>JAKSZT010031676.1:901625-1291643 GCA_026826555.1 Tolypeutes matacus | reverse complement strand
AAAGGAAAGGAAAGGAAAGGAAAGGAAAGGAAAGGAAAGGAAAGGAAGGAAGGAAGGAAGGAAGGAAAGGAAGGAAGGAAGGGAAAGAAAGAAATAAGAAATGTGGCTGACCTTAGCAGAAAATGGAGCAAAGCAAAACTTGAGAAGGGCAGAGGCAGAGCAGGCAAGACTGATGTATTCAGTTTAGCTCCTCTCCCCTGGGTGGGGTTGCCTCAGGGAACTCTGCTCTTGACCTGTTTTTGGTTCTGAAGGCTTTGTTGTTTCAAGCAGGGTTCAAAAAGGGAGCTTTTCGATTTCCTACAAATAGTTCTCAATGTTTATTAAACTAGAGCTTAAGTCAATACAACAGAAATTCTGTTTCATCTTTTTCCCTAGTCCAAACTACCTTGTAATTAGTTGCACCTAAATAAAATCCTTTTTTTTTTTTTTTTGTACTTTCCTTTTTTGAAGACCTAAACCACATACCTAGTGAGAGGAGCCAAGGATCTGAGGGGTGAGAGTCATCCAGCTTCTTCTTGGTGAGCCCATACCTCATTCTGTCTTGCTTGTCACTCTTAGCAAATAACAAATTCTTTTTATTTTATTTAAAAATTTTTTATTGATGTATATCATGCATTCATGAATATACACAAACAGTCAGTGTATAGTGAAAGTTGTGAGCTTACAAAACAAACACGCATACATACAGGACTCCCATACATCATCCTACCAGCAATACCTTGCATTGTTGTCATATACTTGTTGCAGATGATAAAGAGCATCAACAAAATATTACTAGTAACTATAGTCCATATCTTACATTTGCAAACAACAAATTCTTAACTCACCTTTTATCTGTGATCTTATTTTCCACGAAAATCGGGTATATTCTTGGCAAGATCTGGGCCAACACAGAGCCTGTGATTAGCAGGGGAATTGTGCAGGATAAGGGCCTAATAAGAGTGGCAAACATCTTTGCTGATGGAATTTCAGTTCCTTCTACTCTGTTGGACTCTGTTAATGAGCTATTCCCCCACCCCACTCCATCTCTGAGGGCTTTGTCATTTTCAGTAAGGACTGTGAACTGAGTCTCCCCATAATTTAGATCTTTCCTATATAACCTCATAAAAATAATGGGGGAGAGATTTATGTAGGACAATTGTGGTCCCTGGTCTGTAAAACTTGTTAAAATAGTGAAATTGGTATATGGAAGAATGATCCAAATTAGAATTCCCCCTTGTTGTTCCCAGGACCATGATTCCTGAAAAATAACAAAACCCGGAATACTCCTTCTTGGTGAGATGGAGTTATGATGTTTGTGGGAAAGAAAGACCACATCCTTGATTGCCATGCACATAAATACCTAGGAAAGGTAAAAAAAATCACATTAAGAACACATTACAGGAAGCGGCTGTGGCTCAAGTGGTTGGGCTCCCGTCTACCATATGGGAGGCCCTGGGTTCAATTCCCGGGGCCTCCTGGTGAAGGCAAGTTGGCTTGGAGAGCTGATGGCCCGTGCAGCATGGAGAGCTAGATGCAAGATGATGCAACAAAGGGAGACAAGCAGACACAGAAAAACACACAGCAAATGGGCACAGCAAGCACAAGCAGCAAGGGGGGGATAAATAAATAAAATAAATCTTTAAAAAAAAAAAGAACACATTATAGTGAGTAGAACTAACGCAGCTAATTTATAAATGGGATTGAGGCTGAAAAGGGTAGTCTTGGGACGAAAATGTCAATTGAAAGTGTAAGAAACGTAGATAAGTTTAGTTTTCACATAAAGGTAATATAAGGCAGGGCGAGTAAAACTAATGTCACCTGGCAGTCGACTGCATCAGTCACCTATACCTGAGTTAAACAGGAACAAAGGAAACCAGCTCAAACCGATCCTATAGCTGCTTAAAAGGGCACACAATAGGGAAGCGGCTGTGGCTCAATCAGTGGGGCTCCCGTTTGCCATATGGGAGGCCCCGGGTTCGGTTCCCGGGGCCTCCTGGTGAGGGCAGGCCTGCCCGCACGGCGTGGTTGGCTGACCCAGCGAGCACAAGCAGCAGGGGGGGTATAGATGAATAAATAAATAAAATCTTAAAAAAAAAAAAAAAAAAAAAAAAAAAAAAAAAAAAAAAAAAAAAAAAGGGCACACAAGAAAGAATTATGACAATTCAAATTCAGTACTAGATTCCATTCCTTATTTAGTGAAATGGCGAGTAACTGGCCAAAACTGCTGGAATGTGATAAGGGAAGCTGTCAATCAAAGACTGTGGGACTTGCGTGGGAAAGTTAGACCTCTCAGGTAGGCTGTATCTTCTGGAGTACTCAATAAATGGAGAAACAGGGGAGGGCTTGCGTGTTAGGCTTAGGGGTATAAAAGCGTGTCACTTTCTTTTGTTCGAGCGCCAGCCACACGCTTTAGTTGCGCAAAATTGAGAATAAAATCTTTTCTTCTCCACAATTGGGTGAGTTATATTTCTTCCAGGACCAGATTTCTTTCTAAGAAAAGAAAGCTAGAGAATAATTTAGGGACTGAAAAACACAGTGAACCCAGAGGTGGATGAGAATTGTGGTCAATAGTACAAATACAAGAATGTCCTTCTATGAACTAGAACTAATGTACCTCACTATTGCAAGGTATTGTGGAGAAGCATGGGTAAAATACAATTAATGTAACCTATGGACTAGAGTTAACAGCAATACTGGAATTTTCTTGCATCAATGTCAAAGATGTACTGTGTTAATAAGAGGAGGGGTATGGAAAAAATATTTAAAAGTTATGCTATAGACCATAGTAAGTGGTAATAGTCTGATGACATTATCTCATAATCTGTACAAATGTTCCACAACAATGTAGTGTGTTGGTGGAGGGGTGTTGTATGGGAATCCCACACATGTGCATGATTGTTTTGTAAGTTTACAACTTCTTTAATAAAAATAAAAACAAAACAAAAAACAAAAAACAAAAACAATAAAAAAAACCACATTAAGGACTTTAAGAAAAATAACTTGAATTGAGGTTTTCTAAGGTAATATAAAATACTCTTTTTGGTTGTTCATTCCCCACTGCTCCTAACACTCTACCCTAATCTCTCCACCCCAACAGTCCAAAGATCTCCAGGACAGTTGGGTTCCTCAGCTTCCCCTGCCCTTGTCTTGCTTGACTTGGAATAACTTTAAGCTATCTTGTTCTAGGTCTCAATTTCCACATCTGGGATGCCAGGAAACCTCTATCAGATTGGCTCTCTATAGGAAGCTCTCAAGACTTTATCACCAAAGTCCCTGAGCACTTTGAAAGGCATACTCTAAAATATAATGGACTTTATCAGTATTTATCAGTGTTGTAACCTTTTGCCTTGATCAACTTACCTTGTACCTAAAGAAAGTCCATTATCTTACACTTTCCTCTTTTGAAAGTATAAACCACATACCTCATAAGGCAAACAAAGTAATATCAATAAAGTTTTATACCTTGGTGGATGCCATCTTGGTTTGGAAGGCTTTGTTGTTTCAAGTAGGGTAGCTCAAAATAGGAAAGATTAGTAAATGCCACAATAAAATCCTGACCAATTATTTAAACATTTCAAACTTCAGCGTAGTCTCCCTTTTTGTACAATAACCACCCTCAAGGCCACCAAAACACTCCTATCAACATGGCTTTGAAGATGAGATGTCCAAAAAGAAAAATAAAGGTGTTTTGTGTGTAGAAAAGAACATTCAGAGATCATAAGAGTTAGCTTGCCTTTTAAAGGCAGGGTGTTTTAAATCAGAAACTTATCAAACAAGAGAAATTCTCCCCTCTGGCCTAGAAAGTTAAAGTCCAGAGGAGGGAGGAATTGTTTGTTTAAAAAGTCCTAGTCTGTTTTTATCTAACACATATATAGTGTTTACCATGGACCAGACAATGTTCTAAAAGCTTTACAAGCATTAAATCACTCAATTCTCATACACCTCTATAGGATAGGCATCATTATTAACCCCATTTAACTGATAAGGAAACTGAGATCCAGAGAACTTAAGTAACTTCCCCAAAGACACACAGCTGGTAAGTGGTAGCACTGGGATTTGAACCCAGTCAGTCTGGCACCAAGAATCTATGTGCTCAATCTCTACACCAGACCATCTCACCTCACAAGGAATATTGACTAGAGACTGAAATTTAAAGACATGTGATTGTAAGAAACTCTGTTAAACTCAGCTTGACAAATTAAAAAAAAAAAAAAAACTCCTTTGTTAAATAGTAAACATGACAGAATAGTTAAATATCTGGAAATAAGTCTTTTAACAGAATGAGAGAATAAGATGGATAGTTTTATGAATTCCTCCAACCTTATCAAAACTGGCTTCATGATGCATTACAGTATCTGCTTTGCTGCAGCTATAAGGGAAAAGGGAATATTTTCATCTTATTTTTCTGAGATTTGTTTTACTAGCAATTGTTATTAAAAAGGCCAGCATTTTTAAGAACTAAGTACTAGAAATACAGGTTAGCTCTCATAGAAAAGGGCAGGCCTGAGAACCTTAAAACTTATGGTATAGACAAAGAAAAGGATAAAAGAGAACTTTTTATTTATCTTATCCCCCCCACCTTCATTGTTTGCACCCATTGTCTGCTCTCTCTATTTCCATTTGTTGTGTGCTCTCTGTGTCTGCCCATCTTCTCTTTAGGAGTCACCAGGAACCAAACCTGGGACCTCCCATGTGGGAGAGAGGTGCTTAATCACTTGAGCCACCTCAGTTCCCTGGTTTGTTATGTCTTTCCTCTTCGTGTCTCTTTGTTGCATCATCTTATTGCATCAGCTCTCTGTCTTGCTAATCTTCTCCAGGAGGCACCTGGGAACCGAACCCAGGACCTCCCATGTGGTAGGTTGGAGCTCAATCACTTGAGTCACATCCACTTCCCAAAAGAGAACTTTTAATAAGTGGAATATGTGGCATGAAATCTCTTTCTACAGTATTCATAAACAGGTTGCTTTTGATTCTCCTCTTAGAGAGAATGTTTCAATGCATTTATGAAAAAATTTTTTCTTTGAAATGAGTTTGCAGAAATGTGAGAGGTTAAATTAGCTCAATTTGTATTTAAAATTTTGATGCATAGTTAAATTATCTTCCACAAAAATTGTTCCAATATCCATCCCCCCACCCCAATAATGTTTGCTGCTTCTCATTTTGCCAGCATTGAGTATTGTCAAATTTTTTAAACTTAGAAAGTCTTTTGGGTAAAAATGCAATATCACAGTTGTTTTAAAATTTGCACTTCTTTGATCATTGATCAAAGGCTTCAGGCATTTCTAGATATAGGAACTCAAACATGATCATCAGCACTTTCCTGCTATCTCTTGGTTTTTCTTCATTTTGTATATTGGTTTAATTTCCTCCTACTGCAAAAGAACTTATTCAAGCAATCTGAGGACATGACCACCAGCACTACCAGAGCACATGGACAGAGGTTAGTATCCCAACTGGAAACAGAGCTGTGCTCACACAACTCACTCTCCTTGGCATAAGTAAGGGGCAGGGAGATGTGTTCATAACCACTACAGTTTTAATCCGGTTTAGAAATACTTCAAGAGAATGAGTATTCTATCTTCTGGTCCACAGATGTCCATGCAATGATGTGACAGAGTAGACCTGGCACCAACAACTTACCTGCCATTGGTTTATTGACACTGTCAGTTTTGTACCATGAAAGGGCAGGTGTGCCCATACCTAAGAATTTCTCAAGCCCGTAGACCTGAAATTACACAGGTATGCACAATATAAAATTCTTGCACCTTTGTCCCCTCTCTTTGTGTGTCCACCTCAGCTCCTGCTTGGTACCTCACTCTACACAGCCTTACAACATGACCCATCCCCAAGCCATATTAGATCGATCTCTCAGATGCTTCCTTTATCCTTGTTACTGTAATGTGGGTAATAATTTGGTGGCCTATGCATCTTCATCCTTCTTTGGTGAGAGGTTTTAGATAATTGTACACTACATTATGCTTCTGTGGTCAACACTTCTAAGCACTGAATGAAAAATATCACAATTTTATTCTGCGGATATTACTTGGAATTCAGTTGACCTATCTGAATTTTTTCCCTGACATGTACTTTTGGTTCTTCATTTTGCAGAGTATTGTTTGTCTTGGCTTGGTTTTTTGCCTTATGTGTGCTTATTTTGAAATTTTACTTAACTTAAACATTTAGATTCTTTTTTTATTTTCCATCATTCTCTCACTTCTTTACTTGTTTCATGTAAATATTTATTTCATGTACTGAAATGGTTGTTTGAGGAGCTCAGCAAATCCTCTCCCCAAAAATCAGTGATAAAATTATTGGACAAAATAGTAAAAAAATAACCTTTTTTTTTTTTTTTGGCTGTCAAATGATCATTTATTGAAATATTTTCCTTTGTAGTTCTTAACTAGCTGGGCACTCCACTGCACCACTGTTGATATCATCTATGATGTCATGAGGGTGGCGGCCATCCACATGGCAGCCCACAGACTGGGCCCTCCCCAGAATCTCTTTAATAGTTCCAGAGAGTTCTCTGGCTAAAGATCGGTGCCGCATCTGTCGGGCAATGCTGACGATCCCATCGAAAGTGATATTTCCACTGTGCTTAATGTTTTTCTGCTTCTTCCTCTCTCTGGGTGGTTCCTTAAGGGCTTTGATGATCAAGGCAGAGGCAGAAGGTACCACCTCAATCTGGGCCTGTCTGTTCTGAATGGTCAGTTTCACTGTAATCCTTAGACCTTTCCAGTCACCAGTTGCCTTGGCAATGTCATCACCAACCTTTTTTGGAGACAGACCGAGGGCACCGATCTTGGGGGCCAGGGCAGACGTGGCACCGACTTCCCCACCGGTGCACCTCAGGTACACGACTTTGATCTCGTTGGGGTCGAACTTAGGCGGCATGGCGGAGGCGGCTGGTGTCTTATGAACCCGGATGTGGGACGACCGAAGAAAGTTGCACCCTGGCCTCCTCCAAGCCGAAAGACCCAAAAAATAACCTTTTAAATTGACCAAAGGTCTAAAACAAATTTAGAAGCATTTCCTCAAGAAAGTCTTCTCAATCTTGGTAAGAACAGTGAAAGCCTGTGACATTTTAGTCAAAGGTTGCTCCTATTCCCTGTTCCCCATCTCCATAGTGTTGAAGTTCTATCCTAGGTGGGAAGGGCAGGCCATGAGGACAGTTAGCTCTGCCACTGCCTGAAAGGACTGACTTTATTTGGAGTAGAATATGGAAATATCTATGCCGATTGGTAGAGCTCTCAGTGGCAAACAATCAGGAAAGACTAACATCACAGGGATACTAATTGGGGCAAACAACAAAGCCAGTAGAGGAGCCAGAAATTTAACAGGGAGATCCAGGGAAGGAGGTAGCTATGATAAAATCACACATATCCTCAGTGATTTAGAAGACTGTGCACATGTGAAAAGCTGCATTAGGTCGAGAAACACCAGAGATGGTCCTTGAAAGCTGCTAGTCCATGGCTGAACATGGGGAGGATTGTAGTCTCCCTGAAATGTGAAAGCATTCCCTAAGCCACACACAGATTCAACTGCAAAATATGGAAGTCTTACTGGCTCAAGGTATTTAAGCATAACCTATGACCAAACATTGGAAACCACTAAGCTATACTGACCTAGGGGCAACCTATAGGAAGTCAGGCTCAAGAATGAAAGCAAGAAGATTGTGGGAAGATGGTGGTGGATTAGACAGGCAGGGCTCAACTTTCTCACAAAAACAACAGAGGAAGAGCCAAAAGCTGGCCAAGGGGACTGCTTTGGGGGTTAGCAGACAAAGACAGTGCACCAAAACTCCCAAGAGGGTGAAGGACAGAGAGACGAATGTAGAAATGAAGATTATTAGGAAGGGTAAATTAAAGGGTAAAAAGACAGACAATGGTAAGATATGACAACAGAAGCCAAAGGACAAAATGGATGAAGCAAGTAATGCCTTTACAGTAATAACGTTGAATGTTGATGACTTGAACTCCTCAATCAAAAGACATAGACTGATAGAATGGATTAAAAAAATATGAGCTATCTATATATTGTCTACAAGAGACTCACCTCAAGTGTAAGGACACAATCAGGTAAAAGTGAAAGGTTGGAAATAATAACCAAAAAAAGAGCTGGAGTAGCAAAACTAATATTGGGCAAAATAGATTTTAAGTGCAAAACTGTTTTAAGGGATAAAAGAAGGCCATTATATATTAATAAAAGAGACACTTCACCAAGAAGAAATAACTATACTAAATATTTATATACCTAACCCAAGTGCCCCAAGATACATGAGACACACACTAGCAAAGCTGAAGGGAGAAATAGATATCTCTACAATAACAGTTGGAAACTTCAATATACTACTCTCAATATTGGGCAGAACATCTGGACAGAGGATAATTTAAAAAACAGAGAGCTTGAATAATATGATAAATGAATGAGACCTAACAGACATCTATAGAGCACTGCACCCCAAAACAGCAGGATATACATTATTTTTCAAGTGCTCATGGATCCTTCTTGAAGATAGACCATATGTTAGGTCACAAGACAAGTCTCAACAAATTTTAAAAGATTGAAATTATACAAAACACTTTCTCTGATCATAACAGAATGAAGCTGGAAATCAATAATGGATGGAAAAAGGGAAAATTCATAAATATTTGGAGATTAAACAGCACAGTCTTAAATAATCAGTGGGTCAAAGAAGAAATTGCAAGAGAATTCAGCAAATATCTTGAGATGAATGAAAACAAGAGCACAACATATCAAAACCTATGGGACACAGCAAAGGCAGTGCTGAGAGGGAAATTTATAGCCCTCAATGCTTACATTAAAAAAGAAGAAAGAGGTGAAGTTGAAGTCTAACTGTACACCTGGAGGTACTAGAAAAAGAACGGCAAACTAATCCCAAACTAAGCCAAAGGAAAGAAATAGTAAAGATCAGAGCAGAAATAAATGGAATTGAAAACAACAACAACAACAACAACAACAAAAACAATAGAGAAAATCAACAAAACCAAAAGTTGGTTCTTTGAGAAGAACAACTAAATCGACAAACCCTTAGCTGGACTGACAGTGAAAAAAGGAGAGAAGACACAAATAATTAAAATCAGAAATGAGAGGGGGGACATTACCACTGACCCCGCAGAAATAAGAGAGTTCATAAGAGGATACTATGAACAACTGTATGCCAAAAAACTAGACAATGTAGACGAGATGGACAAATTCCTAGAAACACAAGAGCCACTGACACTGACCCTAGAAGAAACAGAAGACCTCAACAAACCAATCACAAGTGAAGAGATGAAACAGTCATCAAAAACCTCCTGAAGATGAAAAGCCTGGGACCAGATGGCTTCAAAGGTGAATTCTACCAATCATTCAAAATGATCTAGATACCAATTTTGCTCAAGCTCTTCCCAAAAAACTGAACAGGAAAGAATTCTACCAAACTTATTCTACGAAGACATCACCCTAATACCAAAACCAGATAAAGATACTACAAAAAAATAAAATTACAGACCAATATCCATAATGAATATAGATGCAAAAAACCTCAACAAAATACTTGCAAACTGCGCTCTCTCTCTCTCTCTCTCTCTCTCTCTCTCTCTCTCTCTCTCTCTCTCAACCTGGGCATTTATAATCTATAATGGGAAATTGTAGTCTGTAAATCAACCCTCTTTATCACTCTTCAGCCCCTTCCTCTCTCTGGGACCCATGATCTGTTCTTGAAATTCATTTCTGCAACATAGTCAAGAACCTAGACAAAATCTGGTAACAGATAGAGATATTTGCAGGAGGTGGGACAACAAAACCAAAGGGGCCTAAGGTCCAGAGAAGCTCTAAAAGTTTTCAGGTCTGTGGACTGATTGGGCTCACCTGAGCTGGATATCCAAGATGTCTTACTCTCAGAGCTTACAGGAGATATCGGGGATGAAACCCAGGACCTCATACATGGGAAGCAGGCGCCCAATCACTTGAGCTACATCCACTCCCCTATATTGACTTTTTTTGTTTGTTTATTTGCTTGTTTGTTTTATATATTGACTTTCAACAAGTTGGCAGTGGTGCTGGTGAATGGATTTATTTGGGATCAACTGTAGTGACACAAAATGCTGCTGTGGATCACAAACATGGGTAAGCAACCAAGGTGAACCAATAGAAAAGCAAGTGTGTCTCTAGAAAGGAGATTTTAGGAGTGGGTCAAACCCAGGTAACACTCAGGAAGCTATGGCCAAAAAAGAATCAAGGTTGACATTAGGGGTGATGCCATGATGGCTCAAAATACAGAAAGTCATCAGGAACAAGGTGGCAGATATATTGCCATGTACAAGCAAAAACAAACAAACAAAAACAAAGACGCAGACCATGGTCAAGCATTATAAAGCTGACTAAAGGGGGAAACAAAAGAAAAATCATAACTCTAAAGAAATCTTGATTCTGAAGCACATCCCAGGCCCTTCTTAAATTTTTCCTGCCATGTCAGAACTAAAGACTTGTCTAGTCTCAGAATTGTGATCAAAGGCAACAAAACTATTGCATTTAGATATAGAAAATAGGTGGATTGAAAAATAAGGACAGACCATTAATGTTTCACAGACCAGGGATGAGGCATCTGGTGAAATCATTTGGAATGGTCAACCCTACAACAAAGAGGACCTAGAAGTTGAAACTTAGGTATGGTAGAAAACAGAACAGGCCCAAGGGAATGCAAAAGAGTAAAGAGTCAGAAATTGATTAGTAGCTGTTGAAAGTGAAAAGTAAAATTTAGGATTCATTTATTTATTCATGCAATAAATATTTACTGAGCACCTTCTATGTACATGGTATAATAAATCCAATGACAAACCTGAAAAAAAAAAAATACTTGCAAACTGAATCCAAAAGCACATTAAAAGAATTATAGGGAGCAGATGTGGCCCACTTCCCATATGGGAGGTCCTGGGTTTGGTTCCCAGTGTCTCCTGAGGAAACAAAAACAAACAACAAGCAAAACAAATGATAAAACTATCTCAGGGAAGCCAATGTGGCTCAATGATAGAGTGCCGGCTTTCCGCATATGAGGTCCTGGGTTCAATCCCCAGCCCCTGGTACCTAAAAAAAAAGCATTATATACCATGATCAAGTGAGCTTTATCCTGGGTATACAAGGGTGGTTCAACACAAGAAAATCGATTAGTGTAATAAACCACATTGATACATTGAAGAAGAAAAATCACATGATCCTCTCAATTGATGCAGAAAAGGCATTTGACAAAATACAGCACCCCTTCTTGATAAAAAAACACTCCAAAAGATAGGAATAGAAGGAAGCTTTCTCAGGATGGATGCGGCCTAAGTGGTTGGGCATCCGTCTGCCATATGAAAGGACCCGGGTTCGATCCCCGGGACCTCCTGGTAAAATGAAAATAGAAGGTGTTTAGGCAAGCCATCGGCCCACGTGCACGCACGCAGCAAGCCAGGCCCCACTGAGCCATGCAGCAAGATGATGACCCAGCAAGGGAGAGACACAGGGGAGAGCCAAGACGAGATGTGCCAGAAACCAGGAACTGAGGTGGTGCAGGTGGCAGAGTGCCTCTCTCCCACATCAGAGGTCCCTAGGATCAAATCCCGGTGAAGACTGGAGGAGAAGGATAAGAAGAGAAGGCAGGAAACAGACACAGAGGCTCACCCAGTGAATAGACACAGACAGCAAGTGGGGGAGGAAGGGAAATAAATAAAGTAAATAAATACATCTTTTTTTAAAAAAAAAGAAGGAAGCTTTCTCAATATAATAAAGTGCATGTATGAAAAACTTACAGCTAGCATTGTACTCAATGGTGAAAGACTGAAAACTTTCCTGCTGAGATCAGGAACAAGACAAGGATGCCCACTCTCACCCTTATTATTCAATATTGTACTAGAGGTTCTAGCTAGAGCAATTAGCCTAGATAAAGAAATAAAATGCACCCAAATAGGAAAGGAAGAAGTAAAACTTTCACTATTCGCTGATGATATGATCCTATACCTAGAAAATCCTGAAAAATCTACAACAAAGCTACTAGAATTAATAGACAAGTTCATCAAAGTGGCAGAATACAAGATTAATCTGCAAAAATCAATAGCATTTCTATACATAACTGATATATAATTTGAGGAGGAAATAGAAAAAAATTCCATTTATAATAGTGACTAAAACAACCAAATATTTAGGAATAAACTTAACCAAGAAGGTAAATGACCTGTATCCAGAAAACTACAAAACATTTTTAAAAGAAACTGAAGAAGACTTAAATAAATGGAAGGACATTCCCTGTCCATGGATTGGAAGACCAAATATTGTTAAGATGTCAATTCTACCCAAACTGATTTACAAATTCAACACTATCCCAATAAAAATCCCAACAGTCTTTTTTGCAGAAATTGAAAAGCCAATAATCAAATTTATTTAGAAGTGTAAGGGACCCCAAATAGCCACAAATGTGTTAAAAAGGAAGAATGAAGTTGGAGGACTCCTACTTTCTGGCTTTAAAGCATATTACTTAGCTACAGTGGTAAAAACAGCATGGTACTGGCACAAAGACAGACATGTTGACCAATGGAATCAATTCGAGAACTCAGAAATAGACCCTTACATCTACTGTCAAGTGATTTTTCACAAGGCTGTTAAGGCAACCCAGCATGACAGAACAGTCTATTCAACAAATATCCTGGGAGAACTGCATAGCTATATCCAAAAGAAAGAAAGAGGACCCCTATCTTACACCTTATACAAAAATTAACTCAAAATGGATCAAGGACCTAAATATAAAAGCAACAACCATAAAGTTCTTAGAAGAAAATGTAGGAAAACATCTTTAAGATCTTGTGGTAGGTGGTAGTTTCTTAAACCTTATACCCAAAGCACAAGCAACAAAAGAAAAAATAGATAAATGGGATAAATTAAACACTTTTGTACCTCAAAGACTTTGTCAAAAGGGTGAAAAGGAAGCCAACTCAATCGGAGAAATATGTGGCAATCACATATCCAATAAGGATTTAATATCTGTATTTTGGCAGTTTCTAAGGAATTTGAATATAGACTTGCCATGTGACCCAGAAATACCATTACAAGGTATATACCCAGAAGAACTGAGAGCAGTGACACTAATAGACATCTGTACACTGATGTTCATCGTGGCATTATTCACAATAGCCAAAAGTTGGATAAAACCCAGATGTCCTCCAACTGATGAATGGATAAACAAATTGTAGTGTGTACACATGATGGAATATTATGCAGCAATAAGAAGAAATGAAGTCGTGAAGCATATGACAACATGGGTGAACCTGGAAGACATTATGTTGAGTGAAGCAAGCCAGACACAAAAGGACAAATACTGTATGTGATTGCACTATTATGAACTAAATATATTGTATAAATTCATGGAATTGATAATTAGAATATAGGTCACCAAAAAATAGAATGAGGGTAGAGAGTGGAAAGCTGATGGTTAATCTGTACAGAATTGGTTAAAAGGTTGTTAGTAAATCTTTGGAAATGAATGGAAATGTTGAGAGTACATCCTGGTGTTTGTGACTAACAGAGCTATTATATAGGTATGACAGTGGTTGAAAGGGAAAGCCTGAGGACAGTTATATTATTAGAAGGAAAGCTAAAAATGTAACTTGGGACTGTATAACATAGTGAAACTTCATGGAAAATATTAATATAGGTGAATTGCATATATAAAACTTTTTACAAAATATAAATACAAATAAATCAGAGAGAATGAAACAGAATAGCAGCTATGTATGGCAGGGGAAACACAGAGAGTTGAGGGCTGATGAGCTTTGTTTATTTGTTTGTTTAGTTGGTTTTTGTCTTTTAGTATTGTTGCCATTGTTGCTGGAATAATGAAGATGCCCTAGGGATGTCTGGAGTGATGAACACACAACTATGTGATTGTACCGCATACCATTGATTGTATACTTTGGATGGGACTTATGCTTTATTATTATGTATCAATAAAATTGATTTGTTAAGAAAAAAATGAAACAAGAAAAAAACCCTGAGCAGTGACATCAGAGGCTACCACTACAAGGGAGACAGACACCACAGAATTAGTCTAGACAAACAACTAATCCAAGCACAACAACAATAAGCTCCAGGAAGAGGAAAGAAACCAGAGTTGTTACAATATATTACCTGAAATTTCCAATTTTCAACAAAAAAATTATACAGCATGAACATGCAGAGGAACAGGAAAATAAGACCCATACACAGGAGAAAAAGCAGACAATAGAAACTCTCTTTGAGAACACAAAAATGATGGACTTAGCAGACATAAAGTGAAAGAAGCTGTTATAAACATGTTCAAAGAACTGAAGGGAACCATGTCTAAAGGACTAAAGGAAAGTATGAGAACAATGTCTCACAAAATAGAGAATATCAATAAAGAGAAGAAATTATTTTAAAAAGAACCAAATAGAAATTCTGGAGTTGAAAAGTACAATAATGGAAATGAAAAGTTCTCTAGAAAGACACAATAGTATATGTGAGCTGCAGAAAAAGAATAAGTGAATTCAAAGATATATCAATTTCCAATATGAAAACAGAACAGAAAAATGATGAAGATAAATGAGCATAGCCTCATTTAGGGACACTATTAAGTGCATCAACATATGTGTAATGGGAGCCCCAGAAGAAGAGAATAGAGGAAAGATCAGAAAAATATTTGAGGTAATAATGACCAAAAACTTTCTAAATTTGATTTAAACCATTAATCTACAGATCCAGGAATCTCAATGAACTCCAAGTAAGATAAGCATGAAGAGATCCACACCTAAACATGTCATAAGCAAAATGTCGAAAGACAAAGAGAAAAATGATTCATTACATATAAGAGAACCACAATAAGATAAATAGCTGATTCCTAATCAGAAACAATGGAGACAGAAGTCACTGAAATGACATATACAAAGTGCCCAAAGAAGACAACTGTAAACCAAGAATCCTATGCCTGGCAAAACCATCCTTAAATAATGAATGTCAACTTCTGGCATGACAGCATGACATCCTCTGTGGACGCAGTCCTCAGTTAAAGTGGTGAAAATTATAGAAAACAACTATTTAAAGTCTCTTGAAATGTTCTTAAAGGCATACAGCAAAAGAAGAAACATCTATTCAAGAAAGTCTACTAAAATTTGTTAAGAAAAGCAAGTCTGTGGTATTTGAACCAAACCACTCCCTAAATCTACCCTCCAGTTCAGTGAGATGGAAACTTTATGTAAGACTAGGGCAGCCAAGAACACAGGGCTGCTTCTCCTCATAGTTACGAATTGGAAAGCTATATTCCCAGGAGAAGCAGAAATGTGAGAATTTTTCATTCTGCCCCCAACTACCTTTTGGGGTAGAAATTCCTTTCTTGGAGGGGAGACAGGTGCATACACATACTGGGGAATTCTTGGAGGCAAGATGTAGGCTCAGAGAGACCTAAGAAGAACCTATCTGTTCACCATGTACTGTTCTATAGTTTCAGTATAAACCGGGCTAAGCGTTGAATATGAGTCTCAACACAGAGCCAATCTACATTAACCCTTGCAAGCTATAAGATTAACACACGGGAAGCGGCTGTGGCTCAATCAGTGGGGCTCCCGTTTACCATATGGGAGGCCCCGGGTTTGGTTCCCGGGGCCTCCTGGTGAAGGCAAGCCCGCCCGCACGGCGTGGTTAGCTGACCCAGCGAGCACAAGCAGCAAGGGGGGGATAAATGAATAAATAAATAAAATCTTAAAAAAAAAAAAAAAAAAAAGATTAACACACAAAAATCAATTGTGTTTCTATGTTTCTATACAACAGCAAAGGATATTCTGAAATGGGAATTTAAAAAACAATTCCATTCACAATAGTTCTAAAAGAATAAAATACCTAGGAATAAATTCAACCAAGGAGGTAAAGGACTTATACACTGCAAAGTACAAAACACTACTGAAAGAAATTAAAGAAGACCTAACTAAATGGAAAGACATCCCATTTTCATGGGTAGGAAGATTTAATATTGTTAAGATGTCAGTACTACCCAAAGCAACACCTATCAAAATCCTTGCAGCTTTTTTTGCAGAAATGGAAAAGCCAATCCTCAAATTCACATGAAATTGCAATTTAGTCAAATTAATATTACAACAGAAGGACAAAGTTGGAGGTCTCATGCTTACTACTATCAAAACTTACTATGGCAAAAAGAAGCAAAACAAACAAACAAACAAACAAAAATCTTACTACAAAGCCACAGTAATAAAAAAAATGTGGTACTGTTATAAAGATAGACATATCGATCAATGGAATAGAATGAAAGTTCAGAAATAAACCCATATGTCTATGTCCAACTGATTTTGACACAACTGCCAAGATCATTCAATGGAGGAAGAACAGTCTTTTCAACAAATGTTGCTGGGACAACTGGATAGCTATAAGCAAGAGAACAAAAGTATATCCCTATTTCACACCATATACAAAAATTAATACAAAATGGATCATGACCTAAATATAAGAGCAAAAACCATAAAACTCTAAGAAGAAAACATAACAGAAAATCTTCAGGACCTTGTATTAGGCAATGGATTCTTAAGATATGACAAAAGTATGAGCTACAGAAGAAAAAAGTAGATTAAATGGACTTCATTGAAATTTAAAACTTTTGTGCATTAAAGGACATTATCAAGAAAGTGAAAAGACAACCTACAGAATGGGAAAAATATTTGGAAATCATATACCTTATAAGGGTTTAAATATCCTGAATATATAAAGAACTTCTACAACTTACCAACAAAAAGACAAACAACCCAATTCAAAAATGGGCCAAGGACTTGAATAGACATTTCTCCAAAGAAGATATAGAAATGGCCAATGAGCACGTGAAACAATGTTCAACATCATTAGCCATTAGGGAAATGCAAATCAAAACCACGAGATACCATTTCTAACCCTCTAGGATGGCTATTAAGAAAAAAAGAAAGGAAAATAACAAGTAATGACAAGAATGCAGGGAAATAGGAACCCTTGTACATTGCTGGTGGGAATGTAAAAGGGTGCAACTGCTGTGGAAAACAGTTTGGTAGTTCTTCAGAAAGTTAGACTTATCACAGTATGCAGCAGTACCATTCCTACGTAAATACCCAAGAGAAATGGAAACCTACCCACACAAAACTTGGACATTTCTGTTTATAGCAACATTATTCATAATAATAGTCTAAAGGTTGAAACAACAGCCAAATGGATGAACAAACTACCATATGTCTGTACACTGGAATATTATTTGGCAATAAAAAGGAATGCAGTTCTGATACTACAATATGGCTGAACCATGAAAATATTATGCTAAGTGAAAGGAGCCAGTCTCAAAAGGCCACACATTCTGTTACTCCACTTATGTGATGTGCCCAGAAGAGGCCAATCTATGGGGATAGAAAATAGATTAGTGGTTGCATAGGACTAGAGAGGGTGATGAAGGAATGAAGTGATGATTGCTAATGGTTATGGGGTTTCTTTTGATGCGATGAAATATGTTTTAAAATTGACTGTGGTGATGGTTGCACATATCTCCCAATATACCAAAAACAATTGAATTGTATACTTTAATGTGTGAATTGTGTGGTATGTGAATTACATCTCAATAAAGCTGTTAAAAATTAATGAATTAAAAAACAAACACGGAGAGAATTTGTTTTTAGGGAACCTGCCTTAACAAGAAATAGTAAAAGAAGTTCTTAAGGATGAAAAGAAAAGACACCAGGTAGTAACTCAAACCCACGTGAAAAAAAAAAAAAAAAAAAAGCACCAGTAGAGGTAATTATATAGGTAATTATAAAACATGGTATAAATGTATTTTTCTCTTTTCTTCTCTTAACTAATTTAAAAGACAATTGCATAAACAATAATGATACACTTGTGTTGCTTGACTTGTAAAGATGAAATGTATGCAAAATAGTAGCACAAAGGATGGAAAAGGGAACGAAGGTATATTTGAGCAAGGAAATGACACAGGACGGTAACTTGTAACTAAAGCAAGAGTTTATGAGTATATATTTTTTCCTTTTAGGTTCCCTAAGAGACAGAAGATTGCATAAAGCAATAATTACAAGACTGTATTGTTGAGTGTGAGAGGGAGATGATGAATATCATCTGTTATGGCTCTGGGACCAGCTGCAGCAGCAGGAAAGTAGCTTCTTTCACTAAGCCTTTTGTATTAAAGCTTTGCAGAGACGGCAGCTGCAAAAACTCAGTAATGGACTGAACTTAGCAGAGGGTATGAGAGGATCTTACGTGTATTTAAGAAGTATTCGATGCACTCTTATGTCCTCTTTCAAACTCTCTCACTCTACTCTCTTACTGCAGCTTCTGCTGCAGTGACTAATTCTTTGCAACTTTGACCATTTCATGCAGGCAGCAAAACCTGACAGCACCTTACATTAGCCCATGCTCTGGCTTCCTGCCACATGCTTGCCTGAGATGCTGTGTGAACCCACACGCTCACATGTGTACCTCCTGGAAGAGCATGGAGCAACTTTTGACCAGTGGAGGACAGGATCCAATAGATAAATGCTTTCCCTTTGCTTTCTTTTTGTGGCGAATACTGAGATGTATTTTGCAAGTGTTCTAAGACGACTACACGGGATGGTGGCGGCCATCTCGATAATGCATCTTTGTATTGGCTTTTCCGTCTTCTCTGTTTTACTCTCTCTGTCACTCACACCTGCTCCCTGGAATCATCCTCCCAAATAACTTGTTTGGGATTTACAAATCCCAAAGTTGGGATTTAACTTGTTTGTAAATCTTTGGTTCAAGCTCTGCTTTCAGGGAACCCAGGCTGGACAATTTATTTGCTTTATTTAAGCTTATTTTCAGGTGACTTTCCTAAATTCCTTGTATGTCTGAAAATGTCTCTGTTCTCTTCCAAATTTGATTTTGTTTGGTTGGATGTAAAATTATGGATTAAAAATAATTTCCCTCAGAACTTTCAAGGAACTATGCAGTTTTCTTTTAATCCATTGCTGTTAAAGAAAAATCTTAATCTAAAATCAGTCTGATTTACATCCTTGGAGGTCGTCTGTGTCCTCTACTCACTCTCCTCTCTGGAAACTTCAAGGATCTTCTCTTTATCCTTGGATTTCTGAAATTTCACGAACAATATAACTAGATGTAGATCTTACTTCAATTCTCTGTTCTCAGAAATTGGTGGACCATGTTAATGTGGAGACTCAATCTTCAAATTCTAAGAAAATCTCTTGTTTTATTCTCTGATGATTTCTTACCCTCGGTTTTCTCTTTCAAGTATGTCTATTTATTAGAGGGTGTACTTCCTGGATTGATCATCTATTTCTGTTATCTTTCTATCATGTTTTCTTATTCCTTGTCTTTGTTCTAGCTCCTGGAAGAGTCACATGACTTTCTCCTGTACTCTTTTACAGAACTTATCTTAAAAACTGGCAAAAATATGTTTAGAATCCAAGAGTAATTGGCTTCTGATTATTCCTTTCTTTCTTCTTCTTCTTTTTTTCCCCCATAGCATCTTGTTCCTATTTTATCATGGTCATTCTCTTTTATTTTGCAGGCTTTCCTCAAATGCCTGGTTATCTTTGTCATCTGCTTATATTTAAGAATAAGGTTAGAATGACCTGACTAGGAACTCTGTATACATGTGGTAGTTTATTTATTTGCACTTTTCCTTGATGTGATCCAGTAGCTAGCTGGCCAGGATGCAGCCACCTTTCCCTAGGGTCAATGCATGTTAATGGCTGGGCCTTAAATTTCCTGTTCTGGACAGAGTCAGAGGAGAATGGATGGGTCAAAGGGTAACTTCTTCAAACGGGGTAGACATAGTATCAGTCACATTAGGTCCAGTATGTGACCAAAGGCCAGATATTTTGAAGTATCCTCTGCACCATACTCCATTGTACATCTCCACTACTCTTATCCATTGAAGAAGAATTTTTATCTCTAGAATTTTATGCTATATCAAAGTTGTTCTATCAGAAGAGGGTGGCTTATCAGTCTGCCTTATTTCTCCAAAGATTTAGTCTTAGAGTAAGGGTTTCTCGTGAGAGCAATGCTCATAGTCACTGACAAAGTTTAGGTGGTATTACCTTGCGTAATTGAGAGATTGACCTTGGAGGAGCCCTTTCCTTTTTTTTTTTTTAATATATAATAAAAACTGACTTTACTTTTTCCTTTTGGTTTACAGCTTTATGATCAAACCCGGATCCTCCCATATGGTAGACAGGTGCCCAGCCACTTGAGCCACATCCACTTCCTAGGAGGAGCCCTTTTCAGCACACTTTCTGCCACATGGTTGGTGCTCAATAAATGTTTGTTTTATCAGTGATTATTGGACTGGAGATGTTTAAATAACCCTTCTTAAAGGCCAGGAATCCTTCTAGAGGCTGGAATTGTATTTACGCAGATAACATTAAGTAAACAGTAGGGAGATGGTATATACAGAAGTTGAGAAATAGATCATCTTGTGCTGAATGTTTGGAAGAGAGGAAAAGCGATATAGAAACCTTGCCTACTTCTCAATCTCTCTAACCCTGGTTCTGAAATGATGTAGAAAACAACTGCACAAAATGTTTGTGGAGCTTTATTTATAATAGGCAATAAAAAGTCAGAAAAAGCATGAATGTCTAAAAACCAGGGAAACAGTTAGGGGATGAATATTATGTGGTCTTTAAAATGATGGCTATGCAAAAAAAATATGTCTATATGTTTATATATAGGAAAAGAAACAGAAGGAAGTAAAAATACATGCTTGACCTTGGGAGTGAAATTTAAATTAATTTCTTTTTTATGATGTTCTAAACTGGTTCTGTTATAAATACTGAAGGCTTGGCCTTTATCTTTCTCCCACACTTGCAGACAGTTTTTGACAAATAGACAGCCAGCAAACATTAACTCCAAAACAGCAGAAAGGAATCCACAAGCAGGGCTTTTTACCTAATTTAAGATTTGGCTGCATGCTTTGATTTGTGGGTATAGTGATATTTCTTCTGAACTCTCCCTCTCCTCCCCCAATTTAATTCTTAGAATAAAATGAAATTAGTATTTAGTGTTTCTGTGCTAGAAAGGGAAATATCATCTTGGTGTCCAACCCAGAAGTCTATGAATGTGGTCAGCTGCAGCAGTTCCTTGGGTGACTTGGGAATGGATATTACTTGGATTTTTGGTTCTCTCTTCCTTCTCTCCCCCTCACAAGTGCCAACTTGTCCCTTCTCTCAGTTACAGAAATGTCCTGGCTAAATCTGGCCTTTACTCTTCCATATAAATGTTAACTCTTATCAAGTTCCTTTAAAACCCTGTTGGGATATTTATTGGAATCACATTGAATTTACAGATCGATTTAGGGAGAATTGACGTTATTTATAATTTTCTCTGTAGAAGTCTTGAGGATCTTTTGGTAGACTTATTTCTAGGAACTTGATACCCTCTGATACAATTATACACATTAATTTTTCATTTTAATAACATTTTCTAGTTGTTTGCTGCCAGCATATAGAAATGAAACTAACTTTATCTCATATCTATAACCAGCCATAAAATATTTCTAAAAATTTATCTGTACATATGTTTGGGTTTGTTTTTTTTTTTTCCAAACAATGGCATTTTTATGTCTTCCTTTCCAATCCTTGTACCTTAATATCCTTTTTCTTTCTCATATTGTACTGGTTAGAATCTCCAATACCACAATGAATAAAAGGGGTGATAAGCATTTTTGTACATCTTCCCTGTTTTCAGAGGAATGCTTTCAAAGTTTCCCATTTAGTGTAATATTCTTTTAGTTTCTTTTAAAAAAATAGATACTTCTTTATTAGGTTGAGGATTTTCTCTTCTATTCCTAACTTGCTGTAAGTCTTCACATGAAAGAGAGTTGGATTTTTATCAAAATATTTTTGTGAATCAGTTGACATAATATATTTTTCTCTTTTAATCAGTTAATTATTTACTTTTGAAGATTTTCCAATATTAAACCAGCTTTTCATACCTACTTAGTGGTGTGATTGCTTTTGTATATACTCTTGAATTAGATTTGCTAATATTTTAAGGATTTTTTGCATCCATATTCACAAATGAAATGGGCCTTTAATTTTCCTTTCTTGAAATGTCTTTGCCTGACTTGGAATACCATGACTTATATCCATTCTCTTCTTGATAGGTGTTGCCTTGTTTCCAGGATTTTGCTGCCATTAACAATCTTGTACCCGAATCCTGGCAAATGCATAGGAATATAATTGCTTTGCACATGAATGTTCAACTTTATGAGATAATGGCAATATTTGGACATTTTCTATTGATCACTTTTTTGTTGGACATCATTAGTTTTCTTAACATACAAGAGACCACTTGTTACTCTTTTGATTAATAGACTTTATTTTTAGAACAGTTTTTGATTCACAGAAAAATTGAAAAGATAGTACAGAGAGTTCCTATACAACCTCTATCCAAAGTTTCCCCTATTATGAACATCATACATTAGTATGGTGTATTTGCTACAATTTATGAACCAATATTGATACATTATTAAGTAAAGTCCATAGTTTATTCAAATTTCTCTAGTTTTTACCTAATTAATATCCTTTTTATGTTCCAGGATACCATATTACATTTATTTTTTTTTTCTTTTTTAATACATTTTTACTTTTATTTTTAAAAATATTTAGATTACATAAATGTTACATGAAAATATAGGGGATTCACATATGTACTGTTCCTTACATCTCCCACATTTTCCCACATTAACAACATCCCTTCATTACTGTGGTACATTCATTACAATTGATGAAAACTTTTTGGAGCATTTCCACTAAGCATGGATAATAATTTGTATTGTAGTATTTACTCTCCCCACAAATTTTTAGGTTATGCCAAGATATGTAATAGCCAGTATCTGTCATTATAATCTCATTCAAGACAATTATTCCCAAATCTTGAAAATCACCCCATTTTCACCTGTTTTTCCCTCTTCCTCCCCTCAGAACCTCCAGTGGCCATGGCTGCCAGATCAAAACTATAATTTCTTCCATTGCTATAATCACAATAAGTCTTTAATAGTGTACCAGTAAGTCTACCTTATTCCATAGTTCATTCCCAATCCTGAGGATTCTGGGATGGTGATGCCCACTAATTATGACTGTGAAATTTCTTAATTTCATTTACAAAGCAATTACTAAAGAATTTACAAAATGCTATTGAATAGGAAAATAATTTGAGAGCAATTACAAGAAATTACCTGTAAATAAGAGTAAAGCCTAAGCAATGGTTATCAGACTACATTTTAACTCTTATCTTTTGAAAAGTATTTGCTGAATAGCCTGCACAATACCATATTATATCTTAAGATTGTATTTACTTCCAGTTATGTAGTTACATATACCTATTTCAGTGAAATGTCCTGTCAGGGAATAATTTTATGATGATATATTAAATGCAGAATATATAATTTCCCACATCAAGAAGTAGAATCATCATCAAATTGATATTTCCCTGATAGCAAGTGATGTTGAGCATTTTTTCATGTGCTTTTTAGCCATTTGTATTTCTTCCTTGGAGAAGTGTCTTTTCAGGTCACTTGCCCATTTTTTATATGGGTTGTTTGTCCTTTTATTTTCGAGATGAAGGATTTCTTTATATATGCAGGATATTAGGCTCCTATCAGATACATGGTTGCCGAATATTTTTTCCCATTGGGTAGGTTGCCTTTTTATTTTCTTAATAACATCCTTAGAGGTGCAGAAGTTTTTAATTTTGAGGAGATCCCATTTATCAATTTTTTCTCTTGCTGCTCGTGCTTTGGCTGTGAAGTTCATGAAACCATTTCCTATTACAAGGTCCTGTAGATGCTTCCCTACATTATCTTCCAAGGTTTTTATGGTTTTGGCTCTTATATTTAGATCTTTGATCCATCTTGAGTTGATTTTTGTATAAGGTGTGAGATGGTATTCTTTTCTCATTCTTTTGGATATGGATATCCAGTTCTCCAAGCACCACTTGTTAAAGAGGCCACTCTCTCCCAGCTGAGTGGGTTTCATGGCCTTGTCAAATATCAGATGACTGTATATGCGAGGATCTATATCAGAACTCTCAATCCGGTTCCATTGGTCAGTAGGTCTATCCTTGTGCCAATACCATGCAGTTTTGATCACTGTAGCTTTGTAGTATGTTTTAAAGTCAGGTAATGTGATACCTCCAACTTCATTTTTCTTTTTCAATATATCTTTGGCAATTCGGGGCCTCTTGCCTCTCCAAATATATTTTGTGGTTAGTTTTTCCAGTTCCTTAAAAAATATAGTGTTGACTTTTATTGGGATTGCATTAAATCTGTAGATTAGTTTGGGTAGGATAGACATCTTGATGATGTTTAATCTTCCCATCCATGAACAGGGAATATTTTTCCATTTATTTAAGTCTTCTTTGATTTCCTTTAACAATGTTGTGTAGTTTTCTGTATATAAGTCCTTTACATCTTTAGTTAAATTTATTCCTAGGTATTTGATTCTTTTGTTTACTATTGTAAATGGTATTTTTTTCCTGATTTCCTCCTCAGTTTGCTGGTTATTGGTGTACAGAAATGCTACTGATTTTTGAGCATTGATCTTATAGCCTGCAACATTACTGAACTCCTTTATAAGTTCTAGAAGCCTTGTTGTCGATTTCTCAGGGCTTTCTATGTATAGGATCATGTCATCTGCAAATAATGAAATTTTTACTTCTTCTTTTCCAATCTGGATGCCTTTTATGTCCTTTTCTTGTCTCAGTGCTCGTGCAAGTACTTCTAAGACAATGTTAAATAGGAGCGGTGATAGTGGGCATCCTTGTCTTGTTCCCGATCTCAGAGGGAAGGCTTTTAGGATTTCACCATTGAAAATGATGTTAGCTTTGGGTTTTTCATATATACCCTTTATCATTTTCAGAAAGTTTCCATCTATTCCTATCTTTTGTAGTGTTTTTATGAGGAAAGAGTGCTGTATTTTGTCGAATGCTTTTTCAGCATCTATAGAGATGATCATGTGATTTTTTTCTTTCAGTTTGTTTATGTGGTGTATTACATTGATTGATTTTCTTATATTG
Source organism: Tolypeutes matacus (assembly GCA_026826555.1). Classification (NCBI taxonomy): domain Eukaryota; kingdom Metazoa; phylum Chordata; class Mammalia; order Cingulata; family Chlamyphoridae; genus Tolypeutes; species Tolypeutes matacus. The sequence goes on along the minus strand of JAKSZT010031676.1, from coordinate 1,266,590 downwards.
AACCATCCTTGCATACCTGGGATGAAACCCACTTGGTCATGATGTATAATCCTTTTGATATGTTGTTGAATGCGATTAGCAAGTATTTTGTTAAGGATTTTAGCATCTAGGTTCATTAGAGAAATTGGTCTTAATTTTCCTTTCTTGTGGTATCTTTATTTGGTTTTGGTATTAGGGTAATGTTGGCATCATAGAATGAGTTAGGTAGTATTCCTTCTACTTCTATTTTTTGGAAGAGCTTAAGTAGAATTGGTGTTAGCTCTTTCCGGAATGTTTGGTAGAATTCAGCTGTGAAGCCATCTGGTCCTGGACTCTTCTTAGTTGGGAGGTTTTTAATGACTGAGTCTATCTCTTTACTTGTAATTGGGCTGTTGAGTTCATCTATTTCTTCTTTCATCAATGTCGGCTGTTTGTGGGTTTCTAGAAACTTGTCCATTTCCTCTAAATTGTCATTCTTGTTGGCATATAATTTTTCAAAGTATCCTCTTATGATACTCTTTATTTCTGTGGGGTCAGTAGTGATATCACCTTGCTCATTCCTTATTTTATGTATTTGCATCTGTTCTCTCTTTTTCTTTGTTAGTCTGGCTAAGGGTTTGTCAATTTTGTTGATATTCTCGAAGAACCAGCTTTTGGTTTTGTTTATTGTTTCCAGTGCTTTCTTATTCTCTATTTCATTTAGTTCTGCTCTAATCTTGGTTATTTCCTGTTTTCTACTTCCTTTAGGTTTAGTTTGTTGTTGTTTTTCCAATTCCTCCAAGTGTGCAGTTAGGTCTTCAATTTTAGCTCTTTCTTCTTTTTTAATATATGAATTTATGGCTATGAACTTCCCTCTCAGGACTGCTTTCGCTGCATCCCATAGGTTTTGATATGTTGTGTTGTTGTTTTCATTAGTTTCAAGGTAGTTACTGATTTCTTTTGAAATTTCCTCTTTGACCCACTGTTTGTCTAAGAGTGTGTTGTTTAACTTCCATATCCTTGTGCCTAACCTGTTTCTCTGGCCCTTATTGATTTCCAACTTCATTCCGTTGTGGTCAGAGAAATTACTTTGTATAATCTCAATCTTTCTGAATTCATTGAGTGTTGTTTTGGGGCCTAGCATGTGGTCTATTTTGGAGTATGTTCCATGTGCACTGGAGAAGAATGTAAATCCCGCTGTATTTGGGTGAAGTGTTCTGTATATGTCTATTAAGTCCAAATCTTCTAATGTATTGTTGAGTGCCTTCGTTTCTTTATTGATTCTCTGCCTAGATGTTCTGTCTAATGATGATAGTGGTGTGTTGAAGTCCCCTGCTATAATTGTAGAGGAATTTATTTCTCCTCTTAGTTTTTCCAGAGTTTGCCACACGTATTTTGAGGCACCTCGATTAGGTGCATAAATGTTGATGATTGTTCTCTCATCTTGAGAGATTACTCCTTTTACTAATATGTAGTGTCCATCTTTGTCTCTTACAATAGTTTTGCATTTAAAGTCTATTTTGTCTGATATTAGAATAGCTACTCCTGCCCTTTTTTGGCTATTGTTAGCTTGTAAAATGGTTTTCCAGCCATTCACTTTCAGCCTCCTTGAATCCCTGGGCCGAAGGTGGGTTTCTTGTAGACAGCATATAGATGGATCATATTTTCTTATCCATTCTGCCAATCTGTGTCTTTTGATTGGTGAATTTAATCCATTAACATTCAGTGTTATTACTCGTAATGAATTTCTTACTTCAGTCATTTTTTCTTTGGGTTAATGTATGTCATATGTTATTTTGTTTCTCTTTTTGAGTTTTCAGTTGTTTTTAAACTCTCCTCCAACTCTCTCTCCTTTGTTTTTTCCTTTCAATTTGTAGAGATTCCTTTAGTATTTCTTGAAGTGCTGGTTTCTTCTTGACATACTCTCTTAATTGCTGTTTATCTGTGAATATTTTTAACTCTCCATCATTTTTGAATGCCAATTTTGCTGGGTAGAGAATTCGTGGCTGGAAGTTTTTTTCTTTTAGTGTTTTGACTATGTCATACCACTGTCTTCTTGCCTCCATGGTTTCAGCTGAGAAATCAGCACTTAATCTTATTGTGCTTCCCTTGTATGTGATGGTTCTCTTTTCTCTTGCTGCCTTGAGTATTTTCTCTTTGTCTTGAGCATTGGACAGTTTGACAAGTATATGTCTTGGAGTTGGCCTGTTGGGATTTATACTATTTGGGGTGCGCTGTGCTTCCTGGATCTGCACATCCATCTCTCTCAATAGAGTTGGGAAGTTTTCAGCCATAACTTCCTTCAACACTCCTTCTGTTCCCTTTCCCTTCTCTTCTCCTTCTGGGATGCCCATAATGCGTATGTGTGTGCGTCTTGCATTATCGGTTAATTCCCTGAGACCATACTGGATTTTTTCTATCTTTTTGTCTATGTTTTCTACAATCTCTTTGATTTCAACTGTATTGTCTTCCATATCACTAATTCTTTCCTCTGCCTGTTCAATTCTGCTGCCATGTGAGTCCAGCGTCTTTTTCATTTCTTGACTTGTGTCTTTGTTCGCCATCATATCCATTACGTTTTTAGGTGTGTTAGTTATTTTTTCAGTATGTTCTCCCAGTGTCTTCTTTATATCCTTAATCTCTTCCTTCAGTTCTTTAAGTTGGTCCATGATATTTGTTTGGATAGCTTTGATTAGTTGTTCGATGTACTGCATTGCTTCCTGGTTTTTATTTTGTGCACTGGACTGGTCCATGTTTTCCAGTTTTTCAGAGTCATTTGTATTTTTCTGTTGCCCTCTGGTCATCATATTATCTTGATGGGTTTGTTCAGTTGATTAGCTTTTCTCTATGCTCTAGAATTTTATTTAGCTGTTGGTTCTGCGTGTGAGTTAAGTTTTCTCTTTGGCAGTTTTTCTTCTTATTTTATTTCCTTACTTCTTTCTATGTTCCCTTGAAGGCAAAAGGTTAGGGCCAGAGGAATCAAAAGATGTAAGGAAGGCAGAAGGATAATAGAAATGTTGATAAAAGTTAGAAGAGGGGCAAAATGAGATTCAATGAGATGAATATTTAACTTGTGTAGGCAGTGTAGAGTACTAGGAAAAAATATGGAGTTCCTATAATGGACTGGGAAAACAAATGGAGGAATATATATATATAGTGATTTAGAAGGCTAGAATTATGAGGAGGTAGAGAAATAGTAGAGAAAGGTCTGAAAGGAAAAAGTTAATACTAATAAAAAAAAAAGAAAAAAAAAAAAAAGAAAAAAGAAGAAGGAAACAAGGGGGGTCAATGATACCCCTAGGGTCCAAGTGGATCCTTCCTGCCTACTTGTGTTTATCAATGAATTTCCCCACAGGGTTCTATATGCAGGTCCTGAAGCAGCTTTTAGCTATTAAACTAAATTAAAAAGAATTTATTTTTCAATTGTTGAGGTGACCTCACTTTTTTTTTTTTTTTAGCCAAATGCAGGACCCAAAATAATTCCTCTTCTAGACCTACCCCCTTACGGAAGGGACCCTAGCTGGGCCCATGGAAATTAATCAAGCACGTCCCACTTTCCGGACTGCCCAGGTTAGCTGAAACTCTGATGTTAGTCAGTGAAGATTGCTAAAGACGGCGGATTCCGCCCCTTCTGGCGCCGAGCTCCAGCGTCACCGGGCTGCTCAGTAAATCAGTTTGAGTGCAGATTCGCGTCTGCTCTCAGCCTGGTGCTGCTTCAGTTCGGCTTATCTGCTCCCCAAAGCTATGGGGCGGTGCAGGCAGCCAGATCGATGTCTAAAAATATAAAATACCCTTCCCTGTCTTCCAACCGAACCCTCCCTTCTTTGGGAAGTGTCCCTTCCTCCTGGCTCCGCAGCGGCCCGGGTCTTATCCCTGGGTGGCTAGGGAGATCAGCTCCGTTCCCCGACCAAAATCCCCCTCCGGTTCACCGGGTGCTGACTAGCTTTTTGCTCTGCTCACACAAGGTCCAAGGGGCGCCAGGCAGCCAGCTCCCCAGAAAATAAAACTTTTTCGCCCCCGCCCGCGGCTCCAAATGGCCGTTTTATTTTTTATTTCCGTAACCGCGGGGCTCAGCCGCCTGTGCCAACCTCCACCGGCAGCCTCAAAACTCACGAATCTCCACCGTTCGGTCCACGCCGCCGATCCGCGCAGATAGATGTCCCAAGCTTCTCACTCCACGCGTCCCATATTACATTTAGTTGTCATGTCTTCTTGGACTTTTCTTGGCTGTGAGAGTTTCTCAGACCTTCCTTGTTTTCGATGACCTTGACAGTTTAGTACTGGTCAGGTATATTGTAAAGTGCCTGTGTATTGGAATTTGTCTGATATTTTTCTCTTGATTAGACTGAGGTTATAGGTTTTGGGGAGGAAGATCACAGAGGTAAAGTGCCATTTACATCACATCATATCAAAGGTATATACTCTCAACATGATTTATGATTGTTGATGTTGAACTTGATCACTAGCTGACAAAGAGTTCAGGTTTGTCAAGTTTCTCCATTGTAAAGTTATTTTTTCCCTCCCCTTTCCAAACTTTCCCTTTGGAATGGAGTCACTATGCCCACCCCAAACTTGAAGGGGGGGGATTATGTTCCCCCTTTTTTAGGGTAGAGTAGCTATATAATTTATTTTTAATTCTTCTGTATGGGAGATTTGTCTCTTTTCTCCTATTTATTAATTTATTCAACATTAATTTATATCAGTATGGATTCAGGTATTTATTATATACCTTGGTGTCTTAGTTCACTGCAGGGCTGCCAATGCATAGTACCAGAAATGGGTTGGCTTTTATAATGGGGATTTTATTTAGGGTAAAATCTTACAGTCCTGAGGCCATGAAATGTCCAAATCAAAGCATCATCAGAGATGCTTTCTCAACGAAGTCAGGTACTGGTGATCATGAGGTCCTGACACGTGGTGATCAGACACCTGGCAGGGCTCCTCTCCTCAGCCTTGAGCTGCTCTGTGGGTCCAGCCTCTTGGGGGCTTCATGCTTAAGCTTTGGCTGCTAGCGATCCTCGAGTCCTTTTTCACGTGGCAGGGTCAAAAATGGTGGCTTCCCCTTTCTCTCTCTCTCTCCCTCTCTCTCTCTCTCTCTCTCTCTCTCTCTCTCCCTCTCTCTCTCTCTCTCTCTCTCCTCGTTGTCTCTTTTTATATAAGCAAGAGGGTGGAGACTCAACCTGAGTCACACCTTACTGATATAGTCCCATCAAAGGAATCTAATTAAGTGGTCTAAAGTGAATCTATTGCTATCTAAGGGTAGCATACCCACAGGAATAGACTAATTTACAAACATAATCTTTTTGGGGCGATTCATCAAATTGAAACTGTCATACTTGGGTTATCATCCAATACTACATTATTATTTTGTTACTCAAATTATTCCAGATTTGGCCATTGGGAACTCTTTCAATTGGCTTCTGTGCCCCTTCGACATACCTCCATCAATGTCTTATGGATTTTTGTTGTTGTTATTGTTGTTGTTTTCAAATACTTCCTTACTTTCTGATGTTACAGATGCTCCAGGATAATTTTGTACATTTCTTGCCCCAATCCTAGAAATAGCCATTTTTCCAAGGACCCCCTGTTCCTTTTGTAGAAGAATGGTATTAGAAACTGAGAGCTAGATAAATTCATTGCTACTGTGGTGTCATTGTTTCTAGACCCTCTCAGCTGACAGGACAAAGAAGAATATATGTATGTATAGTCCATGTATATACAACAATCTATAAATATTTCTACATTAACCATTTGTGTCTATATTAAGTTAAACATGAGTTCATACTGCTGTCTCCAACTCTAACCCATTACCACATGGATTATTATAACCTCCTACCCTTGCTTATCTGTCACCTCCCACACCAAAAGCAAGAAAGCTGGTTCCCACCATCTGCCATCCATTAACTTAATTGTTCAATTCTAGTATAATGTATGGCAGTAGCAGAATTATTAACCCATACCCCTAAGGGAAACAACTTTATCAACTAGAGTCCAATGCTTATGGGCAGTTCATTTGCTTTTAGTCTAACAAATACTGTTCATTTCCAAAGTTAACTAGATCAGTGTGTTAGAGTTCTCCAGAGAAATTGAATTAATGTGAGTTATGTCTAAATATTAAGAGATTTATTATAGGAATTGGCTCATGTGATTTTGGGGATTAGCTAGTCTCAATTCCATAGAGCAAGCTGCAAACTGGAAACCCCAGTGAAGATGAGGTTGTATTCCCCAAGGAGACACTGTCTGGCTGAAGAAGAGGCAGACATTTTCCTTGACTGATGAAATCCTCAGTTTCACTTTAAGCCCTCTAGCAGATTGGATAAGGAGACCCCCCTCATTGCTGAGGGAAATCTTTTTTAGTGATTATAGTGGCAATCAGCAGTAGATGCAATCAACTGACTATAGATGCTAATCCATCTATGAAATACCCTCACAGTAATAAATAGGCCAGTGCTTGCTTGACCAAACAACTGAATACCATAACCCAGCCAAGGTGACACATGAAATTAACCATCACAGTGATGCAACTTTTACTCACTTACTTCACTGAGGTTGTTTCAAAGATTTCTAAATATATATGTTAGATTCTCTTGTTGCAGACTTCAACTCTTTCCTGATATCCTCCAACTTCCTAAAGGATTTTTAAATTTTGCATAAATGAAGGTTCACTTTGTGCTGTTAAGTTCTATGTGTTTTGACAAATGCATAAGGTCGTGTATCCACCATTATAGTATCATACAGAATATTTTCACCACCCTAAAAATCCTCTCTTTTCACCTATTCAGAATGTCATATAATTGGAATCATACAGTTTGTAGGCTTCTCAGACTTTCTTTCACTTATCAGTAACTTGATAGATCATTATCTTTTTTTATTGCAGAATAATATTCCACTGTATAGATGTACCACAGTTTGTTAATCCATTTACCTATTGAAGGACATCTTGTTTGCTTCAAATTTTGGGCAAGTATGAATAAAATTGCTATAAATATGCAGGTTTTTATGTGGACATAAAATGTTTCCATTCACTTTCTTAAAAACCCAGGAGCACAATTACTGGGTCATATAGTAAGTATATGTTTAGCCTTATAAGAAATTGCCGAACTGCCTCCCAAAGTGGATGTACCATTTTGCATTCCCACCAGCAATATATGAGAGTTCCTTTTTTTTTTTTTTTACCGGGAGGTCCCGGTGATCGAACCTGGGTCCCTCCATATGGGAGACGGACGCCCAACCAGTTGAGCTACATCCGACCCCCTTGAGAGTTCCTTTTGCTCTGCATCCTCACTAGCATTTGGTATCATCAGTGTCTTAGTTTTCCAAGCTGCTATGACAAATACTGCAAAATAGGTTAGTTTAAACAGCAAGCATTCATTGGCTCATGGTTTCAAGGGTGGAAGTTCAAAATCAAGGCATCAGCAAGGCTATGCTTTCTCCTGGGAGTGTGTAGCATTCTGGTGTTGGCTTGCTGCAATCCTTGGGGTTCCTTGATGTGATAGTTGAAGTTTTTTTTTGGATCTCAGAAAAGATCGTGTTCTTGAAGCTAATCCATTCCTGTGATTATGGGACCCTTTGGTTGGGTTGGATTCAGTTGGGGTAACTTTGATTGGATCACTTCAGTTAGGCATGATCCAGGATGGATCTTGGTCCCCTTGCTGGAGCCCTTTATAAATGGATGACTGAAAGCAGAAACACACAGAAAAAAGTGGCAGAGACAGAGGAACTCTGAGAGGCTGAGAGAGAGGTCCCGGAGCCCAGAGGCTGGAATTGGTGGAGCACAGAGGCATGGAAAGAGTCCCCTGAGAGGCTGAAAGAGATGAGACCTGGAGGACAAGGCAGAGACCCAGACCAGTAGAATCATCATTGTGTCTTGCCACGTGGCAGGAGTCTGGTGAGACAGCATCTCTGATGATGCTTTGATTTGGACATTTTCACAGCCTCAGAACTGTAAGCTTTTAACCTAATAAATTCTCATTATAAAAGCCAACCCATTTCTGGTATATTGCTCCCAGCAGCTTTTAGCAAACTAAAACACTGGGCTTGTGTCTATGACTCCTGTCACATGATGATCTTTCTCCTTGTATCTGTTCTTCCAGTTTACACTGACTTCTGGCTTTGGATCCTCTCTGTGGCTTTCTCTGACTTTTGGCTTCCAGTTTCTTCTTTTATAAGGTCTCTAGTAATATGGATTAAAACCCAGCCTGATCCAGTTATCACACCTTAACTAAAAATAACATCTTCAAAAGGTCTGATTTACACATGAGCTCACATCCACAGGAACACAGATGAAGATTAAGAACATGCTTTTGCTGGTATATATAATTAAATCTACCAGAATCATTTTTCTGTATTTCGGCCATTCTAATAGTTATATAGCATCTCACTGGTTTTGTTGGTTCATTTTATTTTATTTTATTTTTAATTATAATAGTTGTGGGTTTATAGGTCTCTGAGGCTATGTTATTTTTCTTCAGTCCATTTTTTCTCTTGTTTGTTCAGATTGGGTCATTTCTGTTGTTCTGTCTTTCAGTTCACTGATTCTTTCTCTGTCCCCTCCATCTTCCATTCTGCTGTTGAACTCATTCAGTGAGTGTTCTTTTTTATTTGTTATTGTATTTTTCAGTTTTAAAAGTTCCATTTGGCACTTCTTTATATATTTATTTCTTTGCTGAGACTTTCTATTATTTCATTTGCTTCAAGTGTATTCATAATTACTCACTAAAGTATTTTTTATGATAGCTGCTTTAAAATCTTTGTTAGATAATTCTAACGTTGTTATCTCAGCTTTGGCATCTATGGGTTGTCTTTTTTAATTTGGTTTGAGAACTTCCTGGGTTTGGTATGACTAGTGATTTTCTCTTTAACCCTAGAAATTTTGGGTATCATGTTATGAGAATATGGATCTTATTTGAATATACTGTTTTAGCTGGTTTTCTGTAACACTGATCTGGCAGGAGAAAGGGAAGCAGTGCCTCATTCCTGCCAAGTGAGTAGAAGTCCAAGTTCCCCACCCAACCTCCAACACACAAGGAGCAGAGGTTCCCCATTACTGCCAGATGTGTGTGGAAGCCCAGGCTCCCCATGTGGTCTCCACTGATACTGCAGGGTGGGGGGTGGCTTATTACTGTTTGATGAGGATGAGAGTCCCAGCTCCCTTCTTAGCTTTCTCTGATACTACCCTCCAGGGTAGTATCTGACTCAGTTCAGGTAAGTGTGGAAATCTTCACTCCCTACCCGGCCTTTGCTAGCATGGGTGAATGTGAGGCCACAGGATTTTCTGTGGCTAAAAAAGAGACATTATTGCCTAAAAGTTTTTCTAGGTTGTCCCTTTCCTGGTCTTTTGGCTAAAAAGAGCAAGCTTTTTTTTGGTTTTGTTTGTCTGTTTGCTCCTGTTGGTGTTTCTAAATTGCCAACTTCTTCAGTCCCAAGTCTGAGATACAGGAGGTAAAAAGCAAATCCAGGGAACTCATCACCATGTCATTCCTTGGATTCCAAAGTACTTAGTCTGTCTGCTTTTTTCTTCTCATCTTTCAAAGCCTTATGTTTGTTTTATATATAATGTCCAGGGGTTTTGGGTTGTACTTAGCAGGAAAGTACCTCTCTATCCTCGCACAAGTAGAAGTCCCATATATTGAGTTTTTAACATCAAATATTTTATGATTTTATTTCTAGAAAATCTACTTTTTTCAAATTTGCTTGATAATTTATAGTTTCTTACTTCCTATACATATTTTTCAAGCTTTTATGCTATTTATTAATCTTATGGAACAAATTATTATATAAATGCTGATAGTTCATTATAGGAATTCCATTTGAATCTCTTCTGTCATTTCTGCAAGGTACATTATTTCTTTATGTGGTTAATTATTTTTCATTGTAAGTTGATAGTTTTCCTTTGAATTTTACCTGTAAACCTTTTAAAAGATGTGTTTATTGAAATATATCTTTTATATCAGTTAAGTGCACAAATCTTTAGTGTACAACTCAGTGAATTTTTCTATATACCTATGGAAATATCACTCAGATCAAGATATGGAACATTTTCAGCACCCCAGAAGACTTCCTCATGTCTCCTCCCAATCAATACCAAGAGTAATCAATATTCTGATCTCTAGCACCATACCGTAGTTTTGCCTGTTTTTGAATGTCATATAAATATAATCATATAATATGTAGTTTTTTGTGTCTGGCTTATTTCATTTAACATTTATGTCTTTGAGATTCATTTGTTTTCCATGTATCAATAGTTTTTATTTTTCATTGCTGTGAATTATTTCACATAGTCTTTATGTATAAATATATATTCTTTAAACATTCTTATACGATTCCTTTGTCAGACATATGTACAGCAAATATTTATTTCCAGTCTAAGACTTGGCTTTCTACTCCCTTAATGGTGTCTTTTGATGAAAAGAAGTCCTTAATTTTAATGAAGCCCATTTTATCAATCTCTTATGTTCTCCTTAATAAGTTTTCCATCTATATTTTCATTTATATTTTTTTCTAGGAACTTGACTGCTTTAACTTTCATGTTCAAGTCTATAATCCATCCTAAATTAATTTTTGGAATGCTATGAAGAAGGGGTCAAGATTCATTTTTTTTCAGTCTGGCTATCCAATCTCAGGAGAGAAGTAAAACTATTTATAAAGGAAAAGTGAATAGAGTTCCCATCCTCTCTCCTCTGAGGTAACTACATCATGTCTCTGGGAGACATCTGTCTTTCTTCCATGCTTTTATAAACACACATGCTCATACATAGTGTGCATTTACAAAGACATTTTTAATGACATGGAGAGATACCTTCTTGTAAAGTGACAAAGGTAGACTATAAATTCTTATGTACCAAATTATATAATAACAATAGCTAATAGTCATACAACACTTGGCATGTACCAGGTGGTCTTCTAAGTGCTTTATAAATATAAACTCATTTAATCCTCAGAAGAACCTTAAAGGATAGGGACATTTTTCTTCCCATTTTAGATGAAATGGAGGCACAGAGAGGGTGTAATTTGCCTAAATGTCACACAGCTAGTGCCCAGTAGAGCTAGAATTCAAGCCCAGGCTGTCTGGTTCCAGAGTCCATGCTTGTAACCAAAATTGGTTAGAAAGAGACACATAAAAACATAACTGTGTTTACTTCTGTAAGTTAGAGTTTTTGTTATTTAGCCCTTGCTCACTATGCTTCACCCATCTGATCTTTAGTGCTAAATTCTTTCCTATTTCCTCCAGGCCTTTTCATTATGAGCCTAGAAATTTCCTCCCTAACTCACTGTGAGCTCACTTAACTTCTATTTAATCTGTAAGTCTCAGCCTAAATTTCTCTTTCCCCATGGAAGCTACTCTGACTTCTGACACAAAACGGACTCCCTCTGTAACAATTTCCCAACTTCCTGTCTTGTGCTTCTCTTTTTTCAGCACTCAGCACAGTTGTACTTAAATATCTCTAGTTTTTAAATTTGCTTAACAGCCCGCTTCCCCTCCCCTCTCCCACTCTGGACTCCATGAAAGCAAGGTCCATGTCTGGCTTGTTCACCTTTGTATGCCCGGAGCAACATCTGACACATAGATGCACAGGTCCCGTTGCATAGCAGATCAGCAGGGCAGACCAGTGGGGAGGAGGCACAGCCTGGGGGTTCCTCTCTGTTTCTAATACGGTTGCATTAGAAGGTGCTAGAATCAGACAGATAACCTTGGGTTGAAATCCAGACTCGGCAGGCTGTGCAACTCTCACACTTCTGAGATCTGCCTTCTCTTCTGTAATACTGGGTTAATAATACCACCTTGCCCCTATGTCAGTGCCTGACACATAGTAGGTGCTCAACAGTTAAATGAATTTGTTGAACAATTTTGGAAGAACTATATGTGAAATTTTTCAAGTTTCTTAACTTTTCTGTACCTCTGTTTTCTCATCTATAAAATGAGATAATAAACGAATGAATCTATCTATGTCTTAGGATTGTTGTGACAATTAAAGGAGATAGTCCAGGCAATGCCCAGAACCCCGTGTCTGGCATGGAGTAAATCCTCAACAAAGGTTAACTATGTTGCTATTATTATGGGTAAAAACCCCTTCTGAAGTGCCCAGCGCACTGTGGGAGCTCAGAGGATAAATGCCGACTAGTGTTACTGACTCCGCCTGGGCTGAGTCACGTCCATCTAATGCTGGGCGCTCTCCTTGGTTCCAGAGTTAGTGTTTCTTAGGCATCCCCCTGTGGCCGCCAGCGCTACTGCAGCCTCAGCCTCAGCTACTTTTACCCTTCTTGGCTCCATCCACACCTTAAGAACTCCACTGTGTCATATGGGAATTCCTTATATTTTTTTAATGTAACATTTTATGTAATCTTAATATCTTTTAAAAATAAATTTTAAAAATATAAAATATTTATAAAAATATAAAATAAAGACCTCAGAGAAAAGAAAGAAAAAAAAAAAAGAACTCCACTGTGTATTTCCTTAGGAGATCAGACAGAGTTGAGGGGAAAGATCAGAGAGAAATTTTAAAAGATGAATTTGACAGGACTTTGTGACTAATTATATATCCAGTGGGGAAGGGAGATGGATTTGTCTGAGACAGTGGTTCAAATAACCAGGGACATTTGGCAATGACTGGTTGTCCCAGCTGGGGAATGCTACTGGCATCTGGTCAGTAGAGACCAGTGATGCTGCCACGTATCCTACAATGTGCAGGACAACCCTCGACAGTAAAGGAGTATCTAACTCAAAATGTCGAATAGTGCTGAGGTTGAGAAACCCTGGTTGAAGATGAGTCTCAGGGTCTTACCTGGGCATACAGAAGAGCAATAATAGCTGTGAAAACCTACCCATGAGCCATCACTACAGCGCATGGCTCAAAGCTAAGCTAAGCCCGAGGGAGGCCCTCCCCAGGAACTGACATAGCCTGCAGAATTCTCTAAAGTCACAGCGGGGAAACTAAGTAGGTTAGACCATTGATTTCTTCAACTTATATTTATGATTACAATACATATCTTTAAATGCTATAGTTATTAATCACACTGAAGGACATAAACACAAAATGCCACGTTAGCCAGAAATTCTCAAAATAAATCACATATTGTTGCAGTTCAATTAGAGGATCTTTTTGGATTTCTATGCAGAAAAAAAGTACTATCTGTGAACCAAATGAATGAGAATGAAGTGTATCATTCTTTTCAGTATTTGCCATAACCAACTTGAGAAGCAACCAGACCCTTGAATTCCCCTTTTATATCTGTTCTACACTGAAGAGAATGTGAAACCAAGAACCAGGTAAGAGCTACTTAGCAGGAAGCAGCAGCACCAGGAGACCAGGCAGGAGAACTGGGAGTGCAGGAGCTTCTCTTGTGCCTGGGAAGGGAAGGAAGAAACCTGTCAGAACATGGACCTCCTGGACTTTCCAGAGCCGCTCTTCAATCAGTAAACCAGGTAGAGTGGCTTCCATGTCCACTTCTCCAGACTCCTGGCTGGAATTCCCCTCACTTACCAGGAATTCCTGTGACACCCAGAGAGAGGGGGTTCCTAGGACCCACTCCTTTAGTTCCTTGCCTCTCCATTGAGAAAATCCCTACCTGAGAAAACCTGGGATTGTTGCAGCTGCCAAGCCTGATGGGCCACTTAGCGCCCCCTACTTCCAGGTCTCTGTGCTTCAGGCTTGAGTCCTCAGCTCCCAGCCACCTTGGCACCCTGGGTGCTGTTCGCCACGTGAGAAAGGCCCCTATGGGGCCTGGAGCTCCTCCAGCCCTCGCGGGAGCACCTCTCTGCTGGCCCCTCTCCACCTCTGAAGGTATCTCTGACGCTGGACCTCATGGAATCCTACTTTTTTATAGCAAGTTCTTTCTTTGCCCAATAAGACTTATTGAAGTATTTGTTCTACCCATAAGCTAATCGGTGTTCTGACTCTTCATGAAATCTGGCTTCTTTACCAGAATCTGGTAGTAAGCATTTGGTCCAAGATGTTGGGAAGCACTGTTTCTCTGCTAGTCTATTTACCTGGCCCTCCTGCTTCCGGTAAGAATGATGGAAATTAAAAATTTCTCCTTGAAAAAGCTCAAAGTTTCCCTGCAATTACTCTCCAAGTTTCTGTTTTCTGTGTCTAGAATGCTTCTATTTTCCAGAGAAATTTCAGAGCACACTTCAATGGAAATATCCTAGAATCTAAGCAGAACTTGAAAGTATTCTACCTTTGAAATCTCAAGGGCCACTATCCTGCTTCCTGACCACACCTTCAATCCATTCACTTTCACTCTCTCCCTCCTAGGATACCTCATGGAGAACACCAGTCCCCAGACCTCTCTTGATCAACATGGTAACCTCCTTAGTTCAGGAACCAGCAACTCTTGTTAAGATTACTGCACCAGGCACAAAATTCTGCCCAGACCAGGTCTTCCAATGCCCCGACACCCTTTCTACTGTCACATATATTGGTATTTCTATGACTACGTTTACTTTGTGCCCAACAGGTCTTTCTGACCTTTCTGCACAGCAGAAACTTTGGGAACTTAAGTAGATAAAAATCTGTCGTATGGGAAGCAGATGTGGCTCAAGGGATTGAACTCCCACCCTACCACATGGCAGGTCCCTGGTTTGGTTCCTGGTGCCTCCTAAAGAAGAAAGTGTGCTGGTGTGACGGGCAGGCATGGCAAGCTGACACAACAAGATGACGCAACAAGAGACACAAGAAGAAAAACATAATGAGAGACACAACAAAGCAGGGAACAGAGGTGGCTCAAGTGATTAGGCACCTCCCTCCCACATTGGAGGTCCTGGGTTCGGTTCCCGGTGCCTCCTAAAAAAACAAGGAAGACAAACAGACACAGCAAATACAAACAACAAAGGGTGGGGAGAAATAAATAAATGAAATAAATCTTTAAAAAAAAAAACAAAAACTACCATATGTCTCTGAACCTGGGCTCTGATCTCTATTCCAGGACATCAACCCTGTTGCTGAGGAAATGAATACTCCTCAGTAGTAGATTGGAGGTTTCACTGGTCTCTGCCCTTAGTGGCTTCTGATAGGAGAGCACCCCCACTTCTATTTCATCATGGCCCCCGACTCCTACCTCCAACACAGACCCACACTCACCTAAGCTACTGGAGAAGTAGTTGAAATTATTGCCATGTTTTCGGGGGATTTACAGTATTAATATTATATTTCCCTTCCTCCTTTTTTTTTTTTTTTTTTGGTGATTGTTTTAGTTTGCTGGGCTGCTGAAAGCAGATACCATAAAATGAGTTGGCTTTTAACAGAGGGAATTTATTAGCTTACAACCTTACAGTTTTGAGGCTGAGAAAAACGTCCAAATCAAGGCTTCATCAAGACAAAGCTTTCTTCCTGAAGACTGGCTGCTGACAATCCTGGACTCCTCTGTCACATGGTAAGGCACATGGCGGAATCTGCTGGTCTCTCTCTTTCTCTTCTGGGTTTTGTTGTTTTCAGCTTCTTGCTTCTGTGGCTTTTTCTTTCCCTCTCTCTGTATTCAGCCCATTTATAAAGGACTCCAGTAAGAGAATTAAGACCCACCCTGGGCCATGACTTACTGAAATAATGTAATCACAAGGCCCTACTTACAATAGATTTACACCCACAGGAATGGATTAGCTCTAAGAACATGATTTTCTGGGCATACATAACAGTTTCAAACCACCACAGTGACATTCTGAAACACCTCATGGTCTGGAATCAACACTTCATCTTCACGTGGCTTAAAAGCATATTCTTTAATAGAAATCTCCTAAGCAGCTTCTGATGATGAAAAATGAGACTTCTCCATTAAAATATGGTGTGTGAGTGACTATCGGTTGAGAAAAAGATGTGAAGCAAATTGCCCCAAACCTACATTTCCTCTCTCACTGAATGAAATTTGATGTAAGAGCCTCTATAAACTGTGTAATACTTCCCTGGATTGAGAAAGCTGAAGAGCTCTTGTCAAAAAATAATAGAAGGTTTTGAACGGAATCTTGTGTGAATTCTGACAGAATTCTCTTACAGCTCTGTTAAATTCTGATGCAACATACCCCATTCAGAGCTGTTACATGGAAATCATTGAACTGCTTCTCTCTCTTTCTCTCTCTCTCTCTCTCTTTCCCAGCTTCCATTTATCCTGTCCTTCTTTCCATTCAGTTTAAAAAATTTTCATTTGCTTCCAATTCCTCTTTTAACAGCTGGGTGCCTTTTTCTCCACTTGCTCAGTACAGCCCATGCACTGAGCATCAAATGCTTTGTTGGCCAGGTCTAGGTCTACCTGGCCAGTCACCTGTAAAGAGGAGTCGTGACCCTTGATCTGATCGTGGAGGAACCAGCGTACACTGCATGCTGCACAGAGCCCACAGCAGGGGCTTCTTGCATGAGAAATTTCTCATCTCTGTCACAGAGCTCATGCATGAAACATGTACAATGAATGATACATATCTATAATTGCCCTATGAAGAATTAAATTTTGTGGCTTCTATTTGGCTTTATGGTTTTTAAAAATGCCATCTTATTTAAGATTCACAATCTCTAACAGACCCTACCCATGACTCCACCCTAGGGGTCTTCTGGTCCCAGATGATATGAAGGGAGAACAGCTGTCAGTAGGATGCAGACCCACGGGTGGGAAACACTACCTGTGCTCTTCGCCATCAAGATGGGATCAAAAGGTGAACTGTTGTGTCTAAAACTGATGTCACCTCCAAGTGGAACAAGGACTACAAAGAAGCCCAAGACAGTGAGAGGGAGGCATGAGCGTTAGCTTCATTGGGATTGAGTCAGTCCATCACTTCTGTGCTAATCACTTTCCACCTCCTTCTAGGGTCCAGAGCTCCAGACATGTATTTACACCCGTGTCCTGTACACCTTCAGTCTGAAGGACAACAGAACGTATTCTGTTTTCAGATACTCAAGGATCTCAATTTATCCTATTCATAAACCCATAGTTAAGAACCCATGCCTTTATGGACTATTTCAATATATTAAAAATAGCTAAAGAAGGAATATGTCCATCAAAGGGAATATGTTGAATTAAGCATGAGTATAGAAAAAAGATAGTCACAGAGACACACACTAGCAGTGTCCATTTAAATACAATCCATGGAAAATAAAAATAAAAAATGAAAAAAACCAAAAATACTATCCATGGGAAAGAGGGCTGTGGACCAAGAAATCCAACAAATGTGTCTGCCCTGGGAATAGAGATGTGTCAGATATGGGAGTATCATGTTAACTTAGCCAAAAGCCATTGACCATTCAAATCATCAAATTCCTTTCCATTTCGTGCACACCAAACAAACTTCCAATTATAGTTTTGCTTCTTAGGTAGCCTGCCTAAATGGTGAAAGTGCACTGACCATAGACTGTGTGTGTCCAGGACCTTCAGCAGAAAGAGGTCTAAAGTAAATTAACCAACTGGCACTCTGTTGTGGTGTTTTTTTAAAGACAGAATTCTCTGTGTGCTTAGTTAGAGTCCACATACAAAAGCTAATTCTAGGTTTCTGAACTTGTATAGCAGAGGGAAATACCTCTATGAAAGACTGATTCAGGTTTCTAAGCCTGCAAGGCAGAGGGAATATGATAGATTTCCAAATTTCTAATTTAAACCTCTCATATGTGTTGTCTTAGGAAAAAGAATATGCCAGATTCACTGACTCTATTAATATTGTCTTGGGCCAAAATGAGAAGAGTCAGATAAGGAATTTTGAGACTCTTCTGCAAAACAAAGGGATTTAAGCTATTTATATGCATTTAGGAGTTACACCAATTACAGTCATGCAGTTTCCCATGACAACCAATTATTGTACAATTCTTGGGGAGTCAAGGCTTTCTACCATAGGAAATAATATTAAATTTTTGAAGACCCAGTATTTTCAAGGAGACTTTTCAGATAGCATTATAAAGTCACTTTTTTTTAAGGTTATAAAATATTGAATAGGATGGCTGCAAATAAAAATCCTCTAACAAAAGCTCCAGTCTTGTGTCTATTCTCTACCTCCATCTTTATCTAACAAGGTCTTGGGAACAACTTCATAGCTCTGAATTTCTTCTCTGTCTTATACCTCAATATCACTTCTCTCTCTAGAGTTTCTTCTTACTAGCAACTGATGGGGTAAGATGGTTGTGGTGTCTGTCTTCAGGCAAGATTTTATTAAGTAGAACACAATTGAAATAGCAAGGTTTGTAGAATCTAGGAATTGATAAGTAGAATATAAAATAAATAGTACAAAAAACATGAGTGGCATATCACTCATTTATCAACTAGTCCATGGATTGTCTCCTGAATCAAGTCTAAACCCTCAGTCTGGTCTCTAAGTTCTTCCACAAACTGCCCCATCCATGTACCCACTTTTCCCTCAATCCCAGCTCAGTCTCTGTTCCAGGCAGGCAAACTGTGTCTGTAGATTCCCCCAGAAGCAGACTGTGGGACTCGGCTCCAAGTGCAGGTATTAATTTGGGTAGTGCATGGACCACCTGCAGGGAAGTAGGCAAGTGACATAAGGAAGGGAAGGCAGTCAATAAATGGAATGTTAGAAAACCAATGGCCACAGAGGACAACTGGAGCTTAGTCCCACTGGAAAATTCTGGGGAAAGGCACAAAATACACACCTCAGATCACCTCATTAAAGAGACTAGGGATATTATGTACCAAGTCCCATCATTCATTGGTCAAGGGCTGCTCCAGGGATTGTGTTAATTCCCCAACACTTCCAGCATGCTGACTTTGGGTGAGCAAGACAGCTTTCCCTGGTTCTGGAAATAACCCTCAGGTACAGAGATGCCGGTAAGCTCTGAGGAGGATGCAGGCTGGGCACTGACAGCATCTGCCATGCCTGGATTCTGCCCTAAATAAGTCTTGTGCAGTCCCAGTTTCTCTCCAGAAAACTATCTTCCTTTCTTTTTGAAGAATTGTCTCAAAATCCTTCTCTTTATAGCAGCTTTCTCTGAATAACCCTAACCCACTCTCAAGACAGTTGCTAAGAGTATGTGCCCTGAATGAATAGAAGAAAGTCCTGTCTATGTGGACAAGTTAGACAAAGGGGTTTTTCTCTGGGCAGCTTGACAATCGGACCTTTTCTTTACAAGGAGAAGATGGCTGCCTTCCAAAGCAGCCCCTACCAGTGGACACAGTTTGGGGGTGAGGTGTACACTGGACTTTAGCTTTCAGTTTCCTCCACAGCTAGTTATCTTTAGGCAGTGCACAAACTGGACAACAATACATGACAGCCCTGCCTATTCTGACCAGTCCTTTCCTCCATAGCTGTCCAGACCTTATGCATAGTGGAGTTGGTTAGATACTGAGTGTGTGAGTTTGGCAGTAGCTTCCCAAGCTGCTTTGTAACTAAAGGAAAGGAGAAAGTAGGTAGTCCAGAAAAGAGAAAGGAGGAAGTCCAGAACCATTTAGGAAAAGAGACAGAGGAAAACAGAAAATTGAAAATGATACATTGTCTGTGCTCCAACTGTCCCTAAGAATCTCTCCCTGGGGGCCTACAAACTAGCTTCCACCTAACTTCCATTATGATGGAACAGGAGCCCTGTCTCAACCTGACATGCCAAATACCCATTTTATATCACCTTCAAAATGATATAGGAGAAGGAGGTAAAAAAATTCAGAGGAAATGTTCTACCCATCGTTCAGATCATGTGGTCAAACCTAAAATGAGTAGCAGTCCTGAAGGTGGGTTCCCAGCTGCTGGTTTCAAGTTAACTTCTGTTCAATGACTATGTACAATGGAAAAGCTCAGAGGATTCTTTTTGTCTTTTAAACATTTACAATTAGATCATTTACAACATTATATAAATAAAAAAAAAATGAAGATTTCACCTACAATTCCTGCACTCTATCAGAAACTATTTTAGTCTCCACATGTTTCTTTTTAGTGTGCATCTTCATACATTAATGTGCACACAGTTCTCACGCAGGCATCATTTTACTAGCCACGTAGTGTTCCAGTCCCTGACTATTTTTCTAATCTTGTTTTCATTATCATAAATAGTTTTCTATAAATGTCTTCTTTGTAGATACTTATCTATAACAAATTGGGGTGTTAGTAATCATCGGCCATCCTCCACACTCTAAACCTGCAAAATCAGGGAGTTTGAAGCTTTTGCAGCCTCTTCCCCATAATCAACTTCATCCCATTTGCATTTTTACCCCTATCCAGGTTGAATCTTGACTTAGGCATGAGCTGGTTAGGCACTTCTAGTTCAATACTCATTGACATTGCAATCACTGCTCTGGTAGCTTCCGTGTGCTAGATGCCAGCCTAGGCTCAGGGAAGTACAAAGAGGAATGAGATTCTTTCCTCATCTTGAATTCTCTGAGTGCTCTGTTTCATACCTACCATGTTGAACTCAGTCAAACTAAGTCATTATAATTATAACAGAATGTTCCTTCAGAACTTAAATGGACATTAGAAAGCATAAGAACAATGACCTTCCTCTATAAACTACTCCCTCCCTAGACATCTGTTTTAATAACTTAAATACACAAGAGTTTTTATTTCCAGTTAAAAATCTGACTAATGTAGAAGGGGATGGTTGACATGGGAATACCTGAAAGTGAATTGAAAGAAAGGCAGGAAAATAGAATATTCCTATTCATCGCCTGCTCTGTGGAGCTGGGTCTCACTATTCTGATAAGAGACCATGTGAGATTCATGCAACCATCAAAGCCACCCCTAGGTCCAGGGGACAAGTACATGCTTTGTTAAATTTTAGAATTTATAAAGGTATTTTACTGCCCCACCTGGAGTAGTTTCTACCAAGTATATAATTTGGTTCTTCACTTCCATACCATCTCCCAATTTCTACCACCTCCCCAAAGCTCAACTCTTCCCTTGACTTCCCCTAAATTCTCATTTTCAAAGAAGATTTCGTTTCCCGTGGACTCCTAGTTTCTAATTCATAAAACACACAAATTCTCCAGAAAATAGTTTAGATCTCCTGGGTACCTGATTCCTTGGAGGCTCTGACCTTTTTTTTAATCTTGAGAAAAAATACATTTTCACTTTCAAATGAACTTGATGATTATTTTATGTTCACTTGATTACCATATCTTACTTGTTGCTGTCTCTCAACCTCCAAATCCTCTCAATTGGAATTAGTTTTGCTAATGATTCTTCTATGCCCATTTTGATATATTTCAGGGACATGTTATCCATTCCCTTTATCCGACCAGGAAATTTGAATCCTATTCCCTTCATGGACATTCTTTTTTTTCAATCAATTTTATTGATACATATTAATAAAACATTCAGTCCATCCAAAGTGTACAATCCTTTCATGGACATCCTTGACATGCAGTCATCTCTGCCTTCCTCTCTGGTGTATGTTTCTTTAATTAATTAATTTTTTTTATTTTTAAAGAAGCTTTAAATTACACAAATATTACATAAAAAATATAAGGGATTCCCGTATGCCCCACTCCCTCCCTCCCCCCACACTTCCCCACAACATCCCTCATCAGTGTGGTACATTTGTTACAATTGGTGAACACATAATGAAGCATTGCTGCTAACTATAGATTACAGTTTACATTATAGTTTACACTCTGTCCTGCACGATTTTGTAGGTTATGACAAAATATACAATGGCCTGTATGTGTCACTGCAATGTTGTGCAGGACAACTCCAATGTCCAAAAATGCCCCCATATTATACCTATTCTTCCCTCTCCCATCCCTCAGAACCTCTTTATACCAACAATAAGAGTCTTCAATTGCTAGAATAATGATAAGACTATAGTAGAAAATAATAATAGGTCTACTTTAATCCATTGTTCATTCCCCAATCTTGAAGATTTTGGGATGGTGATGCTTACTCTGCTTCTAATTGAGGGGATCTTAGATCCCATGGGGCAGATGGATGAAATTTTTCTGCTTGCAGTTGCAGACACTCTTTGTTCTTTGGGCTGGGCATTGTCCATCATTAGTTGTCCTGGGTGAGTCCAATGAACTAGAGAGTAGGTGTGGCAACTCTGCTGAAATTCAGGGCTCAACTTGCACGTGGACAGATCAAAGGTTTAGGTCTCTGGGACTTATATTATCAAGTATAGTGCTAATTATAGGTTCAAGTAAAAGGGGCAGAAGAGCCATGTGTAGAAAGCCTATAAATGAGTCTAACTCTGTTATCCTTGGGAGCATAAATTCCAAAGTAAGGCTCACTGACAGGGTGCTGCTGACCTGCTTATAATTTCTGGATGTCTCTAGAGCTGTCAGGAGCTCCGCTATTTGAGGTACTTTTAACTGTTGCAGTCAATGAGATCCTCCTGAGCTGTGCATAAATGTAACCTCTGAAATGACCTCCCAACTCACTTTGAAATCTCTTAGCCATAAAAACTCATTTTTATTAATATTTCCCCCTTTTGGTCAAGGTCTTTTTCCAGATGCATCACTAGTCAGCACATGGTAATAATCCCTCAGAGCCAGGGAAGCTCATCCTTGGGAGTCATGTCTCATGTCGGGGGGAAGATAGTGCATTTATGGTGCTGAGTTTGGCTTAGAGAGAGGCCACATTTGAGCAACAAGGAAGCTTTCAGGAGGTAACTCTTAGGCAATGTATAATACTAGGCTGTTTCAATTTCACAAGAAAAGGTTCATAAATACAATAATCAATATCAAGGGCTTGGCATAATGGTCTGTCTTCCTTCACTAGGCACTGCCCTTGTACTCGGGGGATTTAAGCTTCCTTTGATTTAGGCATCCTTTGATAAATTCCAGCCAGTAGAATTTATCAAAGGATATGTGGCACTTGAAGAGTTCCACTAAGCCTCAATGATATATGTGGGATATTTACTCCAGATTTCTTGGAGCAGAAATAAGCCATCTTCACTATGCACCATCCAATTCCTGACCCATGGAAGTGTAAGACATAATAATAATAAATTGTTTCAAGCCATGAAGTGGTGTCATTGTTTGTTACACAGCAATAGATAATCAGAACAATATCTGACCCAACCATTTCTCCAGTATCTCTTTAGACTGAAATTAAGACTCTTTTCTCAAGTGATGAAGGCCTACTGTTATTAAAGAAAGGGTAGTATGAATTTATCATCATCCTAGGAATTTATAATGATAAATACCCATGATTTTATATGTGGATATGTTATGTGCCAACAATTTAAAACAGTGTTAAAGGTACCATAGGTGATATATCACTATTTTTTTTTTTCAAATTTAACTCACTAAATGTAGGTTTACTCTATTTAAATAAAAATTATTTTCAAGAATGTATTACTCTGAAGAATATTGGAATAGAACAACAGAACATTATACAAAGAGAGCTTACATATATCCCTCGATATATTAGAGCCCTACTATAAAGAAATCTTCCATTAAAATCCACATCAAGAAACATTTTTACTAGCTATAACATAACTTCAGGGGCTATATGCCAAAGCCAGTCCCATAGGAACAAAGCCAAAGTCAAATGACAACATGTTAAGGTGATAACCAATCTTCCCCAAGCAACAATCCAATTTCACATTGGCTAATGCCCTCTAATTTAGAATCCCTTCAATTATCTATCAATCATATATTTCTCTGCTGCTTCTCAAATAAGATTGTAATTCCTGTGAGAAGAGAGAACTTGTCTTCCTTACTACACCCATATAGCATGGCTTAAAACAGTGCCTTGAATACAACTAGTTGGTTCCCATAAACACCAGTTGCTGTTATCAATCCATTTTTTTTCAGTCCAACAACTCCAGTGTTTCCAGATCAAGGTTGGCTTCTGGGTCTTCTCTCACCAGTATAAATACTAAACTCTCATATCCCAATTTTGCAGTCTGATACCCTACCCTTCCCTCAATAAAGATTTTTGCATTGCTTTTCTCTAAAATCCATCCCTGTATCAATGAGAGTAGACAAGTTGCTGTGACCAAACCAAACCAAACCAAACCAAACCAAACAAAAAAAAAAACCCAAATTTTACAGTATAAGATAATTAGTAGGGAGCAGATGTGGCACAAGTGATTGAGCACCTGCTTCCCATATAGGAGGTCCTGGGTTCAGTTCCTGGTGCCTCCTAGAAACAAGGACAAAACAAGCAAAACAAACAAAGAAACCAAATCAGGGGAGCTGATGTGGCTCAGTGGTTGAGTGCCAGCTTCTCACATACAAGGTCCCGTATTCAATCCCCAGTCCTGGTCCCTCAAAAAAAAAAAAAAAAAAAGATAATTAGCACAATAAAAGTTAATTTCTTACTCAAATCACAGTCCAGCACAGGTCAATGGGGCTTTCTGATCCACAAAGGCATTCAGAGCTTCAGGATCCTTTCATCACATAAACCTCTCTCTTTCTGGGGCTTTTCCCTCCTCTATATTACACTTGGGAAAATTTTATAGGCTACAACTTAAGGTGGCATACACCACTTCTGCCCAAATTCCACTGGCTGGAACTCAGTCATAAGACCACACCCATCTACAAGGGGGGCTGGGAAATGTACTTCAGATGTGTGCCCAGGCTGAAGAGGAAAGAAGGTCCGTGAACATCTGATCACTTTATGCCATTAAGTTCTTCTGCTTCAACAAAATGACTTCAAAACTCTTTAAAGTCCTCCTGTGATAAACCCAGCCTGCTATCCCCTCTTTCTCTGCATCTTTTCCACATTACTGTGTAGCAGAGTGTCCTGCAGTGTCTAAGCACAACCTGGGCACGGGAGGCTTAAAACACTCTTGCACTCATCCATGTAGATGAATTGGCTCTTTTTTGTTCTTGAAGACAGGGGAAAAGGTCAGTACCTGGGAGAGAAAGAAAAGGAAAATAGAAAAATGAGGAAGCACATGGAGTCTAGTCCCCCAATAGATCAAGGAATTTCTCATCTCAGGTTGATAAAGACTTAGACTTTCACGCTCAGAAATTGAAAATTTTCCCTGTCTAAACATGAGGCACCAAATGTCTATTTTATGTCAGTGTCAAAACGAGGAGAGGACATGGAGAAATGTCATTCTACTGACAGTTCAAGGTATGTAAGTGACCTCAAATGAGATTGCAGACACCTGCTTATGAGTCCCAACCTGTAGTTTTGGAGTTCATGCCTGTAAGCTGTTTATCTGTGAGTCAGAAACTGTATAAAAATGTGATGGGATAGGGAAAGATGAAGAGTTCAGAATTTATAATTGAACCAACCTTAGAATATGATAAAAATAGAATAATGTAAATATGTAAATTTCAGCCATAATAGTAACACCTTTAATACAGTCTTTTTATTTCCTCATGTTTCTTTCTTCTCTTTATTTCTATATATAAATACAGTTATAACTTTTACATATTAATCATTTAAAAGACTACATTATAATTGTCACAGTTAAGAGGAGCCTAAGAAGACATGACAGCTAAATGTAATATGGTAACCTGGATAGGATTCTGGAACAGAAAAAGGATACAAGGTAAAATCTAAGGAAATCTGAATAGAGGATGGACTTTAGTGAGTAATAACGTATCAATATTTGTTCCTTCAGGAGAGAGCAGGATGAGGAGATAGAGAAGCTGAAGCAAAAACTGTGAGTTAATCACCCCCATGGCAGGGAACATCACCCATCCCACAAGGCAAACAGCTTCAGTATAACCCATGGCTGACTGCTGCCGACTGAGAGGAGAGTGGACTTTTTCCTCTCTGGGAAGAGGAAGGGCATAGCAGAGGGCTTAGAGTGGCTTCTGCTTAGTGAGTTTGGACAGCAGGGCCCAGCTTTGAATCACAGTTCTAGCTGGCCCAGAAAAGATCCCATTGTCTCAGCACCACCTGTGGAGGTTGGAAGAGATAACACTCACTCCCTCCTAGAACCACAGGGAAAGGTTTGCTGAAGAGTGCCATTTCCTGGCAATACACCCCCAGCAAAGTACAGGGGAAAAGGAAAAAAAGAAAAAAAAGAGATTTGGGGCATCTTTCCTGTCCCTATCACCAGGAGCTCTTGGACCTTGTCTGTGCCTTATTAGTGGATTCCTTACCTTGTTTTGATCACTTAAACATGGGCAATTTTAAAGATCTAGAATTAGTTGAACCAAGAATCAAAGAAGAGTCAAAACACAAAGCCAATCAACAGTAAAACCAAGGCAAGAGAGAGAAATTGACCTTCATAGTAAACTCACAACATAATCAGGTACTTAAACATCAACAAAAAATGACAAGCAAGGCAAAGAAACAGGGAAGATATGGCCCAGTTAAAGGAATAAATTAAAAATCCAGACAAGAAACAGAATTTGAAACAACTAATCAATGATATTCAAACAAATCTAAATCAATTCAAGGAAAATATGGCTAAAGAAATAAAGGATATTAAGAAGCCACTGGATGATCATAAAGAAGAATTTGAAAGCTTGTAAAGAAAAGTAGCAGAACTTATGGGAATGAAAGACACAATGGATGAGACTAAAAAAATACATTAGAGGCAAACAAAAACATATTTGAACTGGCAGAAGAAAGGACCAGCAAATTAGAGGACAGGGTATCTGAACTTTAAAACACAGAACAGAGAGAGAAAAGAATAGAAAAAAATTGAACATGGTCTCAGGGAATTGAATGACAGCATGAAGTGCACAAACATATGTATCATGGGTGTCCCAGAAGGAGAAGAGAGTGGAAAAGGGGCAGAAAAAACATTTGAGGAAATAATGGCCAAAAATTTCCTAACTCTTAAGAAAGACATAAATATCAATATCCAATAAGGGCAACATACTCCAAACAGAATATATCTGAATAGACCTACTCCAAGACACATACTATTCAGAATGTCAAATGCCAAAAATAAAGACAGAATTTTGAAAGCAGCAAGAGAAACATGAAATTTAAAAAAGAAAAAGAAAAAAAAAAAAAAGAGAGAGAGAGAAAAGTGATCCATCACATACAAGATGTAGCTGTTGGCCAATTTAGTGTAATTATGAATTCCAAAAATATAATTGGATCGTGCTTGTAAACTGATCTGTTAATCTGGGCATGATTAAGTTATGATTAGGGCGTTGACTGGGCCACTTCAGTAGGGCGTTGAGCCCCACCCCTTGGTGGGTGGGGAATCAAATATAAAAGGCATGGCAAGAACAGAGTTGAAGCAGTTTTAAGTAGCAGTTTTTGAGAAGCAGTTCTGATATTGGAGAGAAGACCCCAGGAGAAGAGAAGCGAGCCGTTCGCCTGATCATCTACAACTGACCTTGTGGAGGAAACAGGAGCTAAGACAAGAAGCCTGAACCCTGGCAAACGTCTGCAGCTGTCTTGCTCCAACATGTGAGAATGGACTTTGGTGAGAGAAGAAACTTACACTTTCTGGCCTTGTAACTGTGGACTTCTACCCCAAATAAATACCCTTTATAAAGACTAACCCATTTTTGGTATTTCACATGAGCACCCCTTTGGCTGACTAATACACAAGGAATCCTCAGTAAGACTTAGTGCAGATTTCTCCTCAGAAAAACCATGGAGGCAGGAAGGCAGCAGTATGATATATTTAAGATAATGAAAGAGAAAAACTGCCAGCTTAAAATTCTTTAACTGGAAAAATTGTCCTTCAAAAATGAAGGTAAGTGTAAAGTATTTACAAATAAACAGAAACTGAGAGAGTTTGTCACCAAGAGATTGGCCCCACAAGAAATAATAAAAAGAGTGCTGCACTTTGAATGTATTGTACAAGGCATGGGACTATACAACACAATGAATCCTGTGGTGGAAGATGGACTGTAATTAACAGAACAAATATGAGAACATTCTCTTGTGAACCGTAACAAACATATAATACTAATACAGGGAGTAATAATTGGGTGGGTTGGGGGAAAAATACACCAAATGTAAGATATGGCTTATAGTTGTAGTAATATTTTGACAATGCTCTTTCATAGTTTGTAACAAATATTTCACAATGATGCAAGGTGTTGGTGGTGAGGTGATCTATAGGAGTCCTATATGATGATATGCATGTTTGTTTTGTAAGTTCAAAACTTTTACTATATACTTTTTTAAATGTATGTTTATGTATGAATGATATACTTCAATAAAAAATTTTTAAGTGAAAAATTTAAAAACTGCAATGAGACACACACACAAAAAAAAATACTTGTTCCTTAATTATAACAAATGTACTGTACAAATGTAAGATGTTACTAACAGGGGGAACTGAGTATGGGGTATATGGGAACAATGTACTACCTTAATTCTTCTGTAACTCTAAAACAGTTCTAAAAAATAAAGGACCACATTGTTATTCCATCCACCGACTGCTTTTCTAGCATTAGACATTCAGGCTGTTTCTGGTTTTCCGCTGTTAAAAATAAAATTCTATAAACATCTTTTAAATGAATTCAGAACCAGAATCAGCTTCAGAGAGATCAAACAGTAAAGATGCTCTAATAATTGTTCTTCCTTCTCCAAACACTCAATAACTGGCTTTCCCTAATTTTCAGACTCTTAGGTCCCATCTTCCTATAGCTACGGTATTTAATGCTACCTGCATAACGAATACCATTCCCGTCCCTAGAATTAATCCAGACTTAAACAAAAGTACTTAAACAATTCTAGCCCAATATTCATTGATCCAGCAAACATCTACTGAGTACCCACAAGGTGACAGGCACGTCACACAACACAGCAGGGACTTTCTGCAGCAAATATCCACTTTACTTGGAGCAAGAATAAAGTTTTGCTTGTGGTCATCTAAACTTGAGAAATGACATTTAAAAAGGAATCCAGTTGCATTCCATGTATGGGAATCTTTTCTTCAGATAGTTTTCTTCCTCTTTAATATAAAGATAATGCCCCAAATCTAAATAGTGAGTATGTTTTGGCTGAGAATGTATCAGGAATGAAAAGTCATTTTGTACTGGTCAACATGATAGGAGAATATTCCAATTTATTAAACTTGTGCCACTAAGTAAAATTAAATCACTGAATCCAATGAGTATCAGACCATAACTAAATCTTAACAGAAATAAGCCAATGAATGATAAACTCCCCTATTCTAATGAAAAAGCTTTGGGAAAGAGACCAGTAAGAAGCAAATCTATTTGAATATTTAGGAGTAGTGGGGGTGGGATGGAAGAGTAGAGTGGAGAGGATCCTGTTAAAGAGCTCAGCCCTGGTCACATTCTCAGGCCAATGTGATTTCCATCCCAACTCTTCTCTTATGGGTTTCCCCAGAACAGGGAAGATGGGGTCCTGCAGAGCTGAGCTGTGATCCACGAGTAGCCACTAAGAGCATGGCCACAGCAAGTCACATCTACCTGGAAGGGCATTCACAGAGTTTCCCTCAAAGAAGCCAGATGGTACTGAATTGCTGGTGCATTTCTATTTTTTTCTTTTAGTCCTCATACACAATAATCTTTTGATTTTCAGTTTAGGATTGAAAACATGGATTTGTGTCTTTTCCCTCCTAAGAGCACATTACATGATAGAAAATAAAATAAAATAAATTAAAATAAAATAAATAGCTATAAACCCATAGCAAATAAGAAAACAAGAGAGGCAATATTGGTGTAAGAGAAACTTCAACACATTTATAAAAGAAAGGAAGTGGATGGGAAATTATCAAAGAGATTATAGAGAAGAATTTATCAGAGCTAAAGTACAAAAATCTCCAGACTAAAAGGATCCACCAAATCCCCAACACATGAATGAAAAATGATTCTCATCTGGATAAATCACTGTGAAATTTCAGAATTCCATGAATAAAGAGAAGATTCTAAAAGATTTCAAAGACGAAAGGGAAAAAGGTGATTTCTGAATTAAACTTGGAAATTAGACTCAACATGGAGTGCTAATCCACAGTCTTGGATGCTAGAAGACAACAAAATATTGCCTTGAGAGTTCTGAGGGAAAATATTTTCACTTTTTAATTGTATCTCTCTCCAAATGTTTGAACAAAGACATTTTTAGACAAACAAGGAATCAGAACTTTTAACTCCCACACATCCCCTATGAGGAAGTTACTTGAGGGTGTCCTCAAATAAAACAAGTGAGTAAAACCAGCAAAGACGAAGACTTGAGAGTTAAGCCAGGAAGAAAATGAAGGGAAATTTTAGGATGAAAGTTCTACAGTCAGTCCTTATTAGAGCAGTAGGATGGCAGACTCTGGGAGGGAGGAAGCTAGAGAAAACGTGAATTCAAGAAATTGATATATGTGAAAATTTGGAGAAATTTAAAGAGATGATTATCTTGGCTTCCTTGCTGTTAAGATAAATACCATACACTGGGTTCATTTAACAATGGGAAATTATTAGCTTACGGTGTGTGGCAGTTTGATATTATTGATGAATTCCAAAAAGAAATACTTATTATGTTTGTAAACTAGTCTGTTTCTCTGGGCTTGTGATAACCCTTTGATTGCATTAGATTCTACTAAGATGTCTGATTAAATTATGTTAAGATTAGGGCTCTTACCCAACCACATCATTAGAGTGTGACTCACTGTTGAGTCCTAGCCCCTTGGGCTGATAAAACAGATTTTCACATGGATGTAGACACACAGAAACAGATACGCAGGGAGAGAGTGTGCTCCATAGACACGGCCCCAAGAAGAGCGGTGAGCCTGATAGTCTACAGCTGACCTTGTGGAGAGACCAGAGCAGCTGAGCCTGGAGAGAAATGAGCCCTGGGGAGAAAGACAAGTCTTATGCCAGCCTACAGCTGAGATTTGAAGAAGCTGGAACCATGGAGCCTTAGGAGGAAGAGGAAGACTGAACCCTCACAGAGACCTGCAGCCATCTTGCTCCAACATATGGCAACAGACTTTGGTGAAGGAAGTAACTTATGTTTTATGGCTTTGTGACTGTAAGCTTCTACCCCAAATAAGCACTCCTTACAAATGCCAACAGATTTCTGGTACTTTGCATCAGCACCCCTTTGGCTGACTAATACATTGGTTTACAGAAAAATCATGCAGAAAAGACAGAGTTTTCCTATACACTGCCCCCATTATTAACACCTTGCATTAGTGTGGTACATTTATTACAAGTGTTGAAAGAATATAATTATAACTGTACTATTAACTATAGTTCATGGTTTACATTAGGATTCACTGTTTGTGTTATACAGTCTTATGGGGTTTTTAAAATTTTTATCCTAGAAACATATATACAACCTAAAATTTCCCCATTTAGCCACATTCAAATATATAATTCAGTGCTGTTAATTATGTTCACAAAGTTGTGCTACTGTCACCACCATTCATTACCAAAACTTTCCCATCATCCCAATAGAAACTCAGTATCATTTAAGCATTAACCACCTTTCCCTACCCTTATCCCAGACCCTGGATTTTGTATTCTTCTTGGTGCATCATTCAAAGTCTTTATATTGTCTGCATGTCTTATTACTGATGATGTTTACCTTGACCACTTCGTTAAGTTTTCTCCTCTCTAAAATTACTTTCTCTCCATTTGTAGCTGATAAACATCTTGCAGGAGATACTTTGAAACTATACAAATCTGGTTCCTCCTCAAATTTTTACCCATGGATCTTGTCTGAAATGTTTATTACTGTGATGTTTGCTTAATGATGATTATCTATTTCCCTCTTTCCTTCTACATTTATTAATTGGACTTCTAGTATAAGAAAGAGCTATCTCTTTCTCCCACCCACCATTTGTTTGTTTGGTTTTTGTTTTTATTGATTGATTGTATCAGTATGGCATCATGGATATTTATTTTATTCTGTGGGAAAAACTCCAATAAATACTATCATTACTTATTTTTGCTCAAATTGTTCCAGCTTGAGTCATTAGGAATTCCTTCAGATTGACTCCCGTGTTCTTTTGACAAGCATGCATACTGTTTTGAGCCTTTTCTTACTTTCTGGTACCACAAGATGTTCTGGGCTCAGCTTGTATCTTCCCTGCTCCAGTTCTGAAATCAACCACTTATCTAGGGTGGATTGGTTCCTTCTACCAGAGAATAGTGTTTAAATCTGGGTGCTTACTGTGCTCAGTTACTGAGATGTCAATGCTTCTAGAGCCTCTCAGAGGTCAGAAGTAGGTAATAGATGTATTATACTGGCACACACATACTCATATTCTTGTCATTTTATGTAGATCTATCTGTATATGTATTTTAAAACCATGAATTTATACTGATATTTCTGATTCCAATCCAATATCACAAGGTTCATTTTAGCCTTCTCCCTTTTCTTTCTTTATAGTTTCTTCAACAGTGAGAAACCTGGCTCTCATTACCTACAATTTATTTACTTATTTATTCAAAAAAATTTCCCCAAGAAGTGCTTTCCTCAGAAACCTATAGCAAGGATGGCACCTATTTCCAGAGGTAGTGACCACAGCAACTGGATTAGTCTTTTACTTTCTGCCTTATCCTTAACCCTACCTTATTATCCCCCACCTACCTCATTCAAAGTAAATGGAGCTGGAGTTCTCTGTCCCTAGTCCAAGAGCTAGAAGAGCTAGAAGCCTCAGAGCTGACCTAGGGTAACTGGAACCTGAGATAAAACCCTGCTTTCAGAGCAGATAAAAAGGAAGTCATGGGGGAGCATATGTGGTTCAAGCAGTTGAGCACCCACCTCCCACATGGGAGGTCCCAGGTTCAGTTCCCAGCATCTCCTGAACAAAAAACAAAACAAACAAACAAACAAAACACAATCAGCAAAACAAATGAAAAAATCAACTCCGGGAAGCTGACGTGGCTGAGCACTGGCTTCCCACAAACAAGGTCCTGGGTTCATTCCCTGGCCCCTGGTACATTAAAAATATAAAATAAAATAAAATAAAATAAAATAAAATAAAATAAAATAAAATAAAATAAAATAAAATAAAAAGGAAGTCATTCTTGGTTGAAGATCCTTTAAGATGCTAGTACTGTGCCCTCAGGGGTTTTGAATTGTTATTGAAGACCTAGAATTCACTGAGTCCTGGGCTTATCTTAATTGGTATCTCCATTCTTCTCCACAACTTCTCACTCAGCCAGCCATTGATCATTTAAGCTTCTCAGTATCTCCCCACCAAATGCTGATAGTAATTCAGCTCTGCCTTGCACCCCTCACAGATGTTATTTGTGAAAGTCAAGTGAGAGAATACAAGAGGAAGAGCTTTGAAAGTATGCCACATTGAATAAACTACAAGGGCCCTGGGATAGGTCTGCAGTGAAGAGGTAGTTGCCTTCAGTTCTGTGTACTCTCAGGTTCTCTCTGCCTTGTGACCCACCCAGTAATGATAGCTAAAAGACCACTCTCCTTGCTATGACTGTCCTAAGTTGAGGGTATGTGGGGGAGGCAGAAGTATTCCAAGAATATAGGAGGGGTGAAGCTGCTATAGTGAGTGGGGTTGCTAACAAGAATTGAAGTCATGGAATTCTCTGGGTTGGCTCAGGAAGGTCAAAATGCCTTGGCTATTGAGTACTTTTAATATGTTCATTTATTCTTTCAGCAACTATTTGCTGAGTGCCTTACTAAGTGTTTTTGTTTCCTAGTCTGTTTAAGCAAATACCATGACATGGGTTGGGTTAGACAATAAGAACTTATTAGCTTGCGGTTTTGAGGCTGGGAAAATGTCCAAATCAAGGCATCATCAAGACAATGCTTTCTCTTCAAGACTGTGGTGTCTTAGGGCTGGCTGCTTGCCAGCCTTCCTCCTTAGCTTGTTACATGGCAAGGCACATGGCAGTTTCTCCTGGTCTCTTCCTTCTCTTCAGGGTTCCATTTCAGCTTCTTTCTTCCTGCAGCTTTCTCTCTGTCTGAATTCCATTCGCTTATAAAGGACTCCAATAATAGGATTAAGATCCATCCTAACTGACGTGGGCCACAGCTTAACTGATGTAGCCTCATCAAGAGGTCATCCTTACAATGGGTTCACACCCACAGGAATGGATTACATCTAAGAACATATTTTTCTGGGGTACATACAACTTCAAACCACCACACTAAGGGATGCAGAAATGAGAGGCTCCAACTCTGCCCTCAACAAAGTTAGAATAGGGAAGCTGATAGACACAATATGACAATAGCTATCATTTCTTGAAGACCTACTGTAGGCTAGGGACGCTGTTAGGGGCTTTCTACATATTATCTCACTTAACACAAGCAATCATCTTAAAGGCAGATATTATTACCTTGGTTTACAGATGTAGCATTTTGATATTGTTTATGAATTCCAAAAATAGATATTGAATTATGTTTGTAAACTGGTCTGTCCTGCAGGGAGTATTAGATTATATTGGATTCAGAGATTTCACTTTTTACTTGATTAAATAATGATTGAGGCTTTGATTGGGCCATGTCAGTAGGATATGGAATCCCTGCCCACCAAGGAGCATGGGCTGTTGCTAATGGTTTGGCTGGATGTTCAGAGACTTAGAAGGAACATGATTGGAAAATTGGTAATAAGGAGGTCTGGGGAAGAGGTATGTGGATAGACCTTTCTGAGTGGGCAAAAGACATGAAAATATTTGTGTCCCACATGTATGCTCACCAGAGGGTGACTTCAGCAGAGGAAGATTTTAATAATCAAGTAGATAAAATGACCTGTTCTATGGATAGCACGCAGTCTCTTCCCCCAGCCACTCCTGTCATTGCCCAAAGGCCTCATGAACAAAGTGGCCATGGTGGTAGGGATGGAGGTTATGCATGGGCTCAGCGACAACTGAGGGGCTCAGCTTCCCCTCACCAGGGCTGATTTGGCTACAGCCACTGCTGAGTGTCCAATCTGTCAGCAGCAGAGACCCACCCTCAGCCCCTGATATGGCACCATTCCCCAAGGTGATCAGCCTGCTACCTGGTGGCAGGTTGATTACATTGGACCACCTCCATCATGGAAGGGACAGTGATTTGTTCTAACTGGAATCGACACATACTCTGGATAGGGGCTTGCCTTCCCCGCACACAATGCTTCTTCCAAAACTATCATCCATGGACTTACCGAATGTCTTATTCACTGCCATGGTATTCCACAGAGAATTGCTTCTGATCAAGGAACCCACTTCACAGCAAATGATGTACTGGAATGGGCACTTACTCATGGAATCCACAGGTCTTACCATGTTCTCCATCATCCTGAAGCAACTGGATTGATAGAATGGTGGAATGGTCTTTTGAAGACTCAATTACAGGACCAAGTAGGTGGCAGTACCTTGCAGGGCTGAGTCAATGTTCTCCAAGAGGCTGTGTATGCTCTAAATCAGCATCTACTCTATGGTGCTATTTATCAAGGGGTGGTAATGGGAGTGGCACCACTCACTATTAACCCTAGTGATCCACTAGGAAAATTTTGCTTCCCGTCCCTGCAACCTTAAGCTCTGCTGGTCTACAGGTCCTAGTTTCAAAAGGAGAAGTGCTTCCACCAGGGAACATAACAATTCCATTGAACTGGAGGTTAAGACTGCCACCTGGCCACTTTGGGCTCCTTGTGTCTCTGAATCAACAAAGAAGGGAATTACTGTACTGGCTGGGGTGATTGATCCTGACTATCAAGGAGAAATAGGACTGCACCTAAGCAAAGGGAGGCAAAGTAGTGTTTGCCTGTAATACGAGAGATCCCTTAGGGCATCTCTAAGTACTACCATGCCATGTGATTAAAGTCAATGGAAAACTGCAACAACCCAATCCAGACAGGACTAACAATGACCCAGAATCTTCAGGAATGAAAGTTTGGGTCACCCCTCCAGGCAAAGAACCTCGACCAGCTGAGGTGCTTGCTGAGGGTAAAGGGAACATGGAATGGGTAGTGAAAAAAGGTAGTGATAAAAAAACTTCAAACATGTGACCAGTTACAGAACCAAGGACACTAATGGTCATGAATATTTCTTCCTTTTTTTGTTATGAGTATGTTTGTATATGTACATAAAATTAATATCTTTGTTTTCTCCCCTATCCTTTCCCCTTATCATATGACATAAGCTGTATTAGTTTCATGGCATGGCATTTAAGGATGTCAGGTTTAAGAGTAAATCTTGGGAAGCAGCTGTGGCTCAATCAGTAGGGCTCCCGTTTACCATATGGGAGGCCCCCGGTTCAGTTCCCGGGGCCTCCTGGTGAAGGCAGGCCCGCCCGCACTGCATGGTTGGCTGACCCGGCGAGCACGAGCAGCAAGGGGGGGATAAATGAATAAATAAATAAAATCTTAAAAAAAAAAAAAAAAAGAGTAAATCTTACCCAAGTACTTGCACCCTATTCTGGAGGGATTTAGTGCATTTCCCATTGTATGCAGGACAGTTGAGTATTGTTGGTAAGAAAATATATATATATATATATGTCTGTTATTGTTTTTATTTAGAGACTAAGTATGGCTTAAGGTGATGTGTGTGACAGGCAAGTTGACAAAGGGTGGACTGTGATGGCTAGGCTAATGTGTCAACTTGTCCAAGTAATGGTGCCCAGTTGTTTGGTCAAGCAAGCACTGGGCTAATTGTAATAAAAGGATATTTCATGGACTCTGATCATCAATGAGTTGATTGCATAAATGGTGGTTACATCTACAATCAACTGAGGAGATTGCTATCAGCAGTAAGTGATGTCTCATCCAATCAGTTGAAGGCCTTAAAAGGAGAAGTGATTTAAGCATTCAGAGAGAGAATCCCCATCTCTACTTCAGATAGCCAGTGTCTCCTGGGGGTTCAACAAGGACCTTCATCTGAATTCCTGGCTTGCAGCCTGCCCTACAGAATTTGTCCCCATGATTACGTGAGATAATTTTTATAAAATCTCATACTGTTTACAGATATCTCCTGTCAGTTCTGTTTCCCTAAAGAACCCTGACTAATACACTAGCTTTTTGGGAAATGCAAATCAAAACTACAACGAGATATCATCTCACACCTCATAGAATGGCCATTATTAAAAAAACAGAAAACAATAAGTGCTGGAGAGAATGTGGAGAACTAGGAACACTTCTTCACTGTTGATGGGAATGTAGAATGGTGCAGCTTCTGTGGAAGACAGTTTGGCGGTTCCTCAGGAAGCTAAATATAGAAATACTGTATGAGCAGGCAATCCCTCGACTAGGAATATATACAGAAGAACTGAAAACAGTGACACAAACAGACATTTGCGCACCAATGTTCATAGCAGCGTTATTCACAATTGTTAAAAGATGGAAACAACCCAAGTGTCCATCAACCAATGGATGGATAAACAAAATGTGGTATATACCTATGATGGAATACTATGCTGCTGTAAGAAGAAATGAAATTTGGACACATATGATAATATGGATGAACCTTGAAGACATTATATTGAGTGAAATAAGCCAGACAGAAAAGGACAAATATTGTATGGTCTCACTAATATGAA
Organism: Tolypeutes matacus; assembly: GCA_026826555.1. Lineage (NCBI taxonomy): Eukaryota > Metazoa > Chordata > Mammalia > Cingulata > Chlamyphoridae > Tolypeutes > Tolypeutes matacus. Next base: position 1,229,458 of record JAKSZT010031676.1, on the reverse strand, counting down.
CTAAATATGAAGAATAAACACATAGAATTAAAATCTAGAGTATACATTACTAGGAGATAGGAAGAGATCTGAAAAGGGGTACTGATGCTTAATGTATGTAGAATTTTTAATTAGCTTGACTGTGAAAGTGTAAAAATGGTAGAGTTGATGGTAACACATAATAGTGAGTGTAATTAACACAGCTGTTACATAAATGGGATTGTGGCTGAAAGGAGCAGTCTAGGGAGGTAATGTCAGTTGAAAGAAAGCCAGAGAATAATCTAAGGACTGAATAACATAGTGAATCTGGAGGTGGATGAAGATTGTGATTAATAGTAGAAACACAAGAATGTTCTTCTACGAACTAGAAAAAATGTACATCACTATTACAAGGTGGTAAGAATATGGAGATGGATGGGAAAAACACAATTAATGTAACTTATGGACTATAGTTAATAGCAGTATTGTAAAATTCTTGCATCAATATCAAAGAAGATACTGCATTAGTAATGGGGAGGGTATGGAAAAACTATAGACCATAGTCAGTGGGTCTGATGATGTTCTTTCACAACAAATGTTCTGCAACAATGTAAGGTGTTGATGGAAGGGTGTTGTATGGGAATTCTGCACATTATGCATGATTGTTTTGTGAGTTCACAACTGCTCTAATAAAATTTTTTTTTTTTAAAGAAAGAAAATGAGATAGGCCATGTGAAAACCTTTGAAAAGAATACTAGCGGCCTATCTCATTTAATAGTACAAAAAAGCAAGACCAACAGTCAGCTCTTCAGCCTAAAGGAGATCTGTGCAAAAAAATGAAAGAAATTCTTACTTCACTTGCACTGGTTACCCTATATACCTCCTTTTTGAAAAGCTGTACTAAGCTAAAAAGTGAAATAGGATAAAAGAAATAGTTCTGAGCTTCATAATACGTGTCTGCTGAAGGTCCCTGTTTACCATAACACTGATCAGAAATTGCGACATTTGCGTTTTAACTAAACAGATAAAGCAGCTCTGGGATTGGAACCTTTAATTCTAATCGCCACGCCCCACCTTGGCTTTGCCTTCCTGCCCACTACGCACGCTCCCGCCCGAACTCCATTTCCCAGTATGCCCTGGGATCATGTAGGTCGGCAGTCATTATGACACGAGTTCTACAGCCTTCTGGGAAGTGTGGTTTATTTTTTCCCAAGCTGCGGGACGATCTAGAGCTGTGGACTACCACTCCCGTGAGGTAGTGCGCAACTCACCCCGTTCGTCGCGTCTTGAAACGCGCCGCGGCAGCCATGTTGGACGTGGCCAACACACGGGCCGGCACCAGGGGGTTATAGAAGCAGCTGTCACGATGCTGGGGTCCCTGGTGTTGAAGAGAACGCCGGCGCCGCGGCTCCTCCAACGGCTGCTTAGGTCCGCATCGCCCCAGAACCATGGAGGTGCATCCTGCCGGAGCATAACCACAGGGGACTGCGGGGAGCCGCAGTGGCTGAGGGCAGCCGCCGGGGGGCGCCTTTCAACATCGCCAGCCTTGTTCACCGGACGAGGTGCAGCCACCGGGGGGCGCCGAGGAGGACACGCAGAGACCCAGTGCCCTGTGGCCGCCACGTGGGGATACCTTCCCAGTCCCGAAGAAACTCTCCTGGGACAGGACAGCTGGAAGGGGGTTCCCAGCCGTGCCGGACTAGGCATATGGGCCCTGGCCATGGCGCTAGTGGCTCATTGCTACAGCAAGAACCCGTCCAACGAGGGTGATTATCGGGACAGTCTGGGTTCGAGGAAGGGAGAAGTGGGAGGAATGTCCTGACTCCCCATCCTTGGAGGGTGGGAGGTGCATACAGATTTAGTGCTTCAGAGCTTCAGTCCTGGAGATACGGAGATTCTGGTTACTAGGTCAGCGCGTTGCAGTGGAGAGCTCACTGCCTCTGAGTTGTGTAATTGCCCATAGGTTACCTCCTTTTTGGGCATCACTTTCTTCATCTGTACAATGGGAGCATTGTACTAAACATCTGATAATAGAGCATGGTCCCTTTATGCTCTAAAAGTCTGCCTGGTCCAATTCTTGTAAGAGAACTCCAGGAATCTGGGTCTTTTAAAAACAACCACTGAATGGTTTAGAGAAGTTGCCTCAGTAAGTGATCTAAGGAAGGAAGAGACTTGGTTTCAGTGCCAGCTTTGTCACTGCTCTCTATGTGACCCCTTGCTCCTCTCTGGCCTCAGTTTCCTCATTTATACAGTGAGGGTTGATTTGTCAGTACCCGTATTGTATTGTTATTTTGACCTCTCTGGGTGTTCAGTAGCCTAGCCAGTCCAGGGTTTTGCTGGGCTATGCTTAGGCACTAGGTGACCTGGCTAAGTGGGGCAGTTGGTAGAAGGGACATGGATCTCTGGCGATCTGGACCTCGTGGGCTGAACCAGATTGGCATCTCAGCTGGGTACATAGACATGAGCAGGAGCCGGGAGAGTGGGGAGAGATCCAGACTTCTGGCCACACAAGTCCAACCATGTGGGTTCTCATTTCCTCCTGGGGGAAAACCGAGGCATGGTGTTTATAGATTCCATGAATCCCAGGCTACGAGACTGGTGGCAAGAGTAAGGACTGCTTTGACCTTCATTCGTTTATTCAGCAGGAGGTGGCTAGCTATAAAGGAAGGACCTTGGACAGGGAATCAAGATGTCTAGAATCTTGCTTTGGTTCATTTCTAACTCCATTGTGATTTTGGACTCTTGCTTCTCCCTGGCCCTCAGTTTTCTCATCTACAAAATGAGGATGTTGATCTAGAGACTCTAAGGGCTCTTCTAACTTACACATGCTATGATTCTATAATTTTCAGCATTAAAAAAAAATACTTGCAGTGTGTCTAATTTGAGGTTATGTTTTGGGGGACCTCTTAATTTAACACAAAATCAGTTAAGGGGACAGTGCAGGCAGTTAGGCCTGCTAGGTTTGGTGAGTGATGGTCACTATGTGTTATTGAGGGCAGCAGGGTCAGGACAAACTTCTAGAAGATTGGAGAACAGAGGATAGGGAATTTGAACTTGAGCTCTGAAGGCTGAGGCAAGAGCTGAAGAGGAGAGAAGAATGAGATTATCAGCCCCATGAGAGCAGGAAGTGCATCTTATCTTTGTTTTCATGTTGGTACCAGTCCCCTTCCCCAGTATCTAAACATCATTTGTCCTCCATAGTGTGTGGAACTTAGCAGGTACTCTAAGCAGTGTCTTGAGTTGGATTGTATTCCTTGCAAGTCTTCAGGGAATGACGATATGAGAGTCACAGGTTAGCATGGTGTGTACAGGTTCTAGCAGAATGGCCAGCCTGGTCAGAAGACAACAGATCTTGGAATGAGGTGAGAGCAGATAGAGTAGGGCCTAGATGCCAAGCAGAAGGATTTGGGAGGGTTTAGGATTTCTTCTCTAGGCATTGGAGAGCTATGGAAGGTTCATGAGCAAGGAATGTCCTGAGGCTAATGTGTTTGGGTAGGCTGGGGGGAGACTAAACCTAGAGAGAGTGTGACAACACTGGGGAAGAAGGTGGCATGGGGGTATGGCTCTGAGAGGCTCGGCTATGTGAGGGGAGGATTCCCTTTCCCTCTTGTACCATCTGGCTTGGGCCAGAGCAGTGGTGCTTAACTCTCAGAATCAGTTGGAAAGCTTTTTTTTTTTTTTAAAAAAAAAAAAAAACACCTCTTTTAACCACAGTGATTCTTCTGGTTTAATTCATCTACGTATGGCCTGAGCATCAGCATGTTTTTGAAGCAGCACAGGCGATTCTAATGTGCAGTCAGGGTTGAGACCCATTGACCTAGAGGTTGGGAGATGACTTTCATAGAACTTGGATATCCAAAGTCTGGTCTTAAAGGCTCCTGGGGGCTCCAGTCTAGACTTTGTGGCACTGAGATGGTGATATGTGAGCCCCAACCAGGAGATCAGGGTCTCTACCAAAAGACATAATGACTAGTTGCAACCTTAAGACCTGGGGCAGGAGCCCCTTCTGACTTGCCAACTACCCCAGATCCCAGGTAAGTGACTGGGACTGGAGTCCTGGGCTGTGTGCTTCCACACGGTGTTCTTTCTACCCTGCTCCACTGCCTTCTCTTGGGTTTCACTGTGTGAGTAGCTCTTGACTAGACGGAGAGCTCCCTGAGGCAAGGCTGGAAATGGGTCTATCCAGTGCCCAACATTGTAGCCCAGAACCAGGCTGGGCACAGAGGGTTCCATGGGTGCTTAGTTGTACTGTTTGTAAAAAATTGTGCCTCTTCTGTTTTTGCATTTTTCTAAGTCAGGCAGTTTTTCTTTGTGGCCATAAGGTGGTGCCAACAGCCTACAGGCTGCCTACGCCAGGCCTGGCTTAGCATTGCTTCTCATTGCCTGAGGATTCCCTAAGGGATCCAAACCCTCTACTTTGCGTTTCCCTTCACTGGGCTTGGTACTAGGAGTTTGCAGGGTTTTTATCCATCATTTCACCTTCTTGGCAGCCTTTTGAGGCTAACAGGACAAGGATGATTGATTCTGCTTTATAGTCAAGGAAGCTGAGTTTGAGGGGGTAAGGGACTGCCATAGTCACATGGTGAGTAGGTGGCAGAGTAGATTGGAACCAGGTCTCCTAACCCCTAATTTGATTCTCTCCACTCTCAGAGGAGCCACACTCCTGCTTGCTCCTCCCTATCCTGTCCCCTCCTATAGATTGTAACCTGACATCAAGATTGAGAACTGGTTGAGTAATTAGAGTTGGGGAAGAAAGTGGGGCAAGGTAGAGGAATGGTTACTAATGATGATGATAGTAACATAAAACCTATGATACTTCTACAGAACTTCAAAGCTTATGAAGAGGGAAGGTAATTCACACATTGAGTACTTACCATAGGCCAGACATGTTGCTAGCACTTCACCTACATCGCTTTATATAATAAGAGGTTAAAAGTTGGGGCTCTGTAAATAGAAAGGTGTGGGAGGCCAGGTTGTTATTAATGGATACCATGTGGGGAGCAGGTGATCAGTTTTCTTCTATATATATCTTGGCATTAAAGCCCATATTTCTGAAGTGCTTCCTCTTCCAATCTCTTACTGGGCCCTCCAAGCAGCCCTGAGGGGTAGGTCCTGGCCAGGGATCTGACCAGTGCTCCCTTTCTCTTCAGATGAAGCCCTGATGGAAGCTGCTCGTGCCAACAATGTCCAAGAAGTCAGAAGGTGAGTGTCCAGCCCCAGACCTTGCTCTCCCCCATTATGCGATGACTGTACCTTGGAGGAAATCCTTCCTTAAACTAAGCCAGAAGCTGTCCCCTCCATCTTCCCTGTAGTCCCAAAGCGTGTTGGCTCCCTTGACCTGGTCAAACCTTAGGTATTTTAAGGTGGCAGTCAGTCCCCTGTATCTTCTTTCTTCTAACACCAAACATCCCTAACTCCTTCAGCTGTTGTACTCTTGACAAGGCATGGTTGAGAGTCCCCTCCATATCCTGTGGGTTCTTCTCTGAATCTTCCAATTTGTCCTTGTTTCTCTGGCCATGTGTTATTTGCTGCCTGGGCAGGGGTGCAGGTGGGCACCCATGGAGAAGCTCGGGGATTCAGGAGGAAGCTGAAAAAGACCTTTCAGCCAAAAGGTCTTCTGGGGCTACAAAGGCCTGCCTGTGGACTGAGCTGCACATGCTGGACCCCTGCCCAGGGGCTGACTGCATTTCTCCAGCCTCACTGGCTCAACTTGTCTTCTTAGGATCACTGGCAATTGGATTTGAGGCTTGTTCTTGGGCAGAGACAGGACTCAACTCAAGGCTCAACCTGTTACCAGGGGCAGGGAAGGGTCTGCGTCCAGGTTAGGTGCTCAGAGTGGGTCAGCATAGGGCTGAAGTTTTGGATTGAGGCAGAAGTTTTATTTTTGGTCAAACTAGTGGCTCCCAGTGAGCTTAAGCCTGGCCTTGATGGCTCTTTGAATGGTTCCAGGTGGCAATAGAATACCCTCCCTTCCCTGCCACCACATCTGCATTTTGGACAGGAAGTCATGTGTTTGGGGTCGTTATCCCTCCTCCCATTGCCACAGACCCTTGGTGCTCTTCTCCAATCCAACTGCCTGAATTTACAAGAAGGTGGTGAAAAGCAACCACAGCCCCCATCAAGACTTACTGCTTTGATTCCCTTTCATTTTATCTGCAGCATTATTATTGATTCTCAAGGGTGCTTTTGAGCATTATGTTCAAGGCTTAGTTTTTAATAAACCACCTTTGAAAGTATGGGCTGGGAGTTGTTTTGTAGCCAAATAAATATGATAGAGCAATAGTTTAATAAACATGCAATGATGCATCTTAGAAACTAAGCACAGATGTCAGCTTCTTGTTATAAGAGCCATTCATAACTTCAGGCTGTGTGTGGCATCTTCATTTTCCCAGAAACAGATGTGCCTTATTTCCATCTGCTGTAGTGCAAGGGAGCAAGGGGGTGGGAACAGCTGTGCTCCCTCCGTTAAGGTCCTTGCTGGACCTGGGCTTACCTGTTGGTAACTGCCAAAGGCTGCTAGGCTGCTGCTTTCCTCTGGCTGTCCTGGTGTAGGCCAGGCACATGCAGAGCAGCAGTGCTGTGAATCCATGTGAATCCATCTTTCCATCACCCAGGAGAGGCTGAGTTTTCTTTCCTTTTTTTTTTTTTTGAAAAGTAGCTTTTAATTAATTCTGAATAGTTTATTCTCAAGTCATTACAGTGTTCAACCAGTTTGACATAAAAAGATAACAGACATAAAAGTAAACATTGGGAGGTACACATATATTCCTATTCAGAGAGAAGACATGTTTTATATACATAAAAACCTGCAGCAAATACTAAGGTATTCAAAGAATTTTGACAATTCACATGTGATGTATTTATAAGAAAAGTATAAGTTTTAAAATAATTAAATAATTTTAGTAGAATTATGAAAGTTTGAGATAAATAGTAGAAGACTCCAACAATTGCAAGAATATAAGGGTAGTTTTATAAAAAGTTGCAAAATAAACCTAGCCATTTTTCACCATGAATATGCTAAATACCAAAATATGCTAATATGAACATGCAATGTGAAAAGCTGTACCAAAACAAACAAACAAACAAACAAAAAACCAGCATTAGGCTTTTAGGTTCTATTAAGTCCCTAAGCATTGATTATTTTAGCTCTTCTGAATACACATTTTTCTAATAGCAGTTAAATACCTGTCCTGAAAATACAGAAAGTGATTTAAGTGTGTGTGTGTGACACTGAGGGAATTGTTCTGAACATTCATCCTTGTCTGTGTGGATAATGTCTGTAGGGGTCTTCCAAGTGTGTTCCCCAGTTTCTTTCTTTCTTTTTTTTTTAAAGATATATTTATTTATTTACTTTTTATCCTAGTTCCATCGACTTCCAGCTTCTTCCTTCTTTTCTTTTTGTGTCTGAGTTTCATTCTGCTTATAAGTGACTCCCGCAATCCTGAGTAAAGCCAAAACTGATTCAATTGACCGCACCTTAAAATAGCATCTTTGAAAGGTCCTATTTACAATGGGTTCACACCCATAGGAATGTATTAAGATTAAGAACATGTTTTTCTGGGGTACATAATTCAATTCACCACATCTGTGCTCTTACCTTCTGCTAAAATCCTTCCAGTCTTCAAGGCTCAGCTTAAGTGCTGTGTCCTTGTGAATTGTTCCTTGATTCCTCTTAGCTGGATGTGATCTCCCCTTCCTTCTTCCCTGCCTCTGCCCACCAACCTCCCTTCTGAACTGAGAAGATATGAGAGTTATCTAGGAAGGACCATGCTAGGCTGTAGCAGGAGAGGATCCTTCTGGAAGAGAAGCTGGAGGGAAGGTGAGGGAAGCAAGACTGAATGTCAGGACTGAGGAGGCAGTTAGTCCATGAGTAGGAATACCAGTTAGATTCAGATGCTGACCTAATCAGGAATAGATGAGGAATCCTCGTGGAGTTGGAGACATCAGGCTAACAGCTCTGGATGGGCACTGTTGACCTGCTGTACGTGGAACTGGTGTGGTGTGGGCCCGCCACTCACCACACTCTATCTTTCATATTAAGAAGTTTGTGGGCTTGACTTTGCCTTAAACCACTGGATTTCGTGCCTTCCCAAGGGCAGGGACAAAGTCTGGTTCTCCACTGTTTCTTACCCTGTTTTCCAGCACAGTGGGAACTTGGGGAAAGTTTGCTTTTTACTGACTTTTCAACAAACCTAAAGCAGACGGTCTAGAGTCTTTATTTACACATTTCCATTGGCTATTTTAGAGGGAGGATGGGTCTCTTTCCTTTTCCTTCCTTCACTCCTCCTTTCTGTTAAAATGGCAACCATTTCCTCCCTTTTCCCCCAAGGCATTTAATTCAGCTCTGGCTCTTCAGTAGCAGAAGCCCAGCCCCAGGGCCCCATCCCGCCTGTCAGTGGTTTGAGCAGGTGGCCCTGTTCCTGGGCTCAGCCCAAACATGGGCCCAGTTTCTAGACTCAGACCACTCTCCGGAAACCTAGGGCACAGGGCAGACTGATGGCACATCTGTCCAGGCTTGGGCTGGGTCATGTGAGGAGCAGTCGGGGCCAGAGTGAGGCCTCCTGTTCTTCCAGTGGAGATCACATTTCCTTTAGAACAAACTGTGTGAAAGACAACATCTCTGCCCATTTCCCTTCTTCCAGCAGGGGGCTGTGCCTTTCTGCTGAGTGCTTAGCTCAGTCATTCATCAGCCCAAACATTGTCTAATAAAGGAAGCTGGATGGTATAAATCTTATACCTGAGACTGCCTGCCCTTTCTCTTCAAGAGTTCATTTTTACAAACATTTACTGAGCACCTGCCATATGCCACGTCCTATGCTTGGTACAGGGGACACATGAACAGGCATGCTTCCAGCCCTCAGTGAAGGAGTCCAGGGCAGACTGTGGCGACACAGTGTGACCAGTGCTGTGAGACAAGAGAATACAGAGGCCGCCTCTAACCAGCCTGATTAGAGAAAACTCCCTAGAGGAAGTAGTACCTGATCAGAGTCTTAAAAGGTCAGTAGGGCTTAGGCAGTAGAATAAAAAGGTATTGCAGGCAAAGGTGGCAGCATTAGTGGCACCAAGGTGAGGAACAGACTGGGGTGTGGGGTGGGGAGGAGGAATTTTATGCTATTTGGTGTTGGATCACAGTCTGAGGCTGGGAGGGACTAGAGATAGGGGCCTTGGCATGTGGAGCATTGATTGTTCCTTTTTCACTCAGTCACCCATCTGTCCAACTTGTACCCTGTGTTTGCCCTGAGCTGAATTGGGGTGAAAGGGAGGTGGAGGAAGACAACTTAATGAGGAAGGAGAAGCAGTCCCTGCTTTGGGAAAAGCTCACTTTCCCCTCCCAGGTGAGGAAGGACATGAATCAAAAATTGAGAACCAGCAAAGCAAGGTGCAAGTTGCCTAACTTCTGTGAGCTCAAGCAACATGGAGATGATAATACCTATAACTCATAGAGTTGTTTAGTTATTAATAATAATAAAATTATTTATTCATTTAACCAATGTTTATGGGGAGCTAGGCATTGGGCTAGGTGCTGGAGATACAGTAGTAAACTAGATAGGTATAGTCCCTGCCCTCTTGGTACTTGCGTGCTAACTAACTGTATTTGTTAGATAACTAATTGTGCATTTGTAATCATGTATTTAAAAGTGAAGTACTATTTGTCTTTTCAACAAAAATGGTGGTAGGGCAATTGGATAACCACATACAAAAAAAGGAATTTGGACTCCTTCATTACACTGTACACAAAAATTAATTCAAAATGGATTATAGACCTAAATTTAATAGGTAAAACTATAAAACTCTTAGAAAAAAACATAGGAGTAAATCTTTGTGACCTTGGACTAGGCAAAGCCTTCTTGGATATGACACCAAACCCATTAGTAACCAAAGAAAAGATAGGTATATTGTACTTAATCAAAATAAAAAATGTTTGTGTGTTTTAAGGACACAATCAAGAGATTGAAAAGATAGTCCACGGAATGGGAGAAAATATTTTCAAACCATATATCTGATGAGGGACTTTTATTCACAAGTCAAAAATAAAAAGATATCTCAATTTTAAAATGGACAAAGGATCTGAAGAATAGACATTTCTCCAGAGAAAATATACAAATAGCCAATAAGCACATGAAACTATGCTCAACATCGTTAGCCATTAGGGAAATGAAAATCAAAACCACAGTGAGATACCACTTTTTACCCACTGGGATGGCTATACTCAAAAAGACAGGCAATAATAAGTGTTGAAAAGGATAGGGAGAAATTGAAACCCTCATACATTGCTCTTGGGAATGTAAAATGGTGCAGCTCCTTTGGAAAACAGTTTGGCAGTTCCTCAAAACCTTAAACATAAAGTTGTCATATGATCCAGCAAACCTACTCCTAGGTACATATCCCAGAGAAACAAAAAGTTACGTTCATTCAGAGACTTGTACGTGAATGTTCATAGTAGCATTATTCATAATAGCCCCAAAGTGGAAACAACCCAAAAGTTCATTAACTGATGAATGGATAAATAAAATGTAGTATATCCATAAAAGGAATCATATACTGATACATGCTTTAACATGGATGAATCTTGAAAACATGCCAGGTGAAAAGCCAGACACAAAAGGCTACATCGTGTATGATTCCATTTATATGAAATGTCCAGAATGGTAAAAATCCATAGTAGATTTGGGGGTAGAGGGAATGGGGAGTTACTGCTGATGGTTCCATGGTTTCTCTTTGAGATGATGAAAAGTTTCTGGAGTTAGATACCACTCATGGTTCTACAAGTCTGTGAATATACTAAAAGCCATTGAATTGTACATTTTAAATGGGTGAATTGTATGGTATATGCATTACATCTCAATAAAGCTGTTTCTTTATTGACTATAGAAGGGTTGCATGCAGGGGAAGGTCAGTAAGGGAGAGTTTGAGTAAATGGGGTTGAACTGAACTCTGAAGGTTGAAGAGAAAGGTGGAAGCAAGTTTCAGTTAAGGGAAAAGCGTGTGGAAGGCCTGGGGTTAAGAAAAAATGTGGACAAATTGAGGAATTTAGAGAAGACCAATGTGGCTGGGCTCGAGAGAGCAAAGGGGGAAAGTGGCATGAAATGAATTTGGAGACTTAAATCTAAACCATACCACCCTGGGTCTGTAGGCCATGTCAGTAATTTTCATTTTCATCTTAAGAGCAGTAGGCAACCATTGAAGGATTTTAAGCAGGTGTGTGTATAGATAGACGTGGTGACATGTTAAAGATCTGTATTTTTAAGATTGAGTTTGTTTTTAGGATTGAATAAGATAAATGTGCCTGGACAGGATTTTTTAAAAGTAATGCTTCCATAATTTGTTAAGCTGCCTTTTGTTTGTTATTTTATTTTTTGAAGTTGAAATAAAGTTAAAAAAATAATAAAATAATAAAGGATTGCTCTGGTTGCTCAGTGGACAACAGATTGGTAGCGTGCTATGGTGGATGCAGGGGTCTGGCTGGAAAGTGACCAGAGTGGTCCAGTCAAGAGAGGGTGATAATAGGTGGTGACTTGGACTAAGAGGTCATTAACAGATAGAAGTGAGGGAGACAGTACTTTGGTGATGGCGAGAGCAATATCAGTTCCTGGTACGGTGTCTGACACTAGTAGGTACTCAGTGTATGTTGAATGAATGGATAGATTTGGATATGATTGATTAGGAAGAAACCTGAGTTTCAGGTTTCTGGGTTGATCATTGGTGTAGAGGCTATTACCATTCACTGAGATGAGGATGCTAGAGGAAGACTGGGTTGGGGGAGAAAGTTTTTATTTATTTATTTTATTCTTTTTACAAACCCTTGTGTCTAGGACTGACTTTCAATAGATCGCAGCGAGGGAGCTGCTCTGTTACATACGAAACCCCGACCCAGAAGCAGGTCGTCTACAAGTGGTTTAGCACCAGGTTCCCCACGAATGTGCAGTGCATGACGGGCGAGGGGGCGGCCCCCTTTCCGGCCGTACCCCGTGGAGAAAGATTTTGAATTCAGTTTTGAACATGTGGAATTTGACATCCTGGTTAGGTATTCAAGTGGAGATATCAACTGGGCTGTTGAATGTATAGGTCTTTCTGACTCTTTCTACTATTCATACCATGCTGCCTCTGAAAAAATATCTCAGTTATAGTTCAGAGATTCTTTTGATAAAGGAATTAAACTCAAACTGGTTTACTAGAATGGCTTTGGAAAAAGTCTGATGTGTTTTACAATTCAGGAAAGGAAAAAGCATTGGGTTTTGTTCGGGAGTAAACACATCTATTCAAGCTTTGCTTTCATGGCTTGGTCTGGTTCCTGTCCCTGGATGTCCCAGCTCAAGGCTTGAGGCACTTCCTGTCCATTTGCCAAGATTGAGGTGTCCACAATGTGCTGAGCTACAGCATAGGTAAATGTTTTGCACATTGATCCAGGGATTTTATCTAATTAACAAAAACCCTGGCTGCTAAACACATTTGGCTGTCTCAGGGCCTCACAGAGGCTGTCTGTTTATTGATTGCTGTATCTTTTTGGCTGGATGGGAAGATATTAATGATGGCATCAGAGCAACCAAAACATCCAGCTCTGTTAACCAGTAAATTTGTAAATTTCCTTGTAGTTTGCAATGAATTGAAACAAAGCTTTACCCTAGACCAATAGTCAGGACCTCAGGAGCATTGACTCCTGTAAGTTGATGCTTGTAGTGAAAGCTTCCTAAGATCATCACAGGTTATTTAATGCTAGTCCATAACCCACACAGGTTTTTTTTAGTGCTATCATGTTGGAAGGCAACATAATGTTATAGAAAGAATACAAATTTCTTAGTATTAGGAGACCTGGGTTCTACTTCTGATGTAGTTACTAACTGGGTCTTTGACCCTTAATAACTCAAAGAACCTCTCTTTTTGAGCCTTATTTCAAAATCTGAATCCCTCTGGAAAGGTCCAGCTGTAGCAGAGTGGCCAAGGGGCTTGGCAACTCTTAGGTGTGAGACCTGCCAAGTCTTAGCTTGCCTGCTTCCTGGTGATAGAAGGCTGGGCATTTGAGGCCATGTTAAGGAGCTTTGTCTGTATCTAAGAGCTGTGGTGGCTAAACTGGGGTGGAGGTGGGGGTTTTCGAGGAAATTGATATGATCAGCAATCAGGAACCTTAGGAATCAATCTGAGTACCTGCCTGCCCACCTGTGTGTGCCAGGTACCCTGCTGAGCAGCAGTCTAGCCCTCATTTCAGCCCCTTGAGTGGGTACAGAGCACAAGTCTGTAGGCCCCCAGGGTGCGACAGCAGGAAGAGTTCCATCAGCAGGGTCAGTTGTCAGGCTCTAGTGCCCCACCACCATTGCTGCTACTTTAAAATTCTAGCTAAAGCATAACCATAATGCAAATCCTGTCACCACAGCTGGAACCACCTGGATTTTTTCCAAAAAAATTTTCCTGGAAACTGAGGAACAGAGAGAGAATATAAGAATGTTGGAAAACAGTCAAGCTAACATATTGCTGGGCTTACAGTAGTCACTTCAGTTTCTTGCCTCACAGTCCCTGTTATGTTTGAAAAACCTCATCAGAAAATCTCACTTTTGAAATTTGAGGCTTTTCTACATCTTGCTTCCTTCTTCATTCTCCTCCTGTCTAAGCACGGGTCTTAGGCCCAAAATCTTCCTAAGACAATGAATGGTTCTCTCCTTGTGTCTCTATGGATCTGCACCAAGGGCTTTTGTATCTTTGCAGGGATCAACGGTAAGGGCTTTGGAGTCTGACAAAACAAGGTTTGAACCCCAACTGTGCCATTTATTAGCTCCGTGACCTTGAGAAAGTTGCCTAACTTCTCTGAGTCTTAGATTCTTTATCTGCAAAGTGGGGAAGACAGTTGACCTACCTTGTACCATTTGTGAGTATTAAATGAGAAAATGCACAAATCCACTTAGTACTATACCTAGCACTTACTAAGTGCTCACTCAGTACATAGTAAGTATTGTTATTGAGTGTTGTTAATTGCATGAGGTTCCCCCCAATTAACAAAATTAATTAAGGTAATGAATAGGATTTTCCTGGGATTAAATGTTTACACTATACATTTTTCTTACACTCTCATTTACCAATAGTATGAGCATTCAGAGACCCCGGACTAAACGAACTCAAGGGAAATGAATATTAAGGGAGAAATCGTTATAGGCTATCACGGTTAGTTTTGCCAGTTGTTGTTTTTTTTTTTTTTTTTTTTTTTTTGGTTGTTTGAGGATCCAGGTATATGTTTATAGCATGTTACTTTAATTTTTATTGTTAATATTACCAATAATGGCTGTTGTTTATTGAATACCTTTCTTGAGACAGGCATTACATGAGGCTTTAGTCACTAAATCCTCACAGCTCTGCAAATAATATATCTTCACTTCACAGATGATAAAAAAAGTTTAGGGAGTTTAAGTAATTTGCCCAAAGTTGTCCACTTAGGAAGTAACCCAAGATGAAGAGACCTGAGGAGGCCTAAAATAGAAGAGAGGTTTGCCCAGGACACAGTTTTCATTTTAGCAATCTCCCATGCTCAGGGAAATGCTTTCCAGCTAAAGGGAGGATCATTTCTGTCTGTCTTACTGGGAGTCCACAATAATCCTAAGGATAAACTGTCAAATCCAGACCCCTTATCCCTCCTCCACTCAACTCTGTTCCTCACAGGCTTCCACCCTCTCACCCTCACTCCCACCAGCTAAGCCCAGTCTTCCCTTCTCTTCCAGGAAAAGCCCCATTCTGGTCAGAACTGTCTTCTCACTGACCCAAACATGCCTTGCTCCATTTCTGCCCATGAGCCTTTGTTCGTGTAGTACTTCCACCCCCACCGCGGTCTTGTTTTCTTTCCAGATCCTATTCCTGTTTCATTGCCCTTTCTTTTCAAGAGCGCGCACCCTGACTAATAATAATGGCTGTCTTATTAACACGAGGCAGGGTCAGGTACTTTATATATATTTATCTTTATTCTTTGCCCCAGTATTACAGAACGGATTGTGTTATGTTCATTTTTGAGAGAGAAAACTTGAGGTGCAGACAGATTTAGTGACAACCCAAGGCCTTGGAACTAGTAAGTAGTAGAGCTGTGATTTAAACCAAAGTTCACCTGAGTCTAGAGTATGTGCTTTTTCATTGCAGTCCTCTGCTTGTTGTAGCTCAGATTGATCCTGCAGACCTTAACGTTTAAGCTATACAGTATCATATTTAGTGATCTACCCCCTTACCTTTCTTAATTGCTTCATGCATATATTTCCTCACCCAGGCTGTGACCCCCACCACAGCTAGGCAGGTGGTGCCTCCTTCTGCTTCCACCATAGCTAGCCACACAAGGCTGGCTTGGCACTCGGAATGTACACACACTATGGACACAGCCTGGCTGGTTGATTGATTGGTTGATTGAAGCCCTGTTTATTCTCCAAAGGCTACCCAGCAGGAGGGTATGGCTCTATACAGCTGGGCAGGCTGACTGGTCTCCAAGATCCTCCATTCATGTGGATGGGAGGCCCAGGGAAGCTGCATAAGAATCCTCTCTTGAGGCTGAGCTGAGGCTTCCATCTCAATGCCCTTTTGTTTGGGGGATAGCACCCAGGCCTCCCGGGCGGTCTCTGTGTTTGACCAGCCTTTGCAGATGGACAGTGAGCAGGAAAAGGATACAAAGCAGACAATTGGGGGAGGCTCCTGGAATTATCCTTCCTAGACTGAGCAGATCTGGGGCTCAGTCGCAGCCCTGGATGTGGGTCAGACAAGATCCAAGGCACTTTTGTCTCTGGACTTGTCACTTCCTCTCCAATATTCAGATCCCCTCTTTAGCTTCTCTGATGGTGAACATCCACTTTTCAGTATCTCTGGACATAAGGTGCTCCTTGCCTCCTGAAGGAATGAATACACTGATTGAATAAGCATTCATTCATTCATACGTTCTTTTTTTTTTTCTCTTTTTTTTTGATATAACATAAAAATTCACCCTTGTAAAGTATACAGTTAAGTGGTTTTTAGCAACTATAACAGTTATCTAATTCCAGAACATTTTCATCACTTCTAAAAGAAACACCTGACATACTAGCAGTCACTCCCCATTCCCCCTGCCCACCCACCCCCATATCCTGGCAACCACTAACTTGCTTTCTGTCTCTATGGATTTGTCTATTCTGGACATTTCATATAAATGGAACATGCAGCCTTTTGTGTCTGGCTTCTTTTACTTAGTATAATGTTTTCAAGGTTCATCCATGTTTTTAGCATGTGTCAGTATTTTATCCCTTTTTATGGCTGAATAATATTCCATTGTTTGTTCCACTTTGTTCATCAGTTGATAGACATTTGAGTTGTTTACACTTTTTGGCTATTGTGAATAATGCTATTATGCACATTCATGTACAAGTCTGTGTGAAATTATGTATTTGTTTTTCTGGGGTATATACCTAGAAGTAGAACTGCTGAGTCATATGGCAACTCTGTGTTTAAGATTTTGAGTAACTGCCAAACTATTTTCCAAAGCGGTTGCACCATTTTGCATTCCCACCATTTTTGAGAGTTCCAGTTTCTCTCCATCCTGGCCAACACATGTAATTGTCTGTCTTTTCTATTATAGCCATCCTAGTGGTGTGAAGTGGTATTCGTTTTGATTTTGATTAGCATTTCCCTAATGACTAATAATGAGCATCTTTTCATATGTTTTTTGGTCATTTGTATATTTTCTTTGGCATTCATTTATTCTTAAGGCCCATTATGAGCAATATGCCCCATTCGGCATTGAGGAGGAGCATGAAGTTGTTTCATTATGGCCTTTGCCTTTCAAAGAACTTGCAGTCTGGTGAGAGAATTGTAATTAGTACACATGAAAAGTTAAGGCTTCATGAACTAGGTGACATTCAGGATGGGCTAGGAGATAGGTAGTATTTGGATACAAGGAACTAAGTGGAAAGACTTTCTGGGCAGTTGGAGTAATGTAAACAAAGATACTTTATAATTAGTAGGAAAGTATTTTCTATTGCAGTGAATTTTGAAATAATGTGTGAAAGCACCTCGCATAGCACTTGATAAGTGATAGGCTATCATTACATATTAGCTTCCTCTTTGACTCCACCCCCTTTGGTCCCACCTTTATTTTTAGGACTACACAGAGTCCACATGCTCCCTTTTCCTGTTCCAGATCCTTAAATGTGAGGAGATAGCTACAGGCTAAATAAACCTTGATTCCCTAAATTTTGGCTTCAAGTCTTCTTCCCATCTTAATCATTTTCTAATGAAATGTACACAAAGTTTTGGTGCCCCCTCTGAATTCCAGTGTGGTTTGACCATTATTGTGAGAAGCAGAGCAGTCATTCTCTTTGTTAGAGATTTTATGCTTCTGTTAATTGGCCTGAGTTTGCATTAGCTATCTTGGCAGCTGCATTGCACTCCTAGAATCTGTTAAGCTTGTAGTCTGCCCAGCCTGTACTTCTGTAACCTTTTGATTGGATTTGACAAGCTTATTTTTAACCTCAAGGCAAGACCACTTTACAGCATTGTATTGCCTTGTGAATATGAAAGTGGTGGTGGTAGTATGGATACTACCATGAAGAAGAAGAAGGGATGGGTTGGGCCTATGTCAGCCTGAGACTAGGAGAAGAGTGTCTCTTCCACGGGAGAAGGTTCTGGAAAGCAGAACTCAGCAGAGTATCTCCATCCCTCAGATAACCCCCTTTCCACTTAAGGCTTTTCCTTCTTCATCATGTTCTGTCTGCTGGTTAGTTATCAGACG
The DNA here is from genome assembly GCA_026826555.1 of Tolypeutes matacus. Classification (NCBI taxonomy): domain Eukaryota; kingdom Metazoa; phylum Chordata; class Mammalia; order Cingulata; family Chlamyphoridae; genus Tolypeutes; species Tolypeutes matacus. Next base: position 1,211,784 of record JAKSZT010031676.1, on the reverse strand, counting down.
CCTATGGTATGTTGGCCCCGTGCAAAACATTGTGGGAAAGAAGAGAAGATGAAGGTGGAATGTATGCATTGGAAGACAGTGTTGCTCAATAGAGAGAACATGGGCTTCTTTTCCAATGCTGCCACTTACTGGCCATGTAATTTTAAGCAAGTCACTTACCTACCCTCTATAGGATTCAGATTTCTTCTCTAATCATAGGATCAAATTAAGTTATAAACGTCAAGGGCCTGATGTGGAGTAGGCTGCTCAAGACATGTGAGTTCTTTTGCACCCTGCCATTCAGGAGCTTTGGAAGGCATGAAGAGCCAAGCAGGCTTTTGGCACTCACTGACCCTGTACAAACATCTTTTAATGTACTTGCATTAGTTTAACCATTAAAGCATTACTAGTCTACTTGTCCCATTTTCCCATCCCCAGTTCAGACTGGGAGCTCTTTGTGGGCAAAGACCATGACTGATTCATCTGGGGGCCCTCAGTGCCCAGCACAAGCCTGGCATGGAGAAGGTGTTACTTAAGTTTTGTTGATGGAATTAATCTGAATGAATGAAGGCCAAACCTTTGATCACACCCTTGCAGTTGGCCAAGTATTGTGCTTGGCTTTGCATAGTCCATTCTTCACTGAAAATCTTTTGGGGTTCTGGAACTTGGCATGTGGCTTGAGTGCCAACCCTGTTTGAGAAGTTTGAGCCACTTTTGCATCTCATTCTATATTGTGACAAACTTCACGGCATCTAGCCAGCTGCCCAGCTGCCCTCTGCAACAGCCCAGAGCCTGCTGTGGTGCCAGTAGGTGGCGCCCATGACCCTTTCTTGCACCTCAGCTTCTTGGATGGGCCTTTCCTTCTTTTCACCTAATCACTTAGGCAGCTGCTGACTGTCTGGGACCTAGCATATAACCCTGGCAGAGGTACCCAGATGAGGTTGCCTTGGGCCACCCCCCACTCCTCTCCTTTCTGGCCTTGTATCACTAGGTTTGTGTGTTTTATTCAATACCAGCCACAATACACTCTGCTTGGGGGGAAGCAGAGATGTTTCCCATAGAGAATTCCAGCTCATTAGGGGACTCTGTGCTTCTGTCCATCCTTTATGACATAGCACATGCCTCTGCCTCCATGAAGTTGTTCCTGTTGTTCTGTTGCTCTGACCTACAACCCCATGGCACCTTCCCCAGGGTTTTTGCCAGTATGTTAGCTGTTTCTCAGGTGTATACCTGTCTAGTGAACACTTTGAAGGCAAGAATACTGCAGAATTCATCAAAGTATTGCCAGCACCTGGCTCAGGGTGCTATAGTAACCATTCCTCAAGAAGAGTATATGGAACAAATGGGGAAGAATACATGGAACAACTGGATGAATAATAGGAAGTGGTAACTCAAAAAATTGCTATCCAAATTGAAGCCTTACTCTTCAAGATGTTGATATGAAAATCAGAGAAAGGCTAAGGAATTCTTCTAGATAAAAGGAAACTGAAGACACACAAAGACACACAATGCTCAATCTTGACATTGATCCTGGCCTGCATCCTGGATCATGAGGGGGAGATTGCTATAAAGGCTATTGGGATAATTGAAGAAATTTGAATATGGGCTGTATATTAGATAAAAATATATACATGTTAAATGTCTTAACTTTGATAATTGTTTAGTGGTTATATAAGAGAATATCCTTGTACTACGAAATACATGCTGAAGTATTTAGGGGTAAAAGGTCATGATATCTGAGACTAACCCTCATATGGTTCAGGGAAAAAATATAGAAAAGGAGTGGTAAAACAAATGAGACGAAATGTAAAGAGAATCTGAGCAAAGGTGTTTTTTGTACTACTTTTGTAAGTGCTCTATAAACTTGAAACTACTTCAAAATAAAAAGCTTAAAAAATATTAATCTATGCATCTTAATGTGTGCCAAATGCTCTGTTAGAAACTATAAAAAAGATAGGACAAAAAGTGGTGTGACACCAGTGTTGGACTTCATTTGGTTTCGTCTGGAAGTATTCATTGAGGTCCTGATACAGCTTCTCCATTATGTACTTTTGAAGAAGTAGAACAATAGTAATAATAGCAGCTAACATTTGGAAATTTTATGTGCTTTCTTGTCTTCTTTGGTCATCTCACCATTCCTGGTAGGTAGGTCAGGCAGGCTGATAAGATGACTGAGGTTAAAGAGATAAACATGACCTGCCGGTCACACAGCTTTGAAGAGACCAGGTCGGTCTGTTCCAAGGGTGATGTTTTCTGAGACTTCATATCTGTGTGTATTAAAAGGAAGGATTGAACTGATCTCTGCAGATTATTCTTTAATGCCAGGAATTTTTAAACTTTCTATGATAGGAAATAATCTATTATGAAGCAGACATATTGTACATTACGCCCTGCAGTCGTTGTAGTTGCTGCATAAATGGCCCTCTTCTGCCTCACTGTCCACCCCTTCCCTTCGAAGTAGAAGTAGCTCGACAGGACCATGTGCTCGGATGGGCTGGGCTGGGCTGTCTCACTGGGAGTGAGAGTCCCTGAAGAGCTTTCTAAAGGAAGGGCTCTGAGCTGGGCCTTAAAGGAGGGTACTGAGTTCAAGTAGTGAATGCAAAAGATGCCAGAGAAGCCTTGTATGTGGATTAGAGCACCAGGACTGTCTGAAGCCTGCTGGCCCAGGCTGGGGTATGAGAGCAGCCTTTCCTCCTTCCCCTATCCCCTTCCCCCACCTCCGCCCTCCCAGACGGGCTGGGTAGATGAGGCGCAGATGGAGGCTGTGTGTGGATTCTAGCCCCAGGCGCCTTGCCTCTGCTCAGACAGCAGGGTCTGGTGCTGTTATTACTGTAAACAGGGCCTTCTGTGAGGCTCCAGCCAGGGCCCCATTGCCCAGATAGCGATCATGATTGGGTCTGCATGGCTCACTGCTTCCAGGGCTCTGATGCAGGTGGGTCAGGACTCCCCACCCTTTCAGCCCCCTCCCCAGCTGCAGCTGAGGGCCCGTTCATGTGAAGGATCCGGAAATCAGTTGGAACAATGCACGATTGAAGTTCAGTGACCGCTTTGTATCGATTGGTCATAAAAAAGGAGGAAGAAAAATTAAGTGGCACCTCCCTCCCCTGAGTGGGAGAGCTGGTTAGCCAGAACAACTCAAAACTACCCCTGTGTCCCTATCTGGGACTCTTTCCCTCCCTCCTAGAAACTGCAAGCCCAAGGAGTTGTCTTTTTTTTTTTTTTGGAAGTCCTGCTGCGTGCCCATGTCTGCTAGGAATCCACTTCTCAATTTTCAGGTAATGCATGTATTTAGAATCATAAGACTTGAGAACCGGCAGGGACTTTAGAAATCACTTAATTCAATTCCCTTTTTTTACTTTACTTTACTTTAGAGAAAAGTGAGGCCTCAAGAGAGATTTATCCAATATCACACAGCTCATAACTGATAGAGCCCTGCCTGGAATCCATGCCCTCCAGCGCTTAGGCCTGTATCTCCAGTGTCCTCAGCTCTGAGACTAAGAAGCCACACCCACACCCTCCCACATACAGGCAGGAGCCTAAGTTTCTTGAAGAAGACAGGTGCACAGTTATGAAACAAATAACTTCCTACACAAGACAGGAGTATTGGTGTTTAGAGATTCATGTATGTAAATGATAGAGGCATTCATTTGTTCAAACCCAGAACCTTCCTGTTTGCCAGCCACTATGCCAGGCACAGGGACTTAAGAGAGGAAGACACCGCCTCATTTCTAGAGGGGGAGTTAGACAAGTATGATAACTGTATTGACACAGGTGAGTGCAGGAGATAGTGGCAGCATCACGGCTATTTTAGGGAAGGCTTCTTGGAGGAAGAAAGTGTAGGATCTTTTTTTTTCCCCTGAGAAAGTTTTATTAAAACACGGAGCAGATGTGGCGCCAGCAGTTGAGCACCCACCTCCGTCCCTAGGTTCAGTTCCCCATTCCTCCTGAAAAAAAAAAAAAACAAACAACAAGCAAAACAAATGAAAAAAACCAACTCAGGGAAGCCAATGTGACGCCAGCTTCCCACATACAAAGTCCTGGGTTCAGTCTCCAGCCCCCAGTACCTCAAAAAATAAATAAATTGGTTATGGAAAAAAAAAAGTAATATAAGTTCATTGTTATATATATTAAAAAACAAACTTCAGACCAGGCAGAAGTAATCACAGGAAATGGTGAAACTTTGACTCCTCATCTTCCCTTCCCCAGTCAAAGGTAAACACTTTTGCCTTTTTGGTCTCTAGCCTTCTGGACTCCTCTGGATCCCTGAGGAATGGGAACTGGCTTTGTTTTTACCCTTTGGATGGTTACTGTCCTGTGGTAATCTTCAGCTCTGGAAGGAACCCTTATCCTACCACTGCCCTTGCCTGGGAATTTTAGACTGTTCTTTCACTTTCCTATCAACGGATAATTTTGAGATCTTATTAGGTTCCAAGTTCTACACACACTTTTCTATGTCTTCCTAGTTTACTCTATTTCTTCTTTAAAATGGGGTAAGCACTAACTGGCAAATGATAGCAATAATAATAATATCATAGGCTCTTCTATAAACATAGTACCTTCTTGCACCAAGTATTTTTATATAGTCTGTTTCATTCTCTTCATGGCACCACTGTGTGTGTGCAGTGTGCATCGTCAGGCTGCTGGGGGTCCTCTCCATTTTAACAGGCTCAGAGAGGAGGAGCTGTCACATAGCTGAGGGACTCACTGAGGTTCAGAGAGGTGAGCTCACTCATCCAGGGCTACTCATCCAGTAAGTGGCAGAGCCTGATTTGAACCAGGGTCTTTCTGGCTTATGCTCCTGCCCCCGCTCCTGCCTGAGGGCTGTGTAAGGGCTGGGCTTCAACTCTGGTCTTCTAGTGTGGTCTCTGTATCTGCTACCTTGGGCCACCTCCCTAATTAGTATCACCACCACTGTCCTGCCAAGCAGGAGAGACTTAGTTACTTGGTTCATTAGGAAAGGGCTCTCCGCAGGGTCTGAGTGAGCCGAGCAAGGCCCGCCATGCCTTTCCCCTCGCCCTAGCCCCGGGACACAGGCTGCTCTGTCCTGAGTGGCAGCACGCATTAAGCATTCCACTTATCATCTCAGGGATGATGGAATCCTAACCTTTTCAGAGACACCGTGCTCTGTCACAAGCATTGCTCTTTTTAAAAGAGATTAATTCACTTGCTGCATTTTGTCCATTGGTGAAAATCACCAGGGAGAGCAAGGGTGGCTCTCTTGGGCCTCAGAGGCCCTTTCAGCCACTCTCAGCAGGCAGCCACCCGCCCAGCTGGCCTAGGACTTTGAAATGACTGCCCACTGGGTATTCACTTGCAAAGCAACAAAATGAAATGGAGGAGACCTGGTTTGTGAAATCCTAACTTTGGGAGCTGCTCTGCACACAGAAGGGAGGTGGGGGAGGGGTCCACCAGCTCTGAAAGAGGAAAAGTTGTTTATGGTTGAGTTTGTTTGTAGTGTTAAGTTAGTTCTAGTCTTTCCTTGATCTACCAGGTGTCACCACTCCTCATAGAGTCCTACTGTGTGATATCTCTTTTAATCCTTACAACAGCCTTATACAATAGGGAGCAATACCACCTATTTCACAGCTAGTAAGTGACAGGGCCAGAATCTGGACTCTGGCCTTTGGACTCCAGGGTTATTGCTTTTCTATTACATCTCTGCCCCAAGAGGCTGCAAAGAATGATGCTCAGTCAGGAAGCTGGGCAGGGATTTGCCCCCTAAAAATAACCCCTCAGATTGGTAAAGCTCTTCCTTCATATTTCCATATAGCTTCCTAAAACCCTTGTGAAGGTGTGACAGGAATTATGATCCTCTGGACCTCTGAAGAGACTGAATAAAGCTTAATGAGATGCCATACCTTCTTTAGTGTGTTAGAAGTAGTAGGCAGCAGAACTGGGACTGGAACTGTGAGCTCTTTCTACTCTGTATTCATTTTGACCAAAGCAAGTTTAGAGATGCCCCCTCTCCTGGGAATCTGTCATCTCAAAAGGAAACCCTTTGTAGGTCCTAGAAAACAAGGACCTTTACTCTGTCTCCTTAGTAGCTAGCACGGGTCTGGCACAGAGTGGGTGTGTGTACATGTTTGTTGACTAAAGAGGTACCTAGAGCCCACCAGCTCAGTTATCCAGGTCGTTCTGTGTGTCATAGAATCACTGGGGATTTACCAACTTGCCACTACCAGCTTGAGACCAGAACACTTTATTCCATCAAAGTGATGGAAGTGGGGGTAAAGTGGCAGGCAGAAACCACCCTGTATTGAATATGTGCTGTATGCCAGTCATTGGGCTGGGATCTCCCTGCAAATTAGAGATTATTTTCCTTATTGTATAGATGAGAAAACTTAGACTCTGAGAATTGATTTGCTCAGGTTTATCTAGCTAGACCAGAGTGTGTATCCAGGTCTAACTTACTCCAAAGCCCTTTATTGTCCCTTTTCTTTTTATTATACTACACTGAGCCCCTAGAGGGCAGGTAGAAGAGGCTTCTCAGTCTCCCTTCTTCAGCCCTTCCTCCAGAGTAGTGCTGCTTCCAGAATTCCCAGGCCTGTCGAAGGCCTGAGGGATCCTGGCTCCCCCGAGTTTGTCATATCCACTCCCTGCTGTCTCAATTCTCTGTCCTAGTTCATCTCCCCTGATCTCTATTACAGCAGCCTCCGCGCTGGTCTCCTTGCCCAACTTTACATCCCCTCCCCTTTCAGAATCAGCCTACTTAAGCTGTTAGGTTAATTGTATAATTTCTTTTTGCCCCCAAACCCTGCTACCTGTGTTAAAAGTCTAAGGAGAAGCAAAGAGGCTTCCTCTCTGTTGCTAGCTTCAGGTGATTGATGGTGGCTGATTGGAACATACATTGAGGAAGATTCTGAAGCTCTTTCAAAGGCTTCATGCAACAAGAAACCTACTCTGAAAGATTCATGACGTCTGTCTTGGGTGCAGAAGTGCAATGCAATTGCATGCTTTCCAGGCATTCGCCAGTCCTTACATAGAGTTTTTAACACAGGGTCCATTATTGATTTCATTGGGACTATATGAACCCTTGGACATTTTATGTAAAAAAAAAAAAAAAAATGTAGGGAAGTGGTTGTGGCTCAATTGGTTGGGCTCCCATTTATCATATGGGAGGCCCCAGGAATTGAACCTGGTGAAGGCAAGCCGGCCTGCACAGCTCGGGGAGCTGACACAGCAAGATGACGCAACAAAGGGAGACAAGCAGACACAGAAAAACACACAGCAAATGGACGCAGCACAAGCAGCTAGTAGGGGATAAATAAATTTTTTTAAAAATGTGTTTAGAGTTTGTGTGCTCTTATACCCTTTTCTGGAGAGAGTATCAACTTTGATCATATTCTCAAAGTAGTCCATGGCTCAAAAATGTTCATACCCATTGCCTTGGCCTCTTAGCCTGACATTTGAGACCCTCTGTGGGCCCTGCATACCTTGACAGCTATCTTTTTCTCTGCTCTGAAATGTCACCCAGATGGATCTAGTTGGTGGTCTCTGAACATATATTGCTGTTCCTTGCTTCTGACTCTTACGCTGCACCTTTTGCCTTAACCGATATGTACTTCCTCCCTCTTCTCCTCTTGAAGAACTGTTTCTGTTCTTCAAGGCATAGTTCAAGTCTTTTCTCTCAGAGACCTCTTTGGTTTGCTTCAGCCCACCCTGACTTTGTATCCCCTGATTTTCTAGCCCTTCTGATTTTCTGCCCTTTCCTCAGAAGCAGATCTGGCCTTTTTGGCGAACACGTTCCCAACTTTTGATTTCCCCCTTTCCCAGCCTCCTGCAGCACTTATGGTGGAAAACTATGCTATTGTCCTCTCATTCTTCCATGTCTGAGTCCTGCCTCCACAACTACATTGTATGCTTCTCTAGGGCAGATCCTCTGTCTCCTCTTCCCTCGCCCCCAGCCCAAATGTAGCACAGGACCTAGTACATATGATACTGATTTGCTGAAATAAATTTTGGGTCTTTTGCCTTTCATGTTACATGGAAACCAGTTCTGTCTAAAGAAAGGTGTATTAGTCAGGGTTCCCTAGGGAAATAGAATCAACAGGAGATATCTGTAAATAGTATAAGATTTTATAAAATTCTCTCATGTGACCATGGGGATGCACAAGTCCAAATTCTGCAGGCAGGCTGCAAACCTGGGCCTCCGATAAAGGTCCTTGATGAGTTCCCAACTGGCTGTCCGAAGTCAAGCTGGAAAATTCTGAATGCTGAAATTACTGTCCCTTTTAAGGAATTCAGCTGATTGGCTAAAACTCACTCATTGCTGACGGCAGTCTCCTTGGTTAATTGTAGATATAATCAGGCATCTATGCAATAAACTCACTGGTGACTAAAGTCCATAATGTCCTTGTATTACAGTTAGCCCAGTGCTTGCTTGACCAAAGAACTGGGAACAGTTACCTGGCTGAGTAGAAACATTAGCCTAGCTAGCCATCACAGAAGAGTTCTGTCTAGAGGAAGGATTCAGGGTAACAACCAGGGTTCTTGTCACTGTACTGCTCCTTAACTAGCTGTGTGATCCTAAGAAAGTCATTTTACCTCACTGAGCCTGTTACCTCATCCATGAAAAGAGGAGATTAATATCAGCTGCTTAAGGTTTTGTGAAGAATAAATGAGATCACATATGTTAGGTATGTAGGGCAGTTCCTACCTGTACTATGTGCTCAGCACTTATTGGTTCTGTTCTCTCCTCTTCCCTCTATCCTCCTGTCTCCAGGGTGGTAAGAGCTCCCTGTTCCCAGGACCTAGGACTCAGGCTTTTAATGCTATTCTTGTATTTGTTAATTTATTCTATAAACAATTATTGAGCTCCTACTGTGTGCTAGGTACTGGCATATAGGTTTAAATAGGTTCATACGGACTCTCCTAGGAACCTCAAGCTAGCATTTCTTTTTTTATTATTATTTTTATTTTATTTATCTAGCATTTCTAACATTCTTTCTGTCTTTCCTTAGGCTAAAGGATTTCCAATTTCCAAATAGCCAACATACAGATAAACTTGGGGAATGTGATCCTTTGGTAAATGGGAACTACCCAGATAAGAAATGTCATTACACATTCTGTACTAAGAACTGGAAAATTCTAAGGAAGGGAGAGAGCTATGTGGATGGAATGAGTCAAGAAAGCTTCTCTGGAGAGAGAATCCACAAACCAGAGTTGTATCCTCTAGCATGAGAGAAGGATTAGAATAGGCAAAGAGGCAGGAAGAGAGAGCATTCAAGACCAAGGAAGTGGTAAGTGTCAGAGTATTGAGGTAGAGAATGCACATTCTTTTTTCAGAAGGCTGGGAGGACAACATCAGGGGATAGACTTGATTAAGGGAAAAAGGACAAATGTGGGGGAAGTCTTGCATCAAGGAGTGGCCAGAGGAGCTGGGATAGGGGATTTAGTTCTTCAAAGGCCTCTAACTACTTCCAGAATCATCCAGCCTCCCTGTTTGTTAACTATGTGATTCCTGCTATGGTTTTTTCCACTTTGCTGTCTCTGGTAAGTCACACTGAAAATATTCTTCTGTCTCTCTTTAGGCTTTTGTCAGAAGGAGCAGATGTCAATACAAGGCACAAACTTGGCTGGACAGCACTCATGGTGGCAGCCATCAGCCGAAACTACAGGTGAGTGATCTTCCACATAGGGTTCCCTTAGCCATATTCCTGCAGATCACATCCTGAACCCTATACCTTGCCTACCCTCCCTGCTGTCTCCTCCAGAGGCAGAGGATGAACTCAGCCTAAGGTACTGGACTTCACCTGGTGCAGTGAAAATTGTAGGAGATCTGGCGAGGGAAGATGTGGCTTTGGATCCCAGCTCCATCATTTATTGGCTTTTTGACCTCAGGCACATTGCATTATTGTAGCAGCCAAATGTTTGGAAGCTTGTTGAAATGGTAAAAGGTGCAAGTTTTATCATGTTCTAAGCCTATCTTTGTTGAGAAGCCTGCAGTCACTGTCCTCAGTGAAGGCTCCACAGGGGGCTGCTGCTTTTTGGAGGTTCTGATGGAAACTAGGGAAGGTGGGGGTGTTACTTCCCTCCCATTGGAGGCCCTTCTAGTTCCCTACCCACTCATGCCCTAGAGACATGGGCACTCAACAAGAATCCCTCAAGGTTGTAGGTGTGTGAAAAGATAGAAATAGTCCACTTTGCCTAGAGACTTACTTCTCATTCTCACAACTACCCACAAGATATATATTATTATTCTCATTTTAAGTTGAGAAAACTGAAACCCAAAGAGATAAGGTGATTTATCTAAGGTCACACAAGGGGCAGGAGTTAGAACCTGGTCTGGCTGCCTGCAAAATTTGTTTTTTTGCTACATCTCACTGATGAGTTCCTACACCAGATCCTGGGCTAGTGCTAGATGCTGCCTTTCCATCCCAGTCTGTTCTGTTTTCTGCTCTGGAATCTGTGTAATTCTGGAAGAGCTGGGATGAGGTGTACATTAGTTCTAGCTGTGATTGTACAAAAGAATTGATTAAATAGGAGGAAAAAAGGGGGATTCACTCATTTAAGAAAACAGACTTTGAACACTTTAGTAGCAGCCACTGGAATTAATAATTGGAGGCACCAATTTTAATTTTCCCTTCAAGTAGGTCTTTAAGATACTGACCGCTTTTGGAAGGGTCATAAATGTGGTGGAAACCGGTTTCTTTATCTGAAATTAATCAATTATTTCTCATATCTTTAGTAAATATCTGCTCTGAGCAATTTCTGTGCTACTCTTTGAGGAATCAGAGGCTTTGGGGAGCTCACAGTCTAATATGGAAAAGAAAGGCAGGTAAAGAGACAGTGTCATGTAATCAATGCTGTAAGAGCAGTGTGTACAAGATGTTATAGAAGCAAAAGGATTTGAAGAGACTGAATCTGGAGCAGAGTGGATTATCACTGTATTCTTGTGAGAATCAAATAAGATGATGTACGTGCTACAGGTTATAAATAATGAATTGTCATTCCATGATGCTTGCATTAGATTTCTCTACACACAAACACACCTGTGCACATGCATGCAGTCAGGATTCAGGCATCCATTCATTCAGATTATATTTTCTGGGTGTTTACTATATGCCAGCACCAAGCCAGGCATGGAGGTAATTATTCTTCAGGATTCCAATTGGCTTTCCTTTACACTAGAAAACAATCATAGTTTTAAAGCTTTTTATTATGTTTTTTATTTATTTTTTTGCTTCAAAAGGAGAAGTTTGAGTGTATATGTTTTCTTAAAATCCTCAAGAATTGGAGAGTAGATGTAGCTCAAGTGGTTGAGCGCCTGCTTCCCATGTACAAGGTCCTGGGTTCAATCCCCAATGCCTTAAAAAAAAAAAAAAACACAAAACCCCAACAATTGAGAATATGGTGTTTTAGTTCTGAAAGTTCACAGATTGGCAAGTTGGAGGGTCTTTGAACATTAATGAATCAGTAGACCTTTTTATCATGTTCCCTTGGACCCTTTTCCCGCATCTGCACCCAAATCTCAGGTCAAGTTCTTGCTCTCCTTAACTTCTTTGCTTTCTGATGTCATCTGCCACCTCTCCACTCCTAGAGTACTTGCCTTATTTTTTCTTATGGTTATTTGTGTCCATGTCTACTTCCTATCAGGCAATAAGCTCGTTGAGGATGGGGACCATATCTAATTCATACTTTTTAAACCCTTCTTTCCTAACTTTTTATTATGGTTTGATTATGTTATAATTTCAAAACATACAGAAAGAACAGCATAATGAACCACCAACAATTATCAACTCATGGCCTGTCTTAGTTCATGTATGCCCCTCCCTGAGATTATTTTGAAGCAGATACCTATCTGATTCTCTTTTTAATTTTGATTTTTTCTTTTTGTTAGTTTCTGATTTGCCTTTGTATCCCCTGCAGCACCTGGCAAAGTGATATAGCACTTTTCCCTTAGTAAGTGCTTAAAAACAATTATCATTCAGAAAATATTCAATTTCTTCATAAAAGTAAGTTAAATATTTTTAAAAAAGATATCTATTAGTACAGAAAATGGAATAAACACTATTTATATTGAAAACTGAATATGACATATTAATGAACACAGAAAATGAAATAAGCACTATTTTTATAGAAAACTGACTGTGATGACATATTAATGAATAAATGAGCAAATGATATTTTTAAAACTACCAGTTGATTCACTATCTAAAAGTTCAGTTGTGAACGTTCAAAAATTAAATCAAGAAATATTTATTGAAGATCTGCTGTGTTCAAGGCCCAGACCAGAGTGTTAGCAGCCAGCAAGTGCCAGCAGTTCTGTTTGCTCAAACCACTGAATGTTTCTGCAGACATCATCTTGTCTCATTGGGTACAACTCTCTCTCCATTGAGGAAAGGCTGGGTTATAACTTTTAGCTTATACTCTCTTTACACTTATCTGGAGTTTTTTCTTTAAGCCGATTGTGACTGATCCAGGAGTAGCATCCCTGTCTTCTGATTCCAAAGTTTGTGCACTTTATTCTATGCCCACTGATATTCCACACCCAGCTTATTCCCCAGCTTTCAGGTGAGTCCATCTGCAAGAGATAGTGTTGGAGAAGAGGGAGGGGTTTTGTTCCTTTCTATGTGTAGTATTTTTCAGGAGTGAGACTGCATGGAAAATAACATTAGACTTAAGAGTATTGTCAGTTAGTGATCAGATAGCTGGTGAATGTGCTTTTGGGGACACTTCTCTCTGAATCTAATGAGTTGTTAGTTTAACTGATTGCTCTGTCTTTATCCAGGACTATTAGCAAATCGGTGATGTTTGTTGAGCAAAGTGTGAGAGTGTTGGCTTATATTTACTTGCTTTGGTTACTAGGACTAGTTATTGGTTATTGGTTTGTTTTTGTTTTGTTTTTCTGTTATCTCTATCTCTCTTTAGTTTTTTAAAATTGTGGTAAACATATGTAACATAAAATTTGCTATTTTAACCATTTGTAAGCGTACAATTCAGTGGTATTAATTATTTTTTACAATATTATTGTACCGTCACCGTCTTCTATTACGAAAACATTTTAATCACCCAAAACAGAAACTCTTTACCCATTAGGCAATAATTGTCCATTCCCACTTCCCTTATCTCTGGTAACCTCTGTTCTTCTTTCTGCCTTTCTGAATTCACTTATTCTAGATATTTCATGTAAGTGAAATAAAATATTTGTACTTTTATGTCTGGCTTATTTTGCTCAGTACAATGTTTTCAAGGTTCATCCATGTTGTAGCATGTATCAGAACTTCATTCCATTTTATGTCTGAGTAATATTCCATTGTGTGAATATGCCACATTTTGTTTTTCCATTCCTCTGTCAATGGACACTTTGGTTGTTTCTACCTTTTGGCTATTGTGAATAATACTGCTATGAATATGGGTGTAAAACTATCTGTTTGACTCCTTGCTTTCAGTTCTTTTGGATATATGCCTAAGAGTGGAATTGTCTGTCTTTTTTTTTTTAAGAACTGTTTTCCACAGTGGCTGCACCATTTCACATCGCCACCAGTAATGCAGGAGGGTTCCGATTTAATTATTGGCTTTTAAGCACCCATTTTGTGCCCTGTCTTCCTCCCAATCCAAGGAGAACAGTATCTTACTGAAAATAGCACATTCTCAGGTTGAGTTTATTTATTCACTTCACAAAAATGTTTTTTTTTTTAAAGATGCTTAGATTACATAAATGTTTCACAAATATGTTTTTGGCACTTACTGTGTGCTAGGCACTTTTCTAAGTATGTAAAGTACATCAATGATAGACAAAGATCCCTGCCTGCATGGAGCTTTTTTATACACTTGGGGGGTTAGAGAGCAGGAAGACAATGAACAGTAATTGTAATACATAAGTAACCATATATTAGAAGATAAGTGCTACGGAAAAAAGGAAAAGTTAACTCTGGTAAAAGGGTTACATTGGTCAGAATGAGTAAGGCCTTATTGGGAAGGTGCCACAAAGAGTTATCAGTGTCCAGCACAGTCTGTCAATACATTTCTCCTTATTAGAAGTGTGCTGATTCTGACAAAATCAATCACCAAACCCTTCTTTTTTTTTTTTTTTTAAGATTTTATTTATTTATTCATTTATCCCCCCCTTGCTGCTTGTGCTCGCTGGGTCAGCTAACCACGCCATGCAGGCGGGCTTGCCTCACCAGGAGGCCCCGGGAACCGAACCTGGGGCCTCCCATATGGTAGACGGGAGCCCTACTGATTGAGCCACAGCTGCTTCCCTCACCAAACCCTTCTGGAATCATATTGGCCAGGACCAAAATGCCACCACCACCTTTGAATTGGATTTGGAGTAAGGAAAAGTAGGGGGGCAGCACCCTTAATTCAAGTCTGAAAGCAGGGGCTCTTTACCTCCTTTTTTTTTTTTTTTTTTTTTAAGATTTATTTAGTTAGTTAGTTGTTTAGTTATTTATATATCTCTCCCCCACCCCCCATTGTTTGCACTTGTTGTCTGCTCTCTGTGTCTGTTTGTTGTGTGCTTGTCTTCCTTTTAGGAGGCACTGGGAACCAAATCTGGGACCTCCCACATGGCAAGGAGGCACCCCATGGCTTGAGCTACTCCTCTCCCTGCTTGTTTGTCTCTTCATTGTATATCTTTGTTGCATCATCTCATTGCAACAGCTCCCTGCACCAGCCCATCACGTCATCTCGCTGTCTTGCTTGTCTTCTTTATGAGGCACCGGGAACCGAGCCCGGGACCTCCCATGTGGTAGGTGGGTGCCCAACTGCTTGAGCCACATCCCTTCACCTCCTTTAGAATGTTGGTGGCCCACCCTAAAAGAGAGATCTTGAGAATAGCCCAATTATTTCATACCTTCACCTGCTTAATAGACTAGTTACTGTGTTAAGCCTTAGGGATACACAGTACAATAATCTCTATCCTTAGGGCACTTCTTGTGAAATTTTATTTACGTATTTATTATTTTATTTTTAATAGGAAATATAGTACTATAGTATAAAATGTGAAAGGTATGCATGAGAATGTAATTTATAATTTATTCCCTCCTTTATTTCCTGAAAGGGTTTGAGGTGACTTAAATTAAAATACATATATAAATGTATATAGGAAAGTAAAAACTAGATCAAGGTCAGAAATCATATTGGTAAAAGGAAAGATAATTGTATCAGGATTGAACCACAAATTTTCTTTTCTGAAAATAGGTTTATTGTGTTTGTAAAAATAATAGAGGGGGGCGGATGTGGCTCAAATGGTTGGGCGTCCATCTGCCATATGGAGGGACCTGGGTTTGATCCCTGAGACCTCCTGGTAAAATAAAAATATATATATATATATATACATAGAAGGTGCATGGGCTGCCAGGCTCTGTGTGCCGGTGTGCCGCCAGGCCCCGGGAGCCATGCAGCAAGATGACGTAACAGGAGAGAGACGCAGGGGAGAGACAAGATGAGATGCTCCGAAAGCTCTGAAAACCAGGAACCGAGGTGGCACAGGTGGCAGAACACCTCTCTCCTACATCGGAGGTCTCCAGGATCGAATCCTGGTGAAGACTGGAGGAGGAGGAGGAGAAGAGATGGCAGGAAACAGACACAGAGAATTGCCCAAGGAATGGACACAAAACAGCAAATGGGGAAGCGGGGGGGGGGGGGTTTAAAATGGATAAAGTAAATAAATAAATCCTTAAAATAATAATAATAATAATAGAAAAAAGTAGCAATCACCTGAAATCCCTCTGTTCAGAGAATGATCATTATGTGTATCTACGTTTGTGTGTGTTTATAATTTGACATATATGGGACCATGCTGTACTCACTGCAAATGGGGTAGTTATTAAAATTGACTATTAATTTCGATTGAAGTTTCCTGACAAACTAGGCCAAAAAAAAAAGGGGAAGGGGGAACTGAGAAAGTTTTGGTTCTTCAGGAGCTGTGTTCTAGCATTCCTTCATATTATCATTTTTTGCATCTCGTAAATGTTTTTAAAAACTCTGCTGTGTCAGGCGCTGATGTACTAGGCTATGGGGGATTCATAGAATAAGCAGTAATAGCCCTTGCCTTTAGAACCTTACTTGGACTGGTAATATCAAGGACTTGATTAATATGATGGCCAGTGTCTTCAATAGCCATTCTGCCAAAGATTTTCCAGCATTTTACTGGGATAATCCTTTTGCCAGCACTAGTAACAGCTTGGGGTATAGTATTGGCTTAAGGAGGCCCTTTCTCCATAGTGAGCCCTCTCTGAGCCCGTGCCACAAGGCACTTGTTCAGTAGAGTCTGGGTGCCCCATTCCGTGTTGCACTCTGACCCAGCCCATCTAAAGGCTAAGCCACAGGGTCCCAGGATGATCACTGTGACTTAGCATAGCCTTCAACTGGCTCGTGCAAATATACCCAGCCTTCAGCTAAATTCAATTAGTTTTTCTTTAAGAAGAGAAAGAAATCCAATTTTACCAAACACAGACAGACGGTGGAAGATACTTTGATGTTACAACCTCTTGTGATGCTTTACTTAGTCACAAGTTCATAAGCAAGAAGGCTTAATTACTTGAGAAAACACAGGATTAAAACTGGACACAATGGCTGAGTATCTGTTCTCGGACGACTTGATTCGAACCCATGCACCCAGTTCGTGTGTGGTGCAAACTTTGATGTGTCCTATGACAAGCTGAAAGTCATGACCCCCTCAGGAAAGCTCCTTCAGATGGCATTTGCAGGATGTGTAGGCGGAGAGGCAGGGGCTGCCAGGCTTGTTTGCTCAACTTTGATGTCCATGCAGCCACAGGCCCTACTATTTGCTCATTCACTGAAGGATGGATTGGGAGCCTCCTACCTTTCCCAGTGGACAATGGCCAGCAATGGAGTGTGACGACTGTTGACCATTCCAGGAGCCTGGCGGGCCAGAACAGGGCTTTGAGAGGTGCAGAGCCTGGGAGGCCAAAAGATGTTCATAGGACAGTCATTTCTCCAAATGTAGCTTTCCTTAAAGCCCTTAGTATTGGTTGGGTGCTTATATAGTAGAGGTAAAAATAGTCTCATGACTTTTAGCAGGTACCTACTACTTGATCCTTTAGGTCCAGTGGCACTAACGTATTTGTGAATTGGAAGTTTAAGCCTTTCCTATTCCTTTTATCAGAGCATGTGGGCAGGGAATAATGGTTTGGAAGAAAAATGGTATGATTTAGATCCTTATAATTTCTATTTCCTCAAAACAGAAGGTGTAGAAACATGTCTGTTAAAAAAAAGTTGTAACCAGAACATATAAAGAACTTTTTTACCACTCAGTAATAAGACAGACAACCCGATTTTTAAAAAATGGTCAAAAGGTTTGAGTAGACACTTCACCAAAGAAGAAAGAGATGGCAAATAAGAACAGGAAAAGATATTCAGCACTATTTGTCATTAGAGAAATGCAAATTAAAATTGCAGTGAGATACCATTACATACCTACTACAATGGCTAAAATTGAAAATACCAAGTGCTAACAAGGATACAGAAAAATTCTCATACATTGCTGATAGGAATGCAAAATAGCTGCTTTGGAAGACACTTTGGCAGTTTCTTATAAATTTAAAACGTACATTTACCATACATCCCAGCAATCTCAGCTCTTAGATACATACCCAAGAGAAATGAAAACATATGTCCACAAAAAGACTTGGATGCAAATGTTTAATACAGTTTTATTCATAATCACACAAAGCTGGAAATAACCCAAAAGTCCAGCAACTGGTGAATGAATAAACAAATTGTGTTACTACATCCATATGATGGAATACTACTCAGCAGTAAAAAAAAAAAAAAGGATAAACTATTGATACATGCAACACCAAGGCAGAATATCAAAGTTAGTATACTAAGTGAAAGAAGCCAAACACAAAAAGCTATCTACTGTGTGATTTCATTTATATGACATTCTGGAAAAGGCAGAACTGTAAGGACAGAAATCAAATCAGTGGTTGCCAGGGGTTGGAGGTAGGAGGAGTGGTACAAAGGAACTTTTGGGGTGATGTAAGTATCTTGATATAGTGATATCATGCCTCTGTAATTTTCACTATTAATTGTGTTCAGTGGCATACTGAGAATTCATGTTCCTACTGTTAAAATGAATTCATATTGTAATGGTCAACTGGAATGTTTTAAATTCTTATTGTTGGTGATATCTCTTATTAGAGTATTATGTATTCTGATTGTTAGCAGAGAATGAAGGTTTGTGGATTTACACCATCAGTGATGTCATGAAGTGTAATTGCTGATAATATGGTGATAAATTCACCTTTCAAGTGGTATCCAGTGGGCCTTTATAAACTCACAAAATATCATGTGATTCTTCTTTATAGCAAAGAGGAAGTCCAGGGTACAGGACTGGGAGCTTGCCTCGCACACTGTTCTCAGACTCCTTGTTCCTAGACTGCGATGCAGGGAGACATCCTATATAGTGAGGCCATTGTGGTACTTCAGGAACCAAAGATCCTAAAGGAGAGGGGATAGAGAGGGGAGATTCAGATTTGAATCTACTTGGGCTTACTGGTTGCTTTTGCAAGCCCCTGCCTCAGAGGAGAAGATGAGTACCACAAGGCAGAGCACAAGGCTCCAGCAGAACTGTTTGAAATTCCCCACAAGGGTCTCCCTCCCTCCTCTGCTCTTCCTCCCGGAGTGCATCTCATCAGCATCAGAAGGACTGGTTCCCGGCACTGCCTTCCCTGCTTGGCCAGGATCCCTGAGGAGCTGAGCTAATGAGTAGATAACACGCATTTGCCAAGGCTTTCCTGGATGTGGTACCTGGGCTTTGTTAATTTTTAAATGCCACCATCCTTGGCTGAAGACCATTTAATTCTCTCTCACAGTGGTCATTTATTTTTAGCATTTGCTTATTTCCCTCTACCTTACTTGGGGGTCGGGGTGAGGGGCACTTAAACCCTTTCTTTAAGAAACCAGCAGGAAGCGGCTGTGGCTCAATCAGTAGGGCTCCCGTTTACCATATGGGAGGCCCCGGGTTCGGTTCCCGGGGCCTCCTGGTGAAGGCAAGCCCGCCCGCATGGCGTGGTTAGCTGACCCAGCGAGCACAAACAGCAAGGGGGGGGATAAATGAATAAATAAATAAAAATCTTTAAAAAAAAAAAAAAAAAAGAAACCAGCAGTCCAAGCCAGCTTGCTGTCCTGCAGGAGAAGTTTTCCATGCCTATCTTTGTGGGCCACGGCAACTCCACAGGTATTCTTAGAGCAAAGAGTTGATGTGGCTCTTGCAGCAGGACAGGACCAATGGCAGGTTCCTGGGAGACTCTTCTTCCTTGCTGGCTGGCCAGAGACAGAACAAGTGGAGCATCCCTGCACCTGTGCTTGAATGCAGGCCCTTAGGGGGTCTGATCATGAGGAGGTCTACCCAGCCTTAGGGCCCTAGAACCTCTTCTCAGGGTCACCAGCCTGTTCTTGGCCTGGCTTCACATGCTGCAGTATGGTGCTTCCTTCTGCCCAAAGAGGCTGAGCTTTGTGCTGTTTAATTACCTGACTGTGGCTATAGATGCCTGGGCACCTTCTGTGTGCCAGGCCCATGTCAAGCACTTTCCATATTCGCTCCAATCCTCATTGCAATTCTAAAAGGGAGGGATTATTATCTCTATTTTACAGATAGGGAAAATGAAGCTCCCAGATGCCCAAGGTTGTGTAGTTAGTGAAAGGACAAGCAAGGATTTGAATCTGGTTCTCTCTGAACCCCAAACCCTTACTCTTTCCACTGAACTTACACTGCCTCTGGAGGGAAGAGGCAGGGAACAAGACTATAGGGATGAAGCAAGGGGTCCTGGGACCAGTGGTCAAGTCAGCACAGTCAGGGTTTCTTGATGACCTATTATGTGCCGGGTCATTTTAAGAAATATAAAAAGACAGACTACACTCCTTGTCCTTAGGAAGCTGACAGTCAGAAAAGAATAAAACCACTTCCACTTTGACTAAAGAATGAGGCAAATGATCACATAGAGTGCTGGAACAGGGGAGGTCACATTGTTTAGAGGCTAGATCATGAAAGGAGGGTCCTTTCACTTGAGTTGGACCTTGAAAGATGGATAGGATTTTGACTGGCAAAGGTAGGAAGTCTAGAAGGACAGCATTTCTTGAAGAAGGACCATTGTGAGCATAGCCAGAGCTAAAAGAAGGAACTGGCAGGGTCTGAAGACCAGAGAGTGTGAAGGAAAGACCTTAACTGAAAGGATTGGCCAGGATCCTTTCAGGCATGTGGTATGACTGTGGGCTCTAGAACCAGATTACCTAGGTTCAAGTCCAAGCTCTGCCTCTTAGTTTTGTACTTTAGCAAGTTCTTTCACTTCTCTGTGATTGTTTCCTCAGCCAGAAAATGGGAATAATATGGAGATCTACCTCAAAAAGGCTTTTGAGAGGTTTAAGTGGGTAATAATGCCTGTCATGTAATAAGCAATTAAGTTATATTATTCAATAAGAGTTTGCTACTTTAGTTAATAGGAGTAGTAGTAGTACCTTAATTATTATTATCAGCAATACTATTCTGCTGCTAGTTGTGGGTAGCCCCAGGAGGAAGTTAGTGAAAGGCCTGCAGGTAAACCTACCTCTGACTAAGGTAGGATAATTACCCATCACTCGCTGGTATCTCAGAGGTGCCTCAGAAGCAGTAGGGCTTTGAGAATTCTTTTTTCAGTTATTTTTATCCAAGAAGCTGGGTCCTGAACATGGGGCCCCAGAGCAGGGTGTTCTGATGCAGGGCTGGCTTTTGTCCTAGGTGGCCACCTGCCCAATGCAGGACAGTGCCCAATATTTCCCAGCAAGGAAGGGTGGGTGGTGGTGCTGGCCAGGTGCCCGGAATGTCAGCACTATGCCCTCAGAAAAGTGTGCTGGGCTTGACGTTTCTCCCACCAGTGCTGTTGTGGCTGATTATCTTTGAGTAACAAGAGTCATTTCTAATCCCATTTGGAATGTTGCTCAAGATAATCCTTTTTCGTAGTAATGATATTCCAATTCAAGCATGCACAGTTTCTAGTTTGGCAGACACACACCTCGACCTCAGGCAACCCAAGATATTGCTCCCTGGAAAGCAATGCCAGCTCATTTGCCTAACGTGACAGTCTTGGGGTAACACCCCCCACCCCCACCCACTTCTCCAACACCACATCCCATCCTGGAGTTCTGTGCTCTATGCTGTGTCTTCATGGAGTATGTCATCTGGGGACAGGAGAGCATCCAGTGCTCATGTGTTCAGCTGCTTGGGGCGGGGGCGGGGAGCTGTTTCATTTTTTAGGGATTTTGGTATGGCCCAGTTCTTGTTCCTTTTCTTTAAAAGATACCAGACATACCCTGTGCCATGAGTTGCTTACTTAAATAAGGCTGCCAGGTTGGTGGGTCAGGGGTCTGCAGCAGATACGTGATGTGTGTGTCTGGATTTCGGCAACGTCTTTGGCTGTCTCTCGTGACATCCACATGAATAAAATGTGATGTGGGTTTAATTGTGTCCCCCAAAATATATGTTGAAGCCCTAACTTCCTGTACCCGTGAATATGACCTTATTTGAAATAGGGTCTGTGCAGATGTAATTAAGTTAAAATGATGTCATACTGAATTAGGGTGGGCCCTAAATCCAATGACTGATATCTGTATAAGGAGAGGGAGATTTGGAGATGGGAAGACACTGAGAGACTCAGAGGAAAGGAGGCCATGTGAAGGCAGAGGCAGGGCTTGAAGTGTTGCCACTATGAGCGAAGGACACCAAAGATTGCCGGCAATCACCAGAAGCAAGGAAAAGAGTCTTCCCTAGAGCCTTCAGGGGGAATGTGGCCTTGCTGACACCCTGCTTTCATGCTTCTAGCCTCCAGAATTGTGAGAAAATATGTTTATGTTGTTTTGAGCCACCCAGTTTCTGGTACCTTGTTAGGGCAGCCCTAGGAAACTAATATAAATAGTACAGACTAGTAAATGATGAATGACCTGGTTGGCTATTTATATATGAATGGCTTTCAGACTGGAGGGCAGGTTCTAGTGGTGAGCCACAGGGGTCTGGCTATTAAATAGTTACATCACTGATTTCATTGATAAATGCCAACCAAATTAGCAGATGGTGAAAAAATTGGGGGCATTAAATAGATCTCAATGAGTTAGAGCAGTGGTTAATCTATGATGATAAAAATTTATGGGGATAAATGTATACACTTGAAACCAAAAAATTAACTGTAAAATCCAGAGTGAAGGATTCCCTATTTTTTTTTTTAAGATTTATTTTATTTACTTTTTATTTTTCTTTATCCCCACTCCCCCAGATGGTTCTCTCATCTGTCTGTTCATTGTTTGCTCCCTTCCCCAGGAGGAACCGGAACCGAACCCGGGACCTCCCACATGAGAGGTGAGTGCCCAACGGCCTGAGCCACATCTGCTTGCCCTGGGCTGCGGCATCTGCTGGCTTATGGCATTAGCTTGTTGCAGTGGGAGGCATCATCTACTGGTCTTCATTTAGGAGGAATGGGGACCTGAACTCGGGACCTCCCATGTGGTAAGCGGGCATCCATCTGGTTGAACCACATCCACTTCCCAGGGATGCCCTACTTAGCAACACTAAGAAGTGATGCCTAGGAGTTAAATAAAAACTGAGTGTGTGCTAGGCTCTATGTGCAAGGAAACCAACATGGTCAAGGTGCAGTGCCATCTTTGGGGAGCACACAGTATAGTTGTGTATAACATAGTCATGAAGCACCTGGGCTCTGGAATGAGACTGCCTGAGATTCAAACTTAGCCCTCCCTCTTACTAGCTCTCAGTTTCCTCATCTGCAAAGTAGAAATAATAATAGCACCTTCCTCTGCATGAAGTGGTTGTAAAAATTGAGTAAGTTAATACATGTAAAACTGCTTAGTGCAGTGCCTAGCACATAGTAAGTGCACAATAGGTATTAACTCTGCTGTTATTAATATTTTTGTTTCCCTTTTTGTTGTTATTTTCATACAAAATCTAAGAGTTATACCAGCCCCATTGTACTGTTGTGGGTCATTTGCCTAGAAAGTCCAGTCAGGTCCATACTGTGGTAAGAAGCCCTAACAACCAGAATTTGACTACATTGCCCCATTGTTTTGGCAACTACATTATGAACCATGGTTTGAAAGACATGGGCATATATTTACAATTAAACTGAGTATGTGAAATTAGGATTGTCTGGAAAACCCTGTGATAGTTGATCTTGATTCATTTGCCCTCTATGTAATGTGCCATGTCTTCCTTGAGCCTTGCCCTCAAATAACCTCACCTCTGTCCAAGCCCACCACTAATTTTGACTCTTGTTCAACCGAATCAGACTCCCCCCACAGATAGCTGCTGTGACCTGCTTTGCTTTACTATCTGGAAATACCCACTGCTCCTGGTAATAGTAGGGCTCAGTTACTATGGGATGGTATGACAAACTAATGAAAGGTCATGGGTGGACCCAGATAGACCTGGCTTTGAATCTTGGTTCCTTTGCTTATTTAAAGTGTACACATAGGCAACTCACATTATCTTACTGAGCCTCAGTTTACTCCATCATAAAATAGGACTAGTACCTCACTGCAGGGTTGTTATAAGGTTCTGAAATAATGAATGTAAAATGCCTAACACACTGTAGCTGCTTTGTTATGATTATTGATCTTTACCTTTTGAGGAAATTGGGGCACATTACCTACTTCCTACCTAATCTTTCATTTATTTCCTAAGGAAGCTAGTTTTAAAAAGAAAACTGCTCTTCCTGCCCTTTCCACCCCCAGCTAATGCTCCCATGCCCAGGACCTCTAGATTTAACACATGCAGGTGCCTTTGGTCAGGCCACCCTGCTTTCCTGAGCAGCTAGTAGATGAGGGCACTAAATGAGCCACAGCTCATTTGACTTTCCAGCAAACCTCCTGAATTGTGACCTCTTTGCTCCCTCCCTCCATTAAGGTGTACACTGGGTTGAGAACAGGTTTATCCACTTTTTGTCTTCTCCTTGGGACCCATGAAACTCCTCACAGAGGCCCTATGCTTTCCATGTAGCAGGGGAGGGGAGAAGGGGAGTGGCGGGGGTGGAGGAGCTTCTCCTGAAGCCTGACATTGTGTGGGGACGACCTGGAGCTGGGATCACTGCCCTTCTTGCTTCACCAGCTCCAGCTGCTCGCCAGACGTCTTTGACCCGCCTGGCCAGCATAGGCCTTAGCTCACACCACAGGTTTCCTTGCTCCTCGTTAAACACGCTAATAAACAATGTGACGACCCCAAGCCCCTCTGGCAACTGAGAGCAAAAAGCCTTAACGGCAGTCAATTTAACTGCCCTCCCATGCATTGTGACTACACCATGCTCAACAAGGTCAGTGCAAGCCACCAGTCCTACATGTGCTCCCTTCTCTATTCTGATTACAACCTGATCAGCAAATTAAAATGTGCCTCAAGGGGACTGTGGCTCCAAAAGGAGTTCTTTGCATCCCAGGTGCTGCCACATAGGGGCCACCCTTCTGTTCATATCCTCTGCTCATCTGAGAACTGCCTGGAGCCCAGGAAGGGCCTGGTGCTCAGGAGAGGGAGAGAGAGGTTTTCCACAGCTAAACCACCTGTGGCCTAGTTTAGACCCTCAGGAGAGAGAAGGCGGAATAGAGTTGAGATAGTTGCCTTCCACCTTTCTTTACCATTTCCCACCAAACTAAATAATCGTTTCATTTATTCATCATTCATTCATTTATGCACCTCATTCAGAAAATATCTATTGCTTATCGCTGATCCTGGCCCTGGGCAAGGAGCTGGGAAATAAAGTTGAGACATGGTCCTCGCCATAGTCTAGTGCAGGGGTTCTTAATAAGGGGTCAATGAGCTTGAAGTGAAATTCCAAAAATATTATTCTTGTGGGGAGGTGTTGGTGTGGGTGTGATATATTTATTAAATAATACACAGTATAGTATGGACTTAGTAAGGGGTCTATGGGAAAAAAAGGTTAATAATCCCTGGTCTAGTGATAAAGGCAAGTAAAAGTGAAGAGGCAACCAGGATACAATATGATGAGGGCCACCTATCATGGAAGTGAGTACTGGGTGCTGTGCAGGCAGAGGAAGGACATGGACCCAGACTGGGAGACAGAGAAGGTTCTGTGGAATTGGTGTCTGTGTTGCTGAGGAGGAGCCCTGATGGTGAATGAGCACTAACCAGCTGAAGCAAGGGAGACACTTACAGCAGAGGGAGTGGCATATTTGATGGTCTTTAGTGAACTTCAGGGGGTTCAGTGTGTTCACTGGTTTTCCAGCTCCCAAGAACATTTAAGAATTAGATCAGTGTAAGAATTAGAATTTCTGTAAATCAGAGACTCCCTGGAAGGAATAAACTTTTGGAACAAAGGCTTAATAGTATGCATAAATAGAAGGGGCTAGGGAAATCAACCCCCAAAAGTCTATCCATGTGGCTGCATGTATGTCCAGCCTGTTGCTTCTAACTGCTATAGTGTTTCATAGTGTGTGTCTACCACATTTAACTTCTCCATTCCCTCAGTGGTGGACACTTAGATTGTCTGAAACTCCCCACTGCCACAAATGTTGTGGTGAGCTTCTCTCAAGTGTCCCTTTATGGAACTGTCTGAGACTTTCTCTGAGATATATATATACTCAGGGGCAAAAGTGCTGGGTCATAGGGTACCTTAATTTAACAAAGTACTTCTAGAATGGCTGCACCAGTGTATATCCTTACAGTGCATGATGAGTCCCAGATCCACATGTCCTCACAAACACTTGGCATTTTTCAGCTTGCTAACTTTTGTCAACATGTTGGATTTAAAGTGATTTCTCATGGTCACTTTAATTTGCATTTTTTAATAACAAATGAGCCTGAGAATCTCTTCATATACTTAATAATCTTTTTTAAAATTTCCTCCTCCTATTCATCACCTTGCTTCCTTTTTCTGTTAGGCTTCTTAATCTTCACATTTCTTCTAAAACCTGAGTTGGATCAAAGTGCTCCTATAGACTGTTAGGTACCTGAAAGTCAATATAGGAAATTGAGAGGCAATATAACATAGTGATAAGGACATGGGCTTTGTGGCCAGACTGCCTTGATTCCAATCCCAATTCTATTCCTTGTAGCTGTGTGACCGTGGACAAGTTTCTTAACCCCTCAGTACCTCAGTTTTCTTATTTGTAACCCACTTCATAGGGTTGTTATGAGGATTAAACAAATTCGTATATACAAAGTGTTTAAAATTGTGCCTGGCATGTAGGAAGTATATACATATGTTAGCCATTATTATTAGACTGCTATCTTCCTCCTACTTAGCCACACTCTGTACCCTTGAGAAAATAGATGCTATTAACTAGCAGGTGGTAGAAACAAGGCAGAGAAAACACAGCCCTCAGCCTAGGGCCAGAGCTGCCACTTCTACTCATTTGTGTAACTCTCCACAAGATCTTGGGCTCTGGACCTTCCTTCTCTTTTCTGCCCCAGGCCAACCAACAAAACCTGAGCACTTCTTCCTTTTTTTTTTTCCAGGTAGGCAAGGGAGTAAACAATTTTAAGAATAGAGAAAATGAGGAAAGTACACAGTCTGAGACACGGTCCTCGGGCGTGCTGCAGAATGAGATAGCACCTGGGGCCCCAGGTCAGGCCTTTTAAAGTCTTTCCTACTCCCCCTTCATAATGTTGGGGGAGGGGCCCCAGCTGTTTGCTGTTCTGATTGGTTGCCCCACCTGTCAGTTTTCAGAGGGCCAATAGACCTGACCACTTCTGATTAGATAAATTACCAGGCCTGCAATGCCTACCCCTCACCCCCACCTCCCTGGCGTGGCCAGCTCTGTCCTATTGCTGCTCCTATGCCAGCCGGTTAGCTTGATGGTATCCTTTACAACTTTTACCTTCAGTATTTGCAAGACCCGGTCTCTTTGGTGAGTCAGCTCACTTGGGCAGAGATGAGAACAAAATTGATTGTGGTAGGCACACAGGAAGGCTTCTGGACCCAGATCACGAAAGGATAACTGCAAACCCCCATCCTCATATTAGTAGACTCTGAGTCCTCAAATTAGTAAGGGAAAATAGAGTGAGAGATTATCTCTAGCCTTTGAAGTTGATATTGGCGTTGGTAGGCATATCTCTCCACAGATCACCAGAGGCCAAATCTTGAGTGGAAGAATTGCTGATATTCTTAAGCCTTTGCCCAGTGGGTGATGTGTCCTGTTATAGAAAAACATAATTGAGTGGAGTGGTATTCTCTGTCCCCTTTAATCCAGCTGTTAAGACCACGAAGGCCTGGTGCATCTACCACAGTCCATTTGGTGTCAGCTCCTCAAGTCGAAGGCAGTAATACCTAAACCCAAACTCACCCCATGGCAGCCAGTATGCCAGCACCAGAACAGAGGGGCGGTTGCAGTTGTCCTTTGCCTGCTATCATTTGTGCCCGTCAGATGCCTACTGCTGACCCTCAACACTCCTTGTCGGCCAGGTGGGCCAACTCACCACCTCCCTATGTTGTCACCTTCTTCCAAAGAAAGGCCTGAATTTGGGGATTTATTTCTGCTTTAGCACAAACTAAAAGAGGCAGAAATCTCATTTCCAAAGTTTCCTTGCTGCTGCTCCTCGTTTTTCCTTCCTTTGCTTGTTTGACTTCTGTTACTAGTATACGCCTTGGTTTCTGGCTGCTGCCACGGTTTGTGACTACAGTTCTACCTTGGTCTCTAATCCCTGACCTCTGACGTGGCTTTTGACTTTCTGCCTCACATATACTTCTGTTTTTTTGTTTTTGTTTTTGTTGCGGTACCAGGGCCAGGGATTGAACCTGGAACCTTTTATGTGGGAAACCGGTGCTCAACCACTGAGCCACATTGGTTCCCCTTAGTTGGTTGTTTAGTTTGTTTGCTTTTGTTTTTAGAAGGCACCGGGGATCAAACCCAGGACCTCCCATGTGGGAAGCAGGCATTCAATCACTTGAGCCACATCCACTCCCCTAAATATTATTTATTTATTTAAAAAATTTTTTTTAATTTACCTCCCCACCCCTTCCCCAGATGGTTCTCTTGTCTGTCTGCTCACTGTTCGCTCACCTTTCTCCAGGAGGCACTAGGAACCAAACCCGGGATCTCCCACATGGGAGGGGAATGCCGAATGGCCTGAGCCACATCCACTTCCCAACATATACTTCTGACTTCCCTCTGCTGCCTGGTCTCTGGCCCTTGGTTCAGTATTGACTACAAGCTTCCTGGCATTCCCTAGGCCTGGCCTACTGCTGAGCCTGGGCTTCACCTGCCTTGCCTTAGCTTTCTGACCTGGCTAGCCTCATAACCTGTTCTGCCTCTGCTGCAGCCCACAGTTCCAGCGAGGTTCTTTTGGTCATCAGAGTTACTAGTTAGCCACACTCATGTAGCCCTCTAGCCTGATCTGGCCTGGCTACTCCAAGTAGGGCCTGACCCCTGTGGCTCTCTGGGTTAGATGCTTTATAAGTATATGGTGGCTCATGGATCAGAAGCCTACTAGCCATCTGGTGAGGTGTTTGATGCCACTGTTTGGCCACCAAGCAGACATAGTTCCTTTAGTCCTAGCTGTACCCCACAGTGGGTATAAACTCACATAAAACCTTTTGAGTTTTATTACAAGTGAAGGGAATCTTCTCTGAGGTTGCAGGATGAGTCACTAGCTTGTATGCCCACCCTCTTTAGCCTCCAAGTTTATGAAGTGATTTGCCCATTCCCTTTGATTGGGTTAGCAGTCCCAGGGCCAAACCTAGTCACTCTGCTCTCCATCCTGCCAGACCACTGGCCAAGGGCAGCATACTTGGTTGCTTGGACACGTCTTACAGCCTGCAAATTGGACAGGTGGAATCAATACTCATGACCCTGGAGAGGCCAAGGTTGCAGAATTAGAGACACTAGCTGCCTGAAGGGACAGCCTGCCATGGGAGGAGTGTGGTTGAATGGTGATTGGACACAGCAGCTGAGGATTAACCACATTATTGTCCTTTTGAATTTAGATAGACAAACCCTCGCACTTGGATTTTAAAACATGCTACTTGGGCAGAATATAGAAGAGCTGCCTTCTTGATACAGAGTTGTGCCAGATGAGCCCTGGCAGTGGTCAGGGATAGATCTGGTGCCCACTAAGGCCCAGATTCATATTATTATCACTATTATTACCAAGATTATACGGACAAAGGGAAGAGAACTCGTATTTGTGGTGTTCCTTCTATGTGCCAGACATGATGGAATTTTACATACTTATAATCTGCAAGGTGTAGGCACCCTTACCCCCCATTATTCTGGTGAGGTAATAATACACTCAGAGGTGTAGTAACTTGTCTAAGATCACACAGTCAGAAAATGGTAGAGCTTTGATTTGAACGCAGGTCTCTCTGTGCTTGTTATAAATGCCGTGCTGTCTTCTCAATTTGTGTCATAGTTTATAATTCTCTTGACTTCCTCACAGCCCACAAGGTCAGGGACATTGTAATAATAACTAATGTTTGTTGGGCACTTACCTGTCAGGCACTGTTCTAAGCTCTTTACATGTATTAACCCAGCTATATGAGCTATTCTTACTAACCCCGGTAATTCCTAAGAGGTAGCAGAATGGTGGTTTTTCTAATTTCACTGTTTCTTCTACATTTATTAGTTGTCTTTCTTCAGTAAGAAAAAGCTTTCCATTCTCCCCCATTCACTTATTATTATTTTCTATATGGACTCTTGGAATCTTATTTTATGCAATGGGTTATAATCTATTACTGTCATTATTCATTTTGGTGCTTGGATTATCCCAGATTTTAAAGCCAGTGATCCTAACCTGTACCATACTACCTCTCTTCATATATTGTTTCTCACTGGCTTCAGTTAGCGTGCCTTTTGATAAAAGCCTGTTTGTACCCTCTTGGCTTATAATCTTCTAGGAAACAGGAAGACTAATGCCAGTCTTATCCAAATTGCATGTAAAGTAAGAGTGAATAGTCTCCAAGTGAAAACATGAATTAAATATATGAATTTTAGACATGGATTTTAACTGCTCAGAGCCCCTTCTCCTTTGTCTTTGAGATCTTCATCCATATTCTGGATAAATTGCCTGTGAAAAGTACTATTTAAAATCCTTTTAGCTATGTGAATATTCTTGTTGTCCTGATTTTGTGATAATCAGAGTAGGCTAAACATTCGCTGTATTAGAAACCGTACATGTATCCCCAGACCTAATTTTTCTCCCTAGGTCTGGTTTTTAGAATGCTGGTGATAAACTAAGCCTGATTTATTATATGACCATCCTGTATGGGAAATGACTGTAACTCTAGGTATCTTTGGTCAAACTTAAGAGAAATAGCAGGGGGACAAATGTGGCTCAAATGGTTGGGTGTCCATCTCCCATACGGAGGTACCTGGGTTCGATCCCCGGGACCTCCCGGTAAAAATAAAAAATAAGAAAAATATAGAAGGCACGCAGGCCACCAAGCCCCATGAGCAGGTGAGCTCCTCAGGCCCTGCGAGTGGGTAAGCCCCCCCAGGCCCCACGTGTGGGTGCACCATCAGGCCCCGTGAGTGGGTGAGCCCCCCAGGCCCCATGAGCGAGTGCGCCACCAGGCCCTGCCAGCGGGTGAGACCCCACGCCCTGCGCACGGGTGCGCCACCAGGCCCTGCAAGTGGGTGAGCCCCCAGGCCTGCGCGTGGGTATACCGTCAGGCCCTGTGTGCGGGTGCGCCATCAGGCCACACAGGCCACGAAGCCAGATGATGACATAACGGGAGAGTGACACAAGGGAGAGCCAAGACAAGACATGCCAAAAAACCAGGAACTAAGGTGTCGCAGGCGGTAGGATGCCTCTCTCCCACGTCGGAGGTTCCAAGGATCAAATCCCATTGAAGACAGGAGGAGAAGGATGAGATGAGAGGGCAGGAAATGGACCCAGAGAGTTGCCCACTGAATGGACACAAAAACAGCAAAAATGGAGGGGGGAGGGGTGAAAATGGATAAAAGTAAATAAATAAATAAGTAAATCCTAAAAAAAAAAAAAAGTTGGTTTTAGAATCGTTTTAGAAGAATGCTTAAAGTATGGGTAGATGGTCATAATATAGTAAATTAAAAAAACAGCCCACAGGCTCATCTTTCTTTCAAAAAATTTTTACTTACATGCATTGGAAAATTTGGAGAGAATATGCTGTTAACAATGCTAGAGTCTTAAATACAATTATGAGTGAGTTTAAATTTCTTCATTTTTGTTGTATATGTTGTTTAAATTATATACATTTAAATTACAGAGATGTTCAAATTTAAAAAAAACATTTCTAAATAATGTGTTTAGGAAGAAATTGTACAATCAGACACAAGAGGACAAATACTGTATGATTGCTTTACTATGTATATATTGCATAACATATTGTATGATTAAAAAAATTATATTTATCAAGTACATATAATTGAGAAATGTATGTTTTTATTCAACTGTGTTTTCTTTTTAGTTTTTAATTGTTTGTATTTTCAATTATTAAATGTACAAAATAAAGTTTAAAAAAAAAGAAAAAAATCCTTTTAGATAAGGTGAGTAGACTTGGGTGACCCACCCAGCTCTGTTAGATCAAATGTAGATGAACCCCAACAATGTGGGAGATGGAATCTGGTTCTTTGACTTACCTATAAGGATTGTGTGTGTGCAAGGAAGCTATTGAAATTCGTTTGCTCATTCAGCAAATAATTGACCCAGGTACTCTGCCTCTTGAAGGTAATGATCTTCAAACCTGGTAGTAAATGGAAAACCAACACTGCTGATTATGGATATTGAAAAACTAACAAAGAGGAGAAAAACTAAAAGTTTAATTTGATTTTTATAGTTTTGATAATTATTTTCTTGAATGCTTGCCATGTATGCTTTCAAAGGCATTAACAGTTTTGAAGGTCAGTAGCAAAAGATAAACATACTAAGAGAAAACTGAGCATAGGACATGAATAAGGGGTTCATGAAAAAAGAAATACAGCTGACCTTTAACGTAAAAAAAAGTTCAACCTCACTGTTAAAGAAATGCATGTTGAAACAGCAGTGTGATACCATTTACTGTTGACTAAATGAACACATTCTGAAAAAGAAAAAATACCCCATTTTGGTGAAGGGAAAGCACACCAGTTACTCTCATACTTCATACTTTGCTAGTGAAAATAAAAACTGGTACAATCTTTCTGAAAGACACTTTAATAATATTTATCAAAACCCTTAAAATTGCTTATACTTTTTGACTTAGAACATCATTTCCTAGGAATTAATCCAAAGAAAATAATCAGGATATTGTGTTATTTATGATGGTGAAATATTAAAAAAAGTGTCTAATTGTTTTACAATAGGAGATTGGTTAAATAAAGTATGGCATAGTCTTATAGTGGATTACTGTGCAGCCATTAAAAACAGTGTTGTAGGTGAATATTTAATATGTGGAAAATGTGTGTGTTGTGGAGAGAGGGAGAGTATGTATGATCCCATTTCTGTACATAAAAATATGCATATAGTCATTGAAAAAAATTGGAAGGATGTTATATACACTAAAATACTTTCTTCTCTTTGATTATTTGTATTTCCTGAATTTTCTATGGTGAATATGAGTCTTTATATATATATATATGTATACTAGAGAAAAAGGGAAAGCATTAGCAGCTCCATTACATAAGAGAAGAAAGAACAAGGGAATCTAACGTATATGGACTACTTATTAGGTCAAACCTATGCTTGGTGCCTTATAAACTTATGTAATTTAATCTCAGAGCAACTCTGTGGGTGTCCCTGCCTCTGGCCACGCTCCCTCCAGTCCATTCTCACACAGCTCCTGGAGTGATTTTTCTAATTGCAAAGGTCTGGGAGGAAACACACCAAACTATAAATAGTAGTTACTCTTGGACTTGAGATTAAGGAGATACATATACAGGGAGACTTTTTTTAAAAAATTAATGTATTTCTATATGATTTGAATGCTTTTTAAAGCACATATATCTTTTGTAATGGAGAGGAGAAGCATATCCAATCATGATACTTCCCCCTTTAAACCCTTCGTGTTTACCTCATCTCTCTCTCTTCTTCCCCTTACAGTCTCTACTCCAGCTTCTTCTGGTGAAGCACTGTGCTCACTTGCCTCCAGGAATATAAATCCATTGGGTCCTCCCACTTCACCAACCCAGATCTGGCTACTCAGCCTGCAAGTCTTAAATACTTTAAATATCACTTCCTCTGGGAGGCCTTCCCTGATCCACTTCTTTGTTCTCTCACTACTTATGGTATTTCTCCCATCATAACCTTCATCACACTTTGCTGTAATTTTATGCGTAATTGTTGTTCGTCCCAGCAGACTGAAAGTTCCATGAGGCTACAGACCCCAGCACCTAGAACAGTGACTAGCACATAGTAGGCATTAGATAAATAGTCCTTGTATAGCTTGTATTTTATAGTGAAAACTGAACCTTCAAGAGGTTAAATAACTTGTCCAGAACCTCTCAGCTAGTAGATTTCAGAGCCAGCTTTCCTACCTTTGTCTTTTACACTCTCTGTACCACACACAAGAGCAGAGGTAGCTCCAACCCCAAAACTGCTTCAGAGTTCGGGTCTCAGCCTCCTGTGCCTCTCACTGCCTTTGACACTTCTGCCTTTCTGATTTCTTCCAGTGTGGTGCAGATCCTGCTTGCCGCTGGGGCTGACCCAAACCTTGGAGATGATTTCAGCAGTGTTTACAAGACTGCCAAGGAACAAGGAATCCATTCATTGGAAGGTAAACATGGGCTACCCTGCTGCTCTGGGAGCTCTCCTCACTGTGGCTTATAGGCAGCCTTGCTCTGTGCCAGTTGTACCATCAACTCCAAGGGAGAGCCTGTGAGTCCCTTCTCTGGGAACTCATGTATAACCCAGAGGGCTTGGGACAGATGCCCTTCACGCTCTATAATTTATATCACTTCGGAAGACTTGAGGAATGGAATGGTCTGATTTTGTGATCCATGGGAAGCCTGGGAGACACTGATTTCAACTGGTGTTCTCCCAAAGACATCTCAGCCAGTGGAGCCTCAAATAGTGGGCCGTTTAGCAGCTTTCAATAAAATAATTAAGGCAGCTGCATGGAATGTGGATTTGTTCCTCTTCCCCTTCCTGCAGGCTTACCTTGCCCCACCTTGCCCCAGAACTAGCAAACAGCTTCACTGCTTTCCTCAGCCTCAAGAAGTCCCTCAGCACTGCTGTGAATGCTTTGTTTTTGTTTTTTTCTTCCCCTGTATGTAAAATACAATCCTATTTCTGGGACTAGCCCTTTGGTTTACTGTTTGATCCAGGACAAGTAGTTGACCCTCTCTGTGCCTTGATGTCTGTGCTTATAAATGGGCTACTCCTCACTATGTCCTCTAAGATGATGGATAGGTGATTGGCATTCTGCAGTAGAAAGAAGTGGTATACACCTGTACCAGAGCTTGGTCACATGTCTGCTGGAGGGTACTTGGGCAAGTCAATCCGTGTTGCCTTTGGTTTTTTTAAAGTGAAGTTGAGAAAATAGACAGAAATGAATATTTTGCATTTGAGCTTTTACTTGTCCAAACTGTCCCCACTGCCTGCCCATTGTCCTGGATCACTCATAGAGGCTGAGATTCCCTCAGATTTCCAGCAACATGGCATCTGAGCAGTGGCTGCTTCTGGGTTGGCAGTAATGCCAGGAAGACAGAAAGCCTTGCTGTGACTGCTGAGGGTCAGGAAATTGAACTGGAGGGAGGTTCTACTGAGGGGGAGCAATGCACTCAGCCCTCAGAGCTGTCAGTGAGGCTGCCAGACTGGTATGGGGTGTGGTAGCCCCAGAGTGGAGGTGGTGTTGCCACCCCTGGGAGAAAGTTTCTCAATTCAGCAACATGAGGGTGGTGTCCAGGAGCATCAGGGAATTCCTGCCCAGGTGGAGTAGGAAGTTGCCTTTCCACCTCTCTAAACCTGGTCCTTCTATCAAGGCTCCATTGCTATGACTAGATCCTCCACAAAGCCGCCTCTGTACTTGCCAATAATTGTAGCCTGCCCTCAGCTGCTCTTTTGAATGTTCTCTAAATCTTGCCCTCTTATATAGTTATTTGAACTCTCATCTGCTCATATGTTTTTTTCTCTCCTCCTCAGCTGACAGCTCCTTGGATATGCAAGCCGTGGCCTATGCCTCCTTGGATTCCCCACTGAGCCTGGAGGAATTATGTTCATTTTGTGTTTCAAACACAGTAGAATTTCTTGAGTACTAAATTTGTCCACTATTTGCAGCCCAATATGTGGAGACTCAGCTTATGGACTGTCTTCTTCTCACTCAGACACAGCATTGCTGCCCTTAACTTTGTCTACCGTTCAGGTGCTCTCACCAAAGAGCAACGAGCAGCATTTGCTTAGAGGTTGGGGCCAAGGAGGAGTGAGGGAATTATTTGGGTGCCTTTCATCGAAGGGACCCCAGCAGGGCTTGGAAAAACATATTTGATTTCACAGAATCTCAGAGCTGGAAGGCCATCTTGTCCAACCTCTGGTGTCTCACCAGTCACCATGCCCGTGGACAGGAATCCCTGCTGCAACATCCTTGACCTTCACATTAGCCTCTTATTTGCATAGTGGGCAAATCAGTCCTTCCTAAGGACCCCCACATCATTCTTAGCTCTAATTGTTTAAAAGATCTTGATTTTATTCAGAAGTCTGCCTTCTTGAACTGTCTTACATTTGATATGCACTGAATTTGGGAACCATATAGAGCATGCCACCTCCCTCTGCTCCATGGTTCGGCTGTTTTAAGACAGTGACCATTTCTTTACTCTCTTCTCTTTTACAGTTCTTTCAGTGGATTTTCAAATGGTGTTATTTTCATTCTGTTCTCGTCCCATCCCCCTGATAGACTATACTTTCTCAGAGACATTCCCCAAATATAACTTCCAGAACAGCACATACGTCTCTTAATTTGCTCTCGGCTTCTCCCATTGCAGACCATATCTGCGTTCAAGTTTTGCAGCTTTGTGTTCTAATGGTTCTCTCCAGGTTGATGCTCATATTCAATGTTCTTAATCAGTGGTCAGCAAACTTTTTCTGGGAAGAGCTAGATAGTAAATATTTTAAGCTTTTTTGGCCAGATAGTCTTGTCATGATGACTCAACTCTATTGCTATTGTAGTGCAAAAGCAGTCATAGATAATACATAAATGAATAGCCATGGCTGTGTTCCAGTAAAACTTTATTTACAGATATAGGTGACAGGCTGGGTTTGGCCCATAGGCTATAGTTTATAATAAGTCAACACCTTTTCTAGAGCTTTTCTTTTTTTTCTTCTTCATCTTCTATTATTTTCTTCTCTCTTCCCCTCCTCTCTCCCTCCCTCCCTTCCTCCTTTCCTCCCTTTCTTCCTTCCTCTTTCTCTCTCTCTCCCCACTCTCTTTTTTTCAGCTTCCTCTGAATCCTTTTTGACTCTCATAGCTAGCCTATATTCCAGATGATAGATAGACAGATATATAGACTACAAAAATATTGGGAAAGACTATAATATGCCTCATGAAAGTAAAAACGTTAGCTATCTTTTCTTATTTTGTATAATCTCCAAATTTAGTGTGAAGACTTTCTGTGGATTCATTTATTTATTCAATAAATGTTTAGTGGTCACAGTCTTGTATATAGGTACTGTTCTAGGTGCTAGTGCATTAGACCAATAAGATCCCTGCTGTCATGAACTTTATGTGCTAGTCCTTGATTTATTTATTTATTTATTTATTTATTTATTTTTTAAGATTTTATTTATTTATTCATTTATCCCCCCCTTGCTGCTTGTGCTCGCTGGGTCAGCCAACCATGCCGTGCGGGCGGGCTCGCCCTCACCAGGAGGCCCCGGGAACCGAACCCGGGGCCTCCCATATGGTAAATGGGAGCCCCACTGATCGAGCCACAGCCACTTCCCTAGTCCTTGATTTAAATGTTCATTAGGATATTATGAAGTAAAGAATTTTGGAGCACATAACCAGAAATTGCCCTTCAGGACAATTTGAATGCACTATTCTGTTCAATATTCACAGACTATTTTGGCTAAACCAGCACTGGAACTTTGTTCTTTTTCAACTTCGATTTCTTCATATTGTCCCCAGAATTGTAAGAGATTTTCTCAGATTTCTTGTTAAAGTCAAAATGTGTCTAGCATTTGTATGATTTTCTCACCCAGTAATCCTTTCCAAAAAGGAGATTAGGTTATTCTGGCATGTTTATATCTTGTCCTGTGGAAACCCATACTGGTGCTCAGTAAGCACCTAAATGTTTAAGAACCATTTGGGAAAACACATTCTAGAATTTTAAATTCCAGACCACTTTGGCCTGCCACAGTTTTCTGGCAGCTGATCTTATTCTCCTTGGTATATCAGTTTGGATGTGCTCTGCTCTTCAAGCTCATGCATGCTGTCCTTTCTGACTCAGGCGCCAGAAGAGTGACACTCCTTTAGAATCATCTCAGGGCTCTTCTCTCTCCTTACCAGTCTAAGCCTTTAGCTCCTTTTTAGCCATGCTTTTCTTTCCCTTTTCTTTTATCCATCAACCATTTTTTTGAGTACCTACTGTATACAAGGCATTGGATCCAGCTCTGGGTCATTCTTATTGATGAAGTAGACAGAAACAGGAGTGCTGTGGTTCTTCTTTCTTTAGATTGGATTGAGTTGACTTTTTCATGGGCAGCTCTCTGATTTGTGGAGGTATGTGAGGAAGGTAGAATAGAACAAGAGATGCATCTCAACTCTCCTGGGCTACAGTATGTCTAGGTAAATTCACAGGAAAGTCATAGGCTCAGAAAAGTTGGACAGCCCTTTATATTAGAGTTTAGAGTCAGTGTCAGAGTTCATCAAATTCACTCCGTTTTTAATAGATATTTCTGTGGGCCTCAGCCTGTGCTCAGTACTGATGGAAGGTACCTTGGCAAGCCTTCTTTGAACCCCAATAATATATTCCCTGTCTACCTCATTCAGTAAGATCAAGAAATAAAATATATGATTTGTGAATTCTAAAGTGTTCTGTGGTTGTAATTGCTTATTAGTTCCATTTATTTATGCTTCAGCATGCATTTACTGTCAGTCACCCCATTAGATGTTGAGAATATAAAAATGATATGCATAGTCTAGGTGGTCTAGGCCTTTACAGTGTTCCCAATCAAGTAAGAACACAGACCTGTGAACAAGGAATCACAGAAGAGAGTGATGGATGCAAAGGTACATGTACAAAGGGTATAGGCAGCACTAAAATGAGAGTGACGGACTCTGCCTGGGAGCGTGCTGGTGTCTGGGAAGTTTCACAGGGTAGTGACTTTGAACCGGGTCTTAAGGTTAATTTGGAGATTGCTAGGCAGGCTAAGAGGGATGGACCTTCCAAGCAGATGAATAATACATAAAGAAACATGGAAGGGTGAGAGGACAGCAGGTGGAATCGTTTGCTACAGTGTTGAGGAGAGTTGCTCATGGGAGGACCTTGTAAGGCAGTTCTTGGGAGTCCGTACTGTATCCTGAAAGGATTGTAAGCAGGGGAATGCTGAATTCACATTTGCATTTTTGATGGACCATTCTGGCCAGGTGGAGGATGGAATCAGAGGGGAGAAATTAGCAATGGTTCTTGACTTTTTTGGGGGTAACATGAGAAGCTATACTCCTCTCCCCCAAAATGCACTTATAATTTCTGGGAATTCCTAAAGGTGAGCTTTGGGAATGGAGAAAACATATGTTAGAAAAGTATTTGGAGGAATTTGACCACTTAGTGGAATGTGGGAATTGATGGAAAAGGTGGTGTCCACAGTGATAGCCAGGTTTATGATTTGGGTGAACAGTTGAATGTGTGGGTCTGGAGCTCAAAGAAGTCTGGTAGGAGATAGGGACTTAGGAGTCACTAACATTTGCTTGATAGTTAGAACAATGGATATGACTGAAATTGCCCAAAGCAAGTGAAGGGATGGAAGCACAAGCCGAGGACATATTCATACTCAGGATCACCAGCATTTAAGGTATAAAGAGGAAAGACGATCCAGGCAAGGAGCTAAAAGATACCAGAGAAGTCAAGTTGTTCTCCCTCAGAGACACTGTGTATCTGTTCTGCCTGCTCAGAATAGAAACAGCTTAGGGAAGAAAGAAACTTCTCTGCCTTCCTCCATGAGATTTTGTCATTAGTTGTCCCATTCCTAGAGAAACCCTTCTGTTTTACATAGGAGCATTGCCCCTTAGCAAGAGGTCTGCTCAGCTCAGTGCCTTACAGCATCTTCCACCCTTGTCAAGGTTGGTGTTTCTGGGTAGAGGGCAGGCTCACTGGTGCAGGGGACTCAGGTATACTTGGTATGGAAACCTTGTTGGCCCAACTGTTCTGTCCACACTCCCCAGCCCTCAGAGTGGCATCTTCAGAAGAAGGTCAAGCTTCTGTGCCAGGCAGCCATGATTTATCTAAGTTCTGTCACTGACTAGCTATGTGATCTTGAGCAAGTGACTTAAGGTCCCTGGACTTCAGTTTTCTTATCTGTAGCCTAGAGATAATAATACCCATCTTATAGGGTTGTTATGGTGATTAGAGATCATGGTCTCTAAAGCACAGTGACGGGTGATGAAGAATTTCTCTATGATGGTAGGTTTTGGCTCAGTGTAAGGCAGGAAGCCTGCCTCAGGAGATACTGAGCAACTCACCACTC
The DNA here is from genome assembly GCA_026826555.1 of Tolypeutes matacus. NCBI lineage: Eukaryota > Metazoa > Chordata > Mammalia > Cingulata > Chlamyphoridae > Tolypeutes > Tolypeutes matacus. The sequence continues at coordinate 1,172,279 of JAKSZT010031676.1, read as the reverse complement.
AAGGGGTGTAGCAGAGGCTGGATGTCTGCCCATCAGGGATGCTGTAAAGGGGATTCTTGCCCCGAGTCACTGGATTATATGGCCTCCAAGAGCCATGTCAGCCCTGTGATTTCCAAGGTTGTAGAAGTCTCTGGACTCACCATCAGTAGTATTCTTGGGAGAAGTGGGATTTAAGCTTGGCTTTGGAGAGTGAAGAGGAGGGGACAAAAAAAGAAAAGATACTTTGCAGGGGACCACCTTCAGCAGAAACACAGAAATGGGGCAAATTGTGGAGGGCATTGTGGAGATCACGGCTGCTTCTTTACCAACTCATTGCCTGATCTTGACCACATTCCATTCAGTGCCTTGAGACCCACCCCTGCCACTCCAGGAGAGTTCTACCTGTAGCTAGCTGACGGGTGGTGGGTCCCAATCCTCTGGTGGAGGAGGCAGTAAATTAGTGGTAACAGTAAACAAGTCGCAGCCAGGGATGCCACTGGCTGCTTGTAAGTAATTGTTATAAACATTGGGTGTCTGGGGCTGTCAGAAATGCAAGCACATACTCTGAGCACCTCTCATATGTACAATTAAAACAATAAAACACGGCAGAAACGTGGCCAGAGCAGGGATATAAATCAGCTTCTCATCTCAGCTCCAAATAGTGGCTGAATAAAGATGAGTTGTTCAGCTGGGATGGCACAGGGCCCCTCTGGGGGTACAGGACCTGGCTTGCCAGCTAGACCTGCCAGGGCCAACTCTACCAAACCCAGTGCCAGGGCTGTAGGTCCAGGCCTGCTCTAGCTGACCTCCCCATCTCTGTGTCTTCAGATGGGGGACAAGACGGTGCATGCTGGCGCATCACTAACCAGTGGACAAGTGCCCTGGAGTTCAGGAGGTGGCTAGGAGTCCCCACTGGCGGTAATGGAACTGCGCTCTAAAATATTTCTCTCCCTACCCAGGATACTGCCAAGGAGTGGGCTTATCCCAGTTTATCTACTCGGTTGATTGCTGGATGAGTGAACCCAGCACCCACTGTGTGCCCAGTAGTGCCCAGGCTCAACAGAGAGAATATATGCCCTTAGAGAGCTCAAGCTCAGTCAGATGGGGGTAATAAGGCACTCAAGGAAGTAAGACTATTGGGTAGCATGCCTAAGAATTGCCTAGAGAACTTCTTAAAACACAGATTTCTGGGTCCCACCCCCAGAGATTGAGATACAGTAGGTCTAGTGTGGGACCTGAGAATTTGCATTTCTAACAGGCTCCCACTCTCAGTAACATGCTCTAGACTGCAGGTGTTAGTTGTGGCCTCCTGCCTGAACTTCTTAAAAAACTCAAATGGACTGTCACCTCCCTGGAAGAGGCCTTATTTTTCCCCCTTAATTAGGTGTGTGCTTAAGGAATGGCATTATGGATGTACAGAGCACTTAAGAGCTGTGACACTTTGAGCAATTTTCTGCACCTATCAGAGGTTTTGCCTCCTTATTTGTAAAATAAAAGTTACTGGGAGAGCTAGAGTTAGTACACTTAATCCCTTATTTAAAGCCTAGAACATAGGAGGAGTTCCATTAATGTAAGCTTCTGTTTTTACATCCTCATCCTCATCATACCCTTATGGAACTTTGTTCAGAGCCTTCTTGAATGCTTGTCTGTGGCAGCAAACTATTTTTGGCAAAGAGCCAAATACTGTTTAGAGTCCAAGGAATGGCTTAGCCATTACCTAGCTGTGTGACCTTGGGCAGTTTTCTTTATCTCTCTTAGCCTTCATTTTCTCATTTGTAGAGAACTGTATTTCCTACTCCATTGTCTAGTTGTGAGGATCAAATTAAGTACTTGTAAGAAAACACTTGAGAAAATATAAGTTATCATGTAAATGTAGGGTACCACAGTAGTTAATAGTAATAAAGATTGAAGACACGACCAAGGCAGTATTTGACAAAGGTTCAGGCAGATAACAAGGACTCTCAGAGCTCGGAGAAGTGAATCTCTGTGGCTGAAGCAATCAAGGAAATAAAATTAGATTTGAGCCTCAAAGTATAGGAAGATTTTGGAAAGATGTATGGAGGGCCAGTGGTTAGATCTGAGTAGGGAAGGGATGCACTATGTACAAAACTCTCAGAGATGGAAAATAGAAAAATATGTTTCAGGCTTACAAGTGGACTTCTTAGGGGAAAGCATCCACACAACAGAAGATTCGTTTTAGAGAATAATGAGCAGGAAAAACGAAGCCATAGTAGACTGGAGCCAGGTCAGGATACTTGGAATTTATCCTTTAAACATAGAGGAGAGTTGAAAGTCCTCTAGGAAAGGGCATTGCAGGAACTGATTGCTTCCAGGGTAGAAAAGCAGGGGGAGATGGTGGGAGACGACAATGATGATAGTAGCAGCAGCAGCAAGTAATATTTATTGATACTTACTATACCTACTTACTATGTAGGCACTAAAGGAAACTGAGGCCGAGACATAATGCCAGATGCCAGCAGAATGGTCTCCTGGTCTTGTGTAGAACCCAGCAACCATATCAGCCTGTATGTGCCTCACACTTAGTCAGCTCAGAGTCTCTGGCTTAAAATCTGCTGGGCCAAAAGCTGTTTGGCAAGTTATTATTTTAAATAAATGACCCTGCATCTTCCTTATTGTCCAGGATCACTTAGAGCCTTGTCACCTCTCCAGGGCCAGTGGTTCTACATGTCATTTCTCAGCAGTGCTGGATGTTACAGAATCACCAGGATGGACAATACACTGTGGATCCATCAGGCATTTTGGCCGACTTTAAGACCAAGTATGTCAGCCAGTTAGGTTAATTGTTTCCATCCTTTTAGCCCTCCAAACCTATTTATATATATGACTAGGAGAGGGAGATAGACTAGTTGACATGTTTTATTAAAAAGAATAAATTCTGTTGCATTTATAAAAGAAGAAAAAGTGGAATGGGGTGGCAAAGAACTCGTCTTGTGATTTTTTTTTTAACTGATTTACATATTTTATGCATAAATATTTTTTCATCAAAAGTTCCAAATCAGGGATGGGTCCCACACACCACACAAAATATATTAGAGACATTTATATGGATAGCAGGAAGAGAGACAGAGGGCTGAAATTTTCCAGGCACCCAGTGATTGATGGGGGCTGAGGCTCCCCCTGACGCTTTATTGAGTTTCCGATGATTATCTCTCGCTGAGACATTTTTTACAGATGACGGTCGAGCTGTCACAATGGACCATGGGGGAAAAAACCCAACAATAATAACACTTTAATCTTTTTACTGCACTGCTCCCTAGTATCTCAGATTCATCTTCCCTGACGCACGCAGTTCATTATTCTGCCCCTCCCTGGATGGGAAATAAAGGAAAATAAATATATATGTAGACACACTTATCCACATACATACACACACACAGAGTATATATAAAAGAGACCACCTCAGAACCAGAGAGGGGCAGAATTTATTGTTCTTTTTGCAAGTGTTGAGGTTTATTAGTAGAGATGCTGGGTCGGCTTGGAATTGGCTATTAATTACAGCATTTTGTATTTGTTTTTATTGCGAGTTTTTAACATCTTGAAGAAAAGGAAGAGCAAGAGGCAAGCAGGTGTAGAGATGGGGAGATGAGGAGCACAGAGGGACTAAGTTGGACCAGCCAAGGAGCATCACTGGCTAAGAGGCAAAGAGGGGAGGCTCCTTCTTCTTGTTGCCAGCCCTGCTCCAGAGGATCCCTGAAACTGAGAGAATACTGCTTTGGTTAGGATGGCGGTAGGGGGAAAGGGGTGAGGAGAGGATGAACTCAGAGTAATTATAGGACAAACCAAAGGCAATCTAGACACCTGTGAACATGTTACTACTCTGAGAGTTAGGAGGGGTGGGAAATAGAGGAGGTTCAAACAGAGTTTTGATGGATTATTTATAGATAACTGAATAACAATCTTAAGAGTTTGTCCCACCCTTTGAACTTGATGATGCGAAGGCGAGGTATGAGTTTTAGGTCTGTGGTCAAAAGACAGGATCTGGACCAGAAAAGATGTCACACTGACTGTTTGGGGCCACAGACAGGGTTGGCAGCCTATCTTCTTAAAGTTCTAGGCCAACCTTCCTGATCTCCTCCTTCCCTTCCATGGGGTTAAGAGGAGATGGGCTTGGTCCCTATGGGAAGACTGCCCTTGATATGTCTCCAGTAGAATATATGCTGTCCCAGTCAAACCTTTTCTGAGCTTCTACATTGTGCCAATTCCTTTGCTACACTATGATAGGGTGATAATCAGGTAAGCAGAGTCCTGTTCTTAAGGAGAAACCTTCTAGTCCAGGGGTTTTTAACAAGGGGTCTGTGAGCTTGAATTTAAATTAAAAAAAATTATTCTTGTGGGGATGTGTTGGTGTGGGTGTGATATATGTATTAAATAATACACAGTGTAGTGTGAACTTAGTAATGGCTCCATGGTTTTCACCTGACTGGCAAAGGGGTCCATGGAACAAAAAAGGTTAAGAACCCCTGTTAGTCCATGGGCAGAGAGCATGGTGATTGTGAGAACGATTTTCATGTGGGATCTGGTTCTCTAGCCGCAGGCAAACCCAGATGACCATGAGTGCCTTCTCTGTAGGAAAGATAAAGAGATAGGTAAGACACAGTCTCTGTCCTTCAAGAACCTATTTTCTGCTTGGGAAGACAAGATTAACATCCATTCACTAAAAGAAGTATTTATTGAGACCTTCCGTGTTCAAGAGTATACACAAGAAACAATCTTGAGAGCACACAAGACCACGTAAAAGAAAATATTAACTAATTTGATATAGACTGGACATTCATAGAACACATAGAAGCAAGGGAGATCTGTGAAAATCAGGCTGCTAGAGTTAAAAAGGATGGGTAAAACGTAGATAAATAAAAGGAAATAAGAATTGTGAAGCCACATAATCACATAGGGAAAAGAGTACAAGCATTGGAGTGAACATACCAGCCCAGTCATTGTCTGCCGATGTGACCTTAAGTTAAATAAACTCTTCAAGTTTCAGTTTCTTCATTTATTACATAGGAGTAATAATAACATAGTATTCTTCTTGTGAAGAAAATAGTTGTAAAGTTCCTAGCACAGTACCTGGCACATGGTAAGTGTTTAAATGGTGGCCATTCTTTTCTTATTATCCAAGAGTAATGTATTTAGTCATATTTTTGCCAGGGTTAGGATGGCATCAGAAAAAGGAAGGGGCACAATAATAGTAACTAAATTGTATTGCTACAATTTATTGAGTCTTTACCACATGCCAGGCAATATGCTCAACTCCTTACCTAATTTTTTTTTTTTTTTTTTTTTACTATTAGGGCTTTATTGAGATTTAATTCACATACCATATAGTTCACCCATTTCAAGTATACAATCCAATGATTTTTAGTATATGTACAGAGTTGTGCAACCATCACCAAAATCGATTTTAGAACATTTTCATCACCCTATAAAGAAACCCCATATCCATTATCAGTCACTCTCCATTTTCCCTCAAATCCCCCAGCCCTAGGCAACCATTAACCTACTTTTTGTCTCCATAGATTTGCCTATTCTGCAGATTTCATATAAATGGAATCACAATACGTGGTCTTTGTGACTGCCTTTTTTCATTTAGCATAATGCTTCATCCATGTTGTAGCATGTATCAGTACTTCATTCCTTTTATGGCTGAATAATATTCTATTTTATGAATATACCATCTTTTATTTACTCATGCACCAATTGATGGACATTTGGATTGTTACCACTCTTTGGCTATTATGTATAATGCTTCTGTGAACAATCATGTACAAGTTTTTGTGTAGAACACATGTTTTCGCTTCTCTTCGGAATATTCCTAGGAGTGGAATTGCTGGTAACTATGTTTAGCCTTTTTATGAGCTGCCAGACTGTTTTCCAAAGTGACTGCACAATTTTCCATTCCTTCCAGCCTTGTTTTAGGATTCCAATTTCTTCACATCCTCACCAATACTTGTTATTATTGTCTGTCTTTTTTTACTTTAGCCACCTAGTGGGTGTGAAATGGTGTATCATTGTAGTTCTGATTTGCATTTCCCTGGTGATTAATCATGCTGAGCTTCTTTTCATGTGCTTTTTAGCCATTTGTATATCTTCTTTGGAAAATGTCTATCCATATCCTTTGTCATTTTTTAATTGGGTTTGCCTTTGAGTCTTGTGAGGTAGGTGATATTTTCCCCATTTTCTAGATGAGGTAACAGAAACTCAGAGATGTTGAGTATTTTGATCAAAGTTACACTGTGTGTTTTGCTTCCCAGTCTGACTGACGCCAGTCCCCATGTTCTTTCTAATATTCCATGCTGCTCATTGAGAATTTATGATGAGGATCCCCAGGGCCTTCTGTGAGTGTCTTCACCAGCAGAAAGGGAGCAGAGAAGGGAGGAGTAGAAAACTGTTTGGAGAGATTAACTGGGGTCAGGTAGAAGAGGCCTCTGACACTCAAACAGAGGAAGGTGGATGAACTGCCAGGTTCCAGGATGGGCAGCAGGGACATGTTAATTAAAAAACTTCCATTCCCTAGGTGCCAATCATTTCCTGTGCCCCTCACCATACTGCATCATCTTATTCTCACAGCAACCCGATTAATAAGTATGAATGTCCCCATTTTACCTATGAGAAATTTGAGGCCCAGAAAGATGAAATAATTTTCCATTCACATAGTTGAGCCAGGATTAGAATCTACATCTCTGAGACTCCAGGTTCTGAATTCTTTCCTTTCAGAGATATTCTGTAAAAGATAGAAAGATTATTTTTTATATCATTTGTAGCATTTACAAGGTCTTGAGGGCAGGTCCCATTATCTAGTCCCATGGCTCAGCCCCTGGAAAGTACTTAATGTCTGGTGGATGAATGAGGAAACTTGAGTATATGGTGTAGAAGGGCCTAATTCCAACTGGAACTGGGATTTTTTTTTTGGTGGAGGGACAGACATGGTGGGGGACATTTGGGGTCTCATCCCAAGGCATGTGCCCTGGGAGCTTTGCTGAAGCTTTCTAAACAAGGGGTTTGTGAAGCACATTTCTGGTGCCCAGGCACAGGAAAGTGCAGGTGGAGGTGGGATTGATTTGGCCAGCCTCACGTCCTTCTTGTGTTCTTCACAAGAGTATTAGAGTGGGAAGACCCCTCAGAGATCATCCCTTCTAGTGCTTCTCAGAGTGTTCTCTGAGGACTACAAATGTGCACCCCCAGGCCCTGCCTACTGAATCTGACTTGCTGAAGTGGGAGCACAAGAATCAACCTTTCTTTTTAAACAAGTTCCCAGGTGCTTCTTTTCCACTTAAATTTGCAAATCACTGATTTAGGAAAAACTCCCGCTTTACAAATAGGGAATCTGAGGCACAGAGCAGTTGAGACACATATCAAGTTAGTGAAAGAGCCATGTTTTAATTTGGAACCTAGTTCTCTTGTCTCCTAAGTCCTTTGTGTTTGCTGATCCCCATGCTGCTTAATTACATAACAAAAAGCTTCAAGACTTCCGGGAAGATGGCGGACTAGTAAGACACGGGAATCTCTTCTCCAGAAAAATAGTTAGAGGACAGGCAGAAACAACTCGGAAAAAGATCTTCTAGGGTTTAGGACAGCAGGTGAAGGCTGCACACCACCCAGAGGAGAGAGGGACAAAAGGGGGAAATCGTGATGACAGAACCGTGAGTTGGAACCAGCAGCAGCTGCTGCTGCCAGCACTCTCCCCCAACTAAAGACTCTTTAGAATTCTCTGGCCTCTGGGCCTGCCACTACAGACAAAGGGGGCTCCAGAGATCTACCACCCCAGGAAAGGGGAGAGAGAGGGACACAGCCTAAGGCTGACTCAGCTTCTGACCCACAAATTTGGTCTGCTGTGCCCCACAAGCCCTTCCAGGCCAGATGAGACCACACAGTGGTTTGCCCTGGGATCCAGCAAAGGACTGGAAGGATCTGACACTCTGAATATCCCTCTCTTCTAGCTTGGACTAATTTTTGAGGACTCCACAGGAAAGGGGAGAGAGAGGGACACAGCCTAAGGCTAACTCAGCTTTTGACTCACAAATTTGAACTGCTGTGTCCCAAGAACCCTTCCAAGCCCGATGGGGCTGCACCATTGTTTGCCTTGGAGCCTGCAAGGGGCTAAAGATATACAACCCTCCCAATCTCCTTGTGTACTAACAGGGACTGATTGTTGAGGACTCAGAGGGGAGTGGAAATATTTCCTAGCTGGGAAAAGGGAGGGGGCTGCCAGAGAAGGCTGGAGAACTATCTCAGAGAAAGTTTAAATTACAAGGCTCTTAGCCTCCAGACAGGAAACTCTATCACATTGATCTGGTCGGTGTTGCAACAAATATACTCCGACCAGGCATTGAATTGAGAGCTGCCAAAAAGTGCCATCTCCTGGCATGCCAAGGAAGTACACACAAGAAAATAAAAAATAAGTAGGAGAGGCTTTTTCTGGCCTCTATAGCCTCCCTGCCCAAGGCCCTAGGAAGCGACTCTACAACCAATTACTGGGTCCAGTGCCCAGTTTTGAGCAACCAGCAGGACAATCGTAACAATCCAGGTCGAGCCCAAAATCAAAGAGCTGTGGTAACTCACAGCCGCCTGCCACTAAATCCCTATAAAAGAGAAAGAGACTGAGCATCTGAGTAAACTACATCCTAACCAGATGCCTAAACACCAACAAAAAATTACGAGCCATACTAAGAAAATAGAAGACATGGCACAAGAAAAGGAATACATCAAAGTCCCAGAAGAGATGCAGAATTTGAGGGAACTAATCAGTGAGATGAGCACAGATTTTCAAAATCAAATTAATGAGCTGAAAGACAATATAGTTAAAGAGATAAATGACATCAAGAAGACATTGAGTGAACACAAAGAAGAATTTGAAATCCTGAACAGAAAAGTATCAGCTTATGGGAACGAAAGACACAATAGATGAGATCAAAAACACATTTGAGGCATACAACAGCAGACTCGAAATAATAGAAGAAAGAATAAGTGATACCAAAGACAGAACAGCTAAAATTGAAGAGAGAAAAGAATGGAAAACATTGAGCAGGGGCTCAGAGAGTTGAATGACAATACAAAATGCAACAACATACATGTCATGGGAATTCCAGAAGGAGAAGAGAAGGGAAAGGGGCAGAGAAAGTATTTGAGGAAATAATAGCTGAAAATTTCCTAACTCTCACGAAAGAAATGAACTTACACGTCTAAGAAGCATACCGTACCCCAATCAGAATAAATCCAAATAGACCTACGCCAAGACACATACTACTCAGAATGTCAAAGATAAAGAGAAAATTCTCAAAGCAGCAAGAGAGAAGCAAACCATCGCATACAAGGGAGGCCCAGGAAGACTTAGCACAGATTTCTCTTCAGAAACCATGGAAGCGAGAAGACAATGGTATGATACAATTAGGAAACTGAAAGAGAAAAACTGCTAGCCAGGAATTCTTTATCCAGCAAAACTGTCCTTCAAATATGAAGGTGAGTATAAAGTATTCACAAACAAACAGAAACTAAGAGAGTTTGCAAAAAAGAATCCACCTTTGCAGGAAATAGTAAAGGAAGCCTTAGAACCTGAAAGAATAAGACAGGAGAGAGAGGCTTGGAGGAGAGTATAGAAGAAAGAAAAGCAGAAAGGATAACCAAAGGAGTAAAAAGAGAGACAAAAACAAGATGACATATGAAAACCAAAGAATAAAATGGAGGAAGTAAATAGTGCATTTACAGTAATATCATTGAATGTGAATGGATTAAACTCCCCAATCAAAAGATATAGGCTGCAGGGACGGATGTGGCTCAAGTGGTTGGGCGTCTGTCTCCCATATGGAGGGACCCGGGTTCAATCTCCGGGACCTCCCGGTAAAAAAAAAAAAAAAAAAGATATAGGCTGATAGAATGGATAAAAAAGCATGAGCCATCCATATGCTGCTTACAAGAAACTCACCTTAGACCCAGGGAAACAAAACGGCTGAAAGTGAAAGGTTGGAAAAAGATACTCCACGCAAATAATAACCAAAAAAGAGCAGGAGTAGCTGTACTAATATTGGACAAAACAGACTTTAAATGCAGAAAAGTTATAAGAGATACAGAAGGCCATTATATATTAATAAAAGGGACGATCCACCAGGAAGATATAACAGTCATAAATATCTACGCACCTAACCAGGGTGCCCCAAAATATATGAGACAAACTCTGGCACAACTGAAAGGAGAAACAGACATTTCTACAATAATCATTGACAACTTTAACACCCCACTCACATCATTAGATAAAACAACTAGACAGAAGATCACAAGGAAACCTAACAGACATATACAGAACACTGCATCCAAACTCAGCGGATTATACAGTCTTCTCAAATGCCCATGGATCTTTCTCCTGGATCACGTTAGGTCACAATGCAACTCTCAATAAATATAAAAAGACTGAAATTATGCAAAGCACCTTCTCAGATCATAATGGAATGAAACTAGAAATCAGTGATCAACCTGAAAAAAGTAAATTCACAAATGTGTGGAGACTGAACAACACATTCCTAAATAATCGGTGGGTCAAAGAAGAAATTGCAAGTGAAATCAGTAAACATATTGAGACAAATGAAAATGAGAACACAACGTATCAAAACTTATGGAGGTTGTCCTGAGTGCTGTTGTGGCAACGGATGTAGGCCATTTTAAATCACCATTCAGAACTATGTGGAAGAGAGTGTGGTCTACGATGTGAACTGTGCTCTATGGTTGATGGCAAGGCCCCAGGATGTGTAAGTCCATTGAGGGTGTGGGCCACACTTGTGGGAGACGTTTGTGTGGGATGTGGTGGGACGTGTGGGAGGTGGGGGACATGGGAATCCCTGTAGGTTCCGTGTAATATTTAGGTAATCTAAGCACCTCTTAAAAAAAAAATATATATATATATATATATACACACATATACATATACATATATATATATAAAACATTTTTGTAAGCAAATGCACATGTATGCATATATATTTATATATCATTTTACAAATATTGGTATGTATTGTGAAAAATTTGATTTTTACCCACAATAAAAAATAATAAATAAATAAACAACAACAACAAAAAAACTTATGGGATAAAGTGAAGACAGTCTTGAGAGGGAAATTTATAGCCTTAAATGCCTATATTAAAAAAACAAGAAAGGGCTAAACTCAAAGATTTAACTGAACAACTAGAGAAACTAGAAGAAGAACAGCAAACCAATCCCAAGCAAGCAGAAGGAAAGAAATAATAAATATTAGAGCAGAAATAAATGAAAATGAGAACAGAAAAACAATAGAGAAAATCAACAAAACCTAAAGCTTGTTCTTTGAGAAGATCGATAAAATTGACAAACCCCTAGCTAGAATAACAAAGAAAAAAAGTGAGAAGATGCAAATAAATACAATCAGAAATGAAAGGCGGAAGTTACAAATGACCCCACAGAAATAAAAAGAGTCATAAGAGGATACTATGAGAAACTATATGCCAACAAACTAGAAAACCTAGATGAAATGGACAAATTTCTAGAAATGCACAACCAACTTACACTGATGGTACAAGAAATACAAGAACTTAACAAACCAATCACATTTAAGGAGATTGAATCCGTCATCAAAAATCTCCCAGCAAAGAAAAAGTCCAGGACCAGATGGCTTCACAGGTGATTTCTACCAAGCATTTAGAAAAGAATTCACACCAATCCTGTTTAAACTCTACCAAAAAATTGAAGAGGAGGGAAAATTACCCAACACATTTTATGAAGCCAACATCACCCTAATACCAAAGCCAGATAAAGATTGTACAAGAAAAGAAAATTACAGACCAATCTCTCTAATGAACATAGATACAAAAATTCTCAACAAAATAATTGCAATTCAAATCCAACAGCATATCAAAAGACATATACATCACGACCAGGTAGGATTTATTCCTGGTATGCAAGGCTGGTTAAACATAAGAAAAATCAATCAGTGTAATGCACCACATTAACAAATTGAAGGAAAAAACCACATGATCATCTCAATAGATGCAGAAAAGGCATTTGACAAAATCCAACACCCTTTTTTGATAAAAATACTTCAAAAGATAGGAATAAAAGGAAAATTCCTCAATATGATAAAAGGCATATATGAAAAACCCACAGCCAACATCACACTCAATGGGGAAAGGTTGAAAGCTTTCCCTCTAAGATCGGGAACAAGACAAGCATGCCCACTGTCACCATTGTTATTCACCATTGTACTAGAAGTTCTAGCTAGGGCAATTAGACAAGAAAAAAAAAAAAAATTAAAGGCATTCAAATAGAAAAGAGGAAGTAAAACTCTCACTGTTTGTGGATGACATGATCCTGTACTTAGAAAATCCTGAAGTATCCACGACAAAGCTACTTGAGCTAATAAATGAATTCAGCAAAGTGGCTGGATACAAGATCAACATGCAAAAATCAGTAACGTTTTTGTACACTAGTACTGAACAACCTGAGGAGGAAATTAGGGTAAAATTCCATTTTCAATAGCAACAAAAAGACTTATATAACTAGGAGTTAATTTAACCAAAGAAGTACAGGACCTATATGCAGAAAACTACAAAACAATGCTAAAAAAAATTTTTAAAGACCTAAACAAATGGAAAGACATTCCGTGTTCATGGATTGGAAGAGTAAATATCATGAAGATGTCAATCTTACCCAAACTGATTTATAGATTCAATGCAATACCAATCAAAATCCCAACAGCTTACTTGACAGAATTAGAGAAAGCAATTACCAAATTCATCTGGAAGGGTAAGTGTACCCGAATAGCCAAAAGCATTCTGAAAAAGAGGAACGACATGGGAAGAATTTCACTGCCTTACCTTGAAACATATTACAAAGCTACAGTGGTCAAAACAGCATGATACTGGCATAAAAATAGACACATCTATCAGTGGAATAGAATTGAGAACCCAGAAATAAACCCTTACCTATACAGTCAACTGGTTTTTGACAAACCTACCAAGATCATGCTAATGGGAAAAAACAGTCTCTTCAACAAATGGTGTTGGGAGAACTGGATATCTATAAACCAAAGAATGAAAGAGGACCCCTATCTCACCCCCTATACAAGAATCAACTCAAAATGGATCAAAGATATAAATATAAAAGCCAGGACCATAAAACTACTAGCAGAAAATGTAGGGAAACATCTTCAAGACCTTGTAGTAGGTGGTGGTTTTTTGGATCTTACACCCAAAGCATGTGCAACAAAGAAAAAATAGATAAATGGGACCTCCTCAAAATTAAACACGTTTGCACCTCACAGGAATTTGTCAAAAGGGTGAAAAGGCAGCCAACTCAGTGGGAAAAAATATTTGGAAATCTCATATCTGATAAGAGTTTAATATCTGAGATATATAAAAAGATGTACAACTCAACAATAAAAAGACATATGACCCAATTAAAAAATGGGCAAAAGACTTGAATAGACATTTCTCCAAAGAAGAAGAAGAAATGGCAAAAAAAAAAAAAAAACAAATGAAGAACTGCTCAACATCACTGATGAACAGGGAAATGCAAATCAAAACTACAATGAGATATCATTTCACAACTATCAGAATGGCCACTATTAAAAAGACAGAACTATAAGTGTTGGAGAGGATGTGGAGAGATAGGAACACTTCTTCACTGTTGGTGGGAATCCAGGATGGTACAACCACTATGGAGGACTGTTTGGCAGTTCCTAAAGAAGTTGAATATAGACTTGCCACGTGACCTGGCAATACCACTACTAGGTATATACCCAGAAGAACTGAGAGCAGTGACACGAACAGACATCTGCACACCAATGTTCATAGCAACATTATTCACCATTGCCAAAAGTTAGAAACAAACCAGGTGTCCATCAACAGAAGAATGGATAAACAAACTGGTCTATTCACACGATGGAATATTATGCAGCTGTAAGAAAAAATGAAGTCGTAAAGCATATGACAACATGGATGAACCTGAAGGACATTATGTTGAGCGAAGCAAGCCAGACATCAAAGGACAAATAACTGTATGATTGTGTTACTATGAACCAAGTATATTATGTAACATATTGTTTGATTAAAAAAAATTTTTATATGTATCCAGTACATTTAATTGAAAAATGTATATATTCATCTGTGTTTACTTTTTAGTTTTTGTTTATATTTTCAATTATTAAATGTACAAAATAAAGTCGAGAGGGAAAAAAAAAAAAGGTGTCAAGTGCCCATAGCTTTCAGGATAAAGTCCAAGCCCCTCTCAGGCCCCTGCCTACCTCGTCAGCCTCATTTCTGCGTGCTGCTCTACCCTCCTTCACTACTCATTCCAGACTCACTGAAGAACTCTCAGTTTCTGGAATGAACAGGTAATGCAGTTTTTCAGCCACTGGCCTTTGCTTGCAAATACGTCTTCCTCTCCTGGAATGCCTTTCTTTCTCTCTTGTCTGGCAAGATTCCCTCATCCTCAGGACACTTCTTCTCAAAGATTCCTCCCCAAGCCACATTACACATGCCTGATCAGTGCTCCCCTTGGACCCTCTGTATGTATGTCTGTCCCATAGCACTTAACTGAACTGTAGATGCTCAGTTGAGTGGATGGATGAAGGGAAGTTCATTGTGTATTCAGCTGTTGCTGAATGCAATACTGAAGCAATATTATATGAAATACAGAAAGTGTTATTAAATAATTACTGTCATCTATGAGGAGCCAAGGATGTAGTTGGCAAGTCAGAGCAGAGGGAGAAGTTTAACACAAAGTATTTCAAGAGTGTTGAAAGACACTAAATAATGAACTGCTAAATAGGTACACACAGTGTCTGTCACAGGCATTCAGGGCAGAGCTAGGAGTAGAGGACTTTCTGGAAGAGGAAGACTTGAACTGGGCTTTAAAGAACAGGTAGGATTTGGAGAGGAAGGAGAGCCTTCCAGGGCATGGAGGCTGTGGAAGGAAAGGAAGGGGCTTGTCTTCTCCAGTCTCTCTCTTATATTGCCTGGCTGGGATGCAAAACTGATAGCTCCCGCAGAGGCTGGCAGGAGGATAGCTGTCTCTCAGGTAATATTGAGGATTTCATGTGATAATATTTATAAAACACCTACCATAAAAAGGCTCCATTTATCTCAAGAAGTATGAATTCCCAGAAGAAAAGTAATTTGAATTCTCTTTATGCTGAAGCTCCTCACACTTTTTCTGGTTTGGTGAAATGGTATAACTCCTCTACTTTGGGAAATCCGAGGCCTCTCTGGGATGTTTTAAACAATACCCCTATGTAGGTGGAGCTCTTGAGCAGTGGCTTGAGGAGACAAGTGCTCTGATTCCAACGGTAGTGCTAGTGACGCCTTATCATGTCTTACTTTGCCTTGAAGGTGAATGCCTTGGAGTGAGAAGGAGCTGAGGGCCCAGAGTCATCTTCCTAGGGACTCTTGCTAAGAACCACGCCATCTGATCTGATCCTAGGTTATGTGAGGCTTGAGCCAGTGGGCCTTGGCAGAAGCTATGCTGCATGGTAGATAGAGCATAAGCCTCGGAGCCAGACAGCCTCTGTCTAGTACTAGCCTACCACTGCCTAAAGTGTGAATTGAGCAGGCCACCCAAGCTCTTTAAGCCCCTGTTTCCTCATCTGATAATAGTACGTAGCCTATCTGCCCTGCCGTGGGTTGCTATGAGGGTGAGGGGATGATCGCATTGAAGTGCTTTCTAAACTGTGAAATGTGCAAACATAAGAGGTTATTGTTGTGTTTGTCACATCCCTCTCTTGGAGACAAGCTCACATTTTTAAAGGGAAGGGCACTGCTAGACACTCTATAAGATTAGAGTGGATGGTGGAAGCTGAGCCTGAGGGAGAGGGCCTCATAGCCAGGGTTGCCTTTTCCTCCTCACAAGTCAGTGGTAAATAAAGCTTTTGTTATCTGGAGACCACCCATCTTGCCTCTTAAACCTTTTTGCAAAATCTCCCCCAATAGACTTAGCAATATGAGGATAGGAGCCTTGTCTGATTCATCTCTGCATCCCTAGTGCCTAGCACAGGGGAGAAAGACAACATCAGTAAATGTTTGTGGTATTGTTAGAAAAACTACTATAAGATTTGATTCTCATTATTTGAATATATAGTATTCCTTAAATTATTCTTTATCATGCCCATTTTAAGATGGAAGAACTTAGTAAGTGGCAGAACTAAGGTTCAGGTCTGTATGACTTCTTTACCTTAAATTATTATTTACCTTAAATAACTGTTTCTCATTATGGGAGGTGGTATTTTTTTGCAGTTTAAGCAGTGCTGGGGAATGGCCAGCGCTACCTGGAGGGCCTCAGGGACTACTGCAGAGTATACATCCAGCACATATCTGGCAAAAGGTCCCATGGCACCCAGGTGTAAACTTTTCAACATCAAAGGCAGAGATGGGAGCAGAAGGATGTTCAAAGTGATGCTGGCACATTCCCTGGTGTCAGAGGAGTGTTGAGCCAACTGAAGAGACAGGAATGGCTGGCCTGAAGGGGGGAAGGGGAGAGCAGGCACCTGAGTCCAAGCTGGAGACAGCAGGTAGATGTCTTTGTTGAGAAGATGAGGGTTCATTGGATGAGAACCAGCTGTAAAAATGGAACCTCAAAAGACCACCTTGGTAGCCAGCAGGTGAGATGAGTCACTATAGCTTCTTAGATGAGTCACTATAGCTTCTGTGGATTTGTTTACTGTTTCTCAGTGAGGGGTGGGTCAGTATGTGTGTGTGTGTGCGAGGGCATGCGGTGCACCTCTCCCGTCACCTCTTTCCACCTTTAGCCACTCTTTTTAGATAGGGAAGAATATGAGCTCTTAAGAGCCAGGGGCTTCAGCAAGATCTTCTGAGGCAGGGCTCCTGGTACTGGGTGATATGGGGAAAAGAGCTTAATGGCAGGCCCAGGGAAATGGTCTTACCTGAACTAATTGGATCCCAGCTCTACCACTATGAAATGGGGAGAGTAATCATATGCCTTCAGGGTTATACTGAAATAAAGCACGTCTCAGTTCTGAAGAGTTCTGTGGAACACCAGTGCTGCAGGATTTTAACAAGGGTCAGGTGAAAAAGGGTTGTCAAACAAGTTGGGAAACTGCTGAGTGACACCAAATTAAGCAGATGGTTCTTAACTCAGAACTTTTGATATCTTCATGTGCACTGTGCCTTTCTGGGGGAAAAAGTATATGCAGCATTCCCCAAAAGAAACCTTTCACAAAGAAACTGCACTTTTGAAAGTGTGAAACTAGACAGTAATGATAATAGCTGGCATTTATTGGGAGGTACTGTATGCCAGGCCCATTTCCAAGCCCTTTTACACAGTGTCTCATTCAGTCCTTACAAAAACAGCTCATGAGGGGGTACTGTTATCAGCTCCATTTACAGAGAAGGAAACTTGGTACACAGAGTCACGTAACTTGCCCAAGTCAGTAAATACAAAACTGGGGTTCAAGCACAAGTGGTTGGGCTCCAGAGCTCACTTATTTAACAACCATACTGTACTGTCTCCATTAAATACATGTTGGGTAGTATTACTATTATATATATGCTTCCAGAAATAAAGATGATACCAGGGCCTTATTTATCTATGTACCTATTTATTTATTTGTTGATACAACAAGTATTTGTCAAGCACATATTTATGGCTAGACACTAGACTGGGCACTGGACATACAACTGTGGTGGAGACAGCCACTCTTCCGGTCCTCATTGAGCTTTTGGTCTAGTGGGGAACATAATCAGGTAAGTGAGCAATTGTACCAGAATAATAAATACTGTAATTGGGGAATACCTAAGGTTCTAGAGGAGCTAGCTCTTAGGAACAATAACTACCTCACTTGGGAGAAATCACTGAAGGAAGTGATTTATAATTGGAGGTCTAAAAGTGAATTAGATATTGTGAGAATTTTGATTTTTACCCATAATAAAAAAAATAAATAAATAAATAAAAAAGTGAATTAGAGTTAGGCAACTGAAGAAAATGGGAAAAGAGAAAATATTCCAGGCAGTGGAATACTATTTGCAAAAGCTTAGAGGCAAGAAAGAACATTAGCAAGGGAGGTGGTAAGAGATGAGATCTCAGAGGTGAGCAGGAGCCCTCCTCGTGGACATTCCTTATTGGCTGGGGCTGTGACACTGGCACTTTGCTGACATTCGCCTCTGAAAAAAACTGTGTTTCTTGAGTTTGTCTGCTTATTAGAAGAAAGAAGAGGTATGACAGTCTTCTAATTGCTTTCACAATTGCACTTGTGAAACTGTTATAATTTGTCTTTCAGAGATCTGATTCTTGCATACTGGGTGATATGAGGAAAAGTTCCTAAAATCAGGAACTGTGTCTTATTCATTATTATATCTCCAGTGCTACCACTATGCATTGGAGCTCATTAAATGTTGTTTGTTGAATGAATGCTGTATTTTCTTTGTAAAATGGATTATACCCTTCTGGCTTTCTTGGACCAAATCACTTTTCCTCTTGTTCATCAGGATAGCCAGAAGTTAATGTCCTATGTGGCAATTCAGTGATGCCCTTGGGGGCTTTTGAGGTACTGTGCTCTGAATTCCTCTTTCTGCTTTTTATTGTGTTGTTCTTTTCCCTCCCTGTCCAGCCAGGACTTGATTGTAATCAATCTGCTTAATTCCTGAAGACTTCTCCTTAGCCTTCTTACTTCTTTCTCCTAATCTGCACAGGACTGGAAACAAGGTCACCTAGCATGATTTGATAAGACTGTTTGTGACTAAGAGTTAGTAATCTCTTTAGTTGGGTCCAAAAGGGCTCTCTTAGGGGGAAAATGTAGATGCTGGTGTACATGGAACTTGTATGTTAGCACTCAGAGGCATTCTTACTTCCTCTTTCCCCTCCTACAGAGAAAGCCAGACAATACTCTTTGGGATCATCAGTCTTGAAAGTTCCTGTCTGGCGTAGATTGGCCATTGGCTCCATAGTTCAAGAGAATGTGGGCTCTTTTCCAGCTACATACTCCACCAACTTCATTTTTACCAAATATTGAAATGCTTCCACTCAAGCTAGTTTATCCAGGTGCTGTCTACAAAACCACAGGCCACTTTTTATTGAGGGCAAGTTCCACAGAGACTAATTGCACCTTCAGTCTCTGTGGAACTTGGAGCAAGGAAGGAAGAAGGAGTAAGAGCCAAGGCTGGTACCTGAACTATCTGAGCTCTGGGCGATTCCCTCATTTCCAAAATGACAAGGACATTATGATATGATGGAAAGAAAGTGTGAGGACTCAAATGGACTTGGCCTGGGTTCTAAACTTCACTCAACCACTTATTAGCTGGTGACTTCTTTGCTCGGTTTCCTCATCTATAAAATGGGAATAATAATACCTACTGTGTAAGGTAATAAGAATTAAATAAGATTAATTGTATGAGGTGACCATGCCAGGCAGAGTAGAAGATCAATAACTGAAAGCTATTATTATTAGAAGAAAGAAGAGGTATGACAGTCTTCTAGCTTTTGGAACTTTAGGTAGGAAGTTCATTTTTGCAGGAGGCGAAAATACATAGACTCCATTCCAAGACCATGTGGAAAAGAATGGTTTAGGAATTGCTTAGTGCTTTTGACTACCTAGGCAAGGCCACCTCTTGACTGTATATATCCCTTTATCCAGTAGGAGGTAAGAGGAGCCTACCCTTTGCAGGCCCTATGTCTTGGTCTAGGGGGAAAGGGAGGTGCAGGTAGGCAGGACTCAAATTCATCCCAACAAACTCGAACAGTTCAGAAGAGAGCATAAGACACTCAGCTCATTTCTATGTGAGGCAGAAAGAAACCCCATTACCTGAGCAAAATAGATACTGTTCTATAGAGTCTCAGTTCCCCAGTAAGGGACCCAGCATAGGGTAATCTTCCGATACTATCATCCAGACTGGGATTCTCCAGGACAACAGATATAAACCAGGTTCAAGGGACTTGGAGAAGTGATTTTAGGCTCTGTTATGTCAAATGGGAGAGAGATGATCAGGAAATCTTAGCACCAGAGTGAGCCTGGGAGTTTTGGGTTCTTTGATCATGTGAAATGCTTATTCTTCTTAGCTTTCAAAAAACTGTTCACAGTATATTTATTAAAGGTAAAAGAGATTGCAAAACTGCCTATATAGTAAATTCCAATTTTGGAGGCTATATATGCTAATACATAATATATATTTTATATATGTCAAGATATATGTAGTTTCTCAAGTTGCTGAGATTATTGGTACGTTTCATTTTCTTCTTTGCACTTTTCTCTAGTTTTAAAAATTGCTTTTATAATTTCAATAAGTTCTTTAAAAACAAAAAATACATATTAAATTGTAAATATCTTGAGAGCAGAGAAGTGTCTTGCTCTTCTGCTAAGAACAGCCTTCTGTCTCCCTCCCCACTCCTCCCCATCCTACCCCAACCTTCTTTCTTCATCTGGATAATTTCCCTTTACCCTTCAAGATCTCTTCATGCCCCCCCTCTTCCTATAGCACCCTGTCATACCTCTGACATAGCATTTATCTCAAGCAATACTGTAAACATCTTCTTGGTGTCTGCCTCCCTTGTCAGATTAGGTCGGGGACCATATCTGATTCATTCCTGTGTCCCAGGACAAATCTTTTTTTTTTTTTCCCCTTACCGGGATGTCCCAGGGATCAAACCCAGGTCCCTCCATATGGGAGACAGACGCCCAACCATTTGAGCCACATCCGTCCCCTCCCAGGACGAATCTTAACACGTAATATCAGTAAATGTTTGTTAAACTAACTGGCTTCTATTTTACCCCCTCTTGCCCAGCACAGAGGGCCAGGCACACAGTAAGTGCCATCATATGTCTGATAAGTGGGTAGATGAGTGAGTGAGTAAATTAAAATGCCAATAGAAAGAAGGTGAGCTTGGTGGCTCATGGCCTTTGTTGCTAATGGAAGGCTTTGTCTGCTGTTGCCCCTAGTTCTGGTCACCCGAGAGGATGACTTCAACAACAGGCTGAACAACCGCGCCAGCTTCAAGGGATGCACGGCTCTGCACTATGCTGTCCTTGCCGATGACTACCGCACTGTCAGGGAGCTGCTTGAAGGAGGTGAGAGCATGGGCTGGCTGGGGGTGTGGAGGGGGCAGCTCAGGAAGAGGGTGCTTGGCTTACCCAGGGCTCCTTCCCCTCCAGAACTGGAAATGCCTCAAGTAACTACTTCTTAAGTGTCCTCTGTGCACGTGATTTGCCCTCCTGTGGCTGGTGTGTATCTTCTTGGCCCACGTGTGTGATGCATGGTGCCATTCTGTCTGTCTGCACATGCTCTGAAAGTTTTCTTGATTGTTGTTCTCCCCAAAAGTGTCCTATCTGCTCCCTAGCGACCTCTAGAGCAGAGAAGTAGAACAAAGGAGAGGCCCTTCAAATCCCCACTAGCCTAGATCGCAAAGAGGTCCTCTTTGACTACCATCCCTGGTCTAAATTAGGTCTCTTCTATTACTTGGGTCATAACACCCTGTTATTTTCTCTACCATTGTACTTTCCACAATTTGAAGTTGTTTTATTTGTTCAATAACCTTCTCCCTAACTTGACACTGAGTTCCCTAAAAGCAAGGACCATAGCTGACTTGTTCAACCCTGTATCCCCAGCCCCTAGCATAGTACTTGGCACATAGTAAGTGTTCAGTAAGTAATTGTTGAATGATTGAATACACTCTTTTTCGTGAGCATTGATTTGATTAAAGGGACAATATTTGCTGCCTGTAGATTTGGGCTGGGCTGGTCGTGTCCAGGTCTGGTGCAGAGTTATCTGCCACCCTGCCAGGCATCCCAACCAATCACTTTGCCTCCTTCCACTTCCATTATCCCACCCCCGCCTCTCTTTGGGATAGGGAGGGATGTGTCTTGCTAGGGTGTTTGGTGCCCAGAACCCTGAGTGAGTACATGATACATGACTACCTGTTTATACCCTTCCCGCTGCTTCTTCAGGGCCTAGGAACCCTCTCCTGGGGTTGGACCCTTCATAGAACATGAGAGCTGGAAGGGTTTTCAGAGATCCTCTGGGCTCCTCTGATTGCTTGCCCTCTATCCTGTCAGAAACCTCTCTTGCAGCTGGCTGGCTGGCATTTCCTTGGTTTCTGTCAGTGATTGAGAGAACCCTACTTCTTCCCAAGGTAGTCCATTCCATTTTAGTGCAGCTCTCACTGGTTGAAACATCTTTTTAATGAGCTGCACTCTTCATATCTGTAACGTCTGCCAACTGTCATCTGCAACCCAATTCCTTTTTCAAAAGCCAGTCTTCAAATAAAATTCTTTCAATCCCAGAGCCTTTGCCTTCCCAGGCCCAGCATCCCCAGATCTTCTAGTCCTCGTGATGTGATTGGGCTTGGAGGGTCTCCCACTAACCCCCAAATCCTGCCACCTATAGTCAGCCACAACCACATTGGCTTAAAACTCAGGCCTGGTCTGTATTCCCAACCTTCAAGGGACCTGCTCCAGAGCAACACAAATGTGCCTTGGTCTGGGCCTGTGCACTGTGAAGGGCAGGACTACTTGTGAGTGTGGTGTCAGTGCCTGGGATGACTGCTTTCAGAGCAAGAGCTTACCTTGGGTTCTCAAAAGCAGAGACTTAGAAAATGTCCCCAAGCAGGATGCTTCTCACTTTGTCCTTTGGAGAGCTCTCCGGGAAACATTTATAGCTAAGAATGAGAGCATTTACCATGGGGCCTCTCTGTACCGTGCTTTAAAAATCAATCAACACCACCAGCCGTTGTCTAGTCATTTACATTCCCTCCTTCTCTCCAACCCTCAAACAAACAGAGAATTCATTTTTTAAAAAGCCCCTCTCTCCCAGCCTTCCAGATCGAACACCTTTGAACAGAAGTGGCTGTGGGCCTTTTGTGAAGCTCCCTCCCCCAGGCCAAGGCTGTCCCTTTGAGCCATTCCAGGGACATGATTCCTGCCTGTTGACTTGGAACAGATGCCCTTAGCCCCCACCTTTACATTTGTCCCACCTGCCTTTTTACCCAGCATCCATTTACATCCCCTGCCCTAGGCTCCCAGCCTTGAGGGCTGAAACCATTAACTCACTTGTTTCTTCTCTCCGCCCCCCAACCTGGACAAGTGGCCCATCAGTCAGGGCCTGCAGGCCTGCCAACTTCTGACCTCCCTCCCCGCTTGACCTCTCTTGGTCTGCCTGTGTGTATGACTAGCCAACCAAGATGCAGAATCCTGCTCCCTTGTCCCAGGGGCTGTGGCTAGTAACATTTCTGAAGTCTCTGACATCAGCTGACCTTCTCCAGAAGGTTTCAGGGAAGGCAGAAGGCCTCCGTCTGCTTGGCACCAACGTTGCTGCAGCAACTTAGACAGAGGCGCTGTCTGTGAGATCCAAGGCAGGCCTAGACACAGAGAACCACAAAGAACCCTTTTCCTTGTGATTGCTCAGTCCACAGATTTTAGGGTTCCTCCCCATATCTTAAAGGGTTAGAGTTAGAGAGAGCCATAGGCAGCTGCCATTGCTCTCTGAACCATCTGAGACCTGGAGGAGGCTCAGACAGCAGCAGCAGTTTGACAGTGTGGGAAGCTCTCTGGCCCATTAGGAGGCAGCATGGAGTAATAGAAAGGTGGACACCTTGGGTTTCAGAGACAGGACAACCTGGGTTTGAATCTCTGCTTCCTCACCTACTAGCTGTATTTCCTTGGACTTATTACCTTACCTCTCTAGGCCTCAGTTTTCTTATCTATAAAATAATGCTCATTTCACAGGGATGGTATGAGGATTAGTGATAAAATCTTTAAAAGCCTCTGGCACATGGTAGGTGCTCTATGATTAGTAGTTACCATTATGACTTGTTGTATAAAGAAATCAAACTCTCACCCTGGCAGCAATCATCCCATTCCTTCCCCAACATAGAACCTGTACTCTTAGCTAAAAGGCCTCTTAGTTCTGTCTCTGCCCACAGCACCCCTGCCTAGAATGCCATTGTGTTACTCTGAAAGTCTCCCTCTCTCAGGAAGCTTCTTCTGATTGTCTGCCCCCCCACACACCCCAATTCCTCCTCCTTTGAACTGCCATAAGAGATGGCATTGGACTGGGTGCTTAGCACAGCTGCTAGAGGCCACTTCTCTCATCTTCAGGAGGCCCATAGCACAGTGAAAAGAGCACAAGCCTTAGAGTTAGACAGAACTTAGTTTAAAGCTCAGCTCTGTCATGTGACTCTGGGCAAGCCATCACTGAGACCAGGGACCTCAGGGCATCCTAAGATGGATCAGGCAAACTATCCCTGACCCTGAGAATCAGACTGGCGCAGGAAACAGATATGAAAACAGGCCATTACAGCGGGGTAGGTGCTCTGGCAGAGAGCTGGACAGGGGGTTCTGGGCATGTAAAGGAGAAAACATCTGATTCTGCCTGTGTGAGCAGGAAGGTAGAGTCACTTACCAAAAGCTTCCCAGAGGTGGGATGCTTAAGCCGTATCAGGAAGGGTAGTGGGAGTTTTCTAGACAGATTTCTATGGAAGGAATTAACTAATGCTAATCTTCTACCCCTGGCATCCACAGAAAAGTACGTACACAGGCCCCTGTTTTTCCATCTTTGAAGATGCTGCTTCCAGCCATGTTGATGGCTTATGAACAGGAAGGCTTTGCTTCAAAACTTGACTGTAAATACTGGTAAAGATTGGAGGGAGGGCAGGACAGAAAGAGAGGTAGGACCCTCCTTCCTCAAGCCCTTGGAGCTGATTCATCCCAATATTTTCAGGGCTGTTAAGGTGCTTTAGCAACTGTTTCCTCTCAGGGATGTGATTCTACTGCCAGATCTGTCTTGAAACATACCTCTAGTCGTGGCAGCCTTCCTCAGCCATGGTTCCTTCCGAGAATTGAGCCCTGATGCCGTTGTACACAAGGAATTAACTTCTCTCTCAGGTATCTAAAATGGTCCTGGTTATGTACCATTCTTGGGAGAATTGAGAAAATCATTACTCTAATTTTTTGTATGTGGTTCAAAGGAAAACTCCCACTTGAGAAAGGCTGCAAGAAAAGAGTCAGGCTGTGAATACCAACCCTACCACTTATTAGCTGTGTAATACTGGCCAAGTTACTGACTACTCTGAGGTTCTTTTTCCTCACCTAGAAATGGCAGTGATGCCACTTGCCTTCTAAGGTTTTGTAAGAATTCTGGCTTTATAGAGCTTCACATATGAACCTCCCCTATCTAACTATCTTCCCTTCTGGTGGTAGTCACAGTACCACTTCCTTTTCCGCCACCAGTGCTCATCACCTTAAAAACACTTGAGCTTTATGAAACCTAATACCACTTTCCCCCAGGCCCCCCTCAGCCTCTTTCCTACCTACTCTCAGGACTCTTCCTTGCCCCCTCTCCAAGTGAATGGCTCAATTGTCAGGGTTAACCAGCCATCAGCAAATGAATCCTTACTCAGCCACCATCCCTGCCTGAGGCAAAGAGCCTTTTCCAGGCTTGCATCCTCCCTTTAACAGCCTGTTAGTTTATTGTCAGGATAGGGAACTTCAGTTTCTTGTTTTACTTCACTATCTGTCCACCGGGCTGCACTGCCAGATGTTAAAGTCATCAGCTTTGCCTCAGGCTATCCTCCATTGTAACTTCACACTCTAAATCTTGCCAGCAATGCAGAGTAGGGGAAATAAGCCCTGGGCTGCTGGACAGAAGTTCAATAAACAGTGTGACTTTAGGCAAGTCCTTTCTCCTCCTCAGTAAAATAAAGAAGTTAGGATAGCAGATCCCAAAATTCACTTCTAGCTCCAGCATCCTGTGTAATCCCTGGGCATGTCTTTTCATTGATTTATCAAACACTCCCTGAGCATCTCTCCTGTCACAGGCCCCACCCTAGGCACCCGGCAAATAAAGATGATCCAAACAAGGTCTTTGCCCTTAAGGAACTCATAGTTTAGTGAGGAAATCAGACATTTTAACAAAGCATATCTATCTGCTGTGTTCATGGAGATATATAGAAGATGCTGTAGGATCATAAAGAAAAGACCTTTTAAATCTCTGGGGAAAGTATGATGCAGGAGATGGTGTTTGCAGTAAGTCTTGAAGGATGAATCCAAGTTTACCATATGGGTGAGGGAGAAAGGCAGAGGGAACAGCATGTTCAAAGGCATCGAGTATGAAGCAGCTTATTTTATTAATACATCACAGGTAGTTCAGAAGACAGGGTATGTATGGTCATAAGCCAAGAATGGAAAGTAGGAACCTGTAATGAAGGCTGTGACATAAGCTATTCTAAGGAAATTGAACTTATCCTCCAGTGGGAAATCATTAAGATTTAGGAGAGGGACAGGATCAGATTTATGTTTAATGGGAACGATGGTTTAGAACTTCCAAAATGTTTACCAGTAGCCGAATGGACAAACTGTGGACTGTTCACACAATGGAATAATATATAGCATTGGGAATGAATAGACTCTTGCTCTGTACAACAGCATGGATGGATCTCACAAACCTTACATTCTGGTCATAAGCCAGAAATAGAAGAGTACTTGCTGTACAACTACATTCATATAAAGTTCAAAAATTGACAAAACTCATCAAGATGTAAGAAGGCAAGGTAGTGGTTACCCTCGAAGGGGTGGGTAGTGACTGGGAGAGAGCATGAAGGGACTTCTTGGGTGCTGTAATGTTCTCTTTCTTTATCTAGGTGCTGGTTACTTGAGTATATCCACCTTGTGAAAATTCATTGAGCTGTATGCTTATGTACTTTTTGTACTTCTCTTTATATATGATATATTTGAAAGAAAATTTTTAAAAATTAGGAAAAAAACAGAAGGGGCACAAGTGGAAGCCATTTCACTTGAAAGGTATTGTAACTATCTAGGAGAGGCCTAAATTAAGGCAGTTGCTGTGGAAAAGGAGAAAAAGGGACTGTTATTAACTGAGTTGACTCAGTAGGATCAGATGGTGAGAGAGAAGGAAGAGTCAAAATGAGGTCCTGGTTCTGGACTGGATGGCCAAGTTGATGGTGGTACCCTTTATTGAGATGAGGAAAACTGGAAGGAAGCTGGGCATCTGGCAGGGGAATGGCCAGTTCTGTTTTGAACATGTCCTTCCTCCCTCCCTCCATCCCTTCTTCCCTTCCACTTTTAGATCCCAAGGTTCAGCATTATAACTACCGCCTTGCTCCTTTCTCCCATCTTTGTACTTGACCAACAGAAAGCTAACACTAGTTAAACCTACCTCTCTCTTTACTTTAGTCTCTATCTGAACAGCTGAATATTGCTGGGAGAAAATTACACAGCCTTGCTAACTTTGCTTATTTCATGAATCCCAGATACTCAACACTGCCAACCACCCCACTATACTTCATGAGTAAAATCACTCTTTTATTCTGGATTTAGACAACACTTTTTTTTTTTTTTTTAACCTTCTTGTCTCTCCTCAAATCTCCAGCACGCAGCTCCTAAGCATTAATAAATGATCTCACCTTACACTTCATAGAGCAAAGAGATTACTACTTCCTCTTCCCACCATCACTCCCACCAGCCCACCCCCATCTGTACCCCTTACACTGCCCTCCTCTACAGTGGAAGATGTTCCCAAAACCAACCCTGTATTTGGGCTCTGATTTCTGTTTCCTCTCACTTTCTCAAAGACTTTGCTTCTCCAGTTATCTGCTATCTCTCTTACATTGTCTGTCTTTTCCTCTCTACTGGTTCATTCCCATCAGCCTAAGAACTTACCTTAAAGTCACCCATCTTAAAAAACAGAGCAAGTAAAAACTTTGCCTTGACCCCATAGTCACTTACAGCTGCCACCTCATTTCTCTGCATCCCTTCATGACAAAAATCCTCAAAAGAATTATCAATATCCACTTACTCCACTTCCTCAGCTCCTGTGCTTTCCTCAGTCTCAGTGTTAACATGACCAAAATATACTTTTATTTTTCCCCCAAAATTGGCATGCCCCACGTCTTCCCCACGTCAGTAAATTATATTGTCATCTACGTGATTTTTTAGGCCTGAGCCCTTGAATTCTCTTTCTCCCTTATATTCCATATCAAGTCCTCCAGTGAGTCCTGTGAGCATTACCTCTGAAGTGCATCTTGAATCCATCTCCTTTTTGCCATTTCCATTTCTGTAACTCTGCTCAGCTCAGGCCACCATCATCTCTCTTGGACTGTCACTACAGTTTCCTAACTAGTCTCACTTTTATCCCCCTAAAGCCACCCTCAAGTAATAAATAGAGGGATCTTTATAAATCATGTCATTCTCCTACTTAAAGCCTTCCATTGACTCCCCATTAAAACCAAAATGAAATCCAAACTCCTTTCCAGAGTCTACAAGGCCCTACATATCCTAGACCCTGCCTAACCTACTCAACCTCATCTCCATCCACTCTCCCCCTCGTTCTCCTCGGTAACACTAGCCTTCTCTTGTTCCTCAGACACACCAAGTGCCTTCCCATAGCAGGGTTTTTGCACCCACCTTTCCTAGTGTTTGGAACACTCTCCCTCTGTAGATGGCTGCCTCATCATTCAGGGCTCAACTCGAATGTCCCTTCCTCAGATTGGCCTTCCCTGAACACACTAGTAAAAGTAGCTCCCCCTGCCACTTTCCATCATATCACCCTATTTTTTCTTCTTCATAGCACTTATCAGTCCCTGAAATGTTCATATTTTTTTATATGTTTATCAGCTCTCTCTCCCCATGAGAAAGCAAGCCTTGTGTTCATAGAAACCTTATCTCTTTATTTGGCTGCTTAAGTTCATAGTGCCTAGAAAAAAAATTGTAGCTGGCATATAGTAGGTGATTAATAAATTGCTGTTGCCCAACTGACTGTGAGGAACTTGTGGGACATTCTTGTAGAGATACATAGCAGGCAGTAAGATAAGTGGGTCTGAAGCTCAGGAGAGAAAGGACTCTCTAAACAGGAGCTGAAGATTTGAGAAGCATCAGTCTTGGGGATGGTTGAAGCTGACTGAATCTGGGAATTATCCATGGAAAGTTGTAGAACTAAAGAGGCCCAAGGTCAGGACTCTGAGAGAACCTATAGTCAGAGGAGAGTATGAGACTGGAGCCAGTGCAGGAGACTCAAGGAAACAGAGGTAAAAGGAGAAGCAGAAGAGTGGGGAGGGGTTGCTTTAACGCAGTGCTTCTCCAGCTATTTATAGAAGACCTGTCTTTTTTGCTTTTTGCTTTAATTTCTGATCTGTCATGGACCAATACTTTTGTAAAATATAATAAAAATTACTTGAATACAAAATACAAGTCCAAATTTGTCATTAGATTCAACAGCTACAAAATCATTCTGGCAAGTTGTTATAAAAGTTTCCCAATGCTTACTCTCAAGTACTGTACTACTTCATCAAGGACTGGTAGCAAGTTCACAGACCTCACTTCCAGCACCATTGCTCTCGTGGTGCTCACGGCAGGGAGAGGATTCAAATGAGCTTCCCTCATGTGGTTTAAAGTCTAGTGGGGGCAGCCTGACCCCAAAAAAATAAATAAATAAAATAAAGTCTAGTGGGGTAGACTTCCCAGACATACAGTCATGCTGCATGGCAGAGGGGTCAAAGCACTGCCATTACCATGCAGGCTTCAGGGACTATGATGACCCAGTCACCCCAGCTCTGCTACTGTTTCATCCCTCAAGGACCATTGGCATATTGTTCTCTCTAGCATCACTTCTTTTATCTATAAAATGAAGAGATCACATCAGGTGATTGAACTCTAAAGATTTCTTATTATCTGGATGCAGATGATTAAAAATCCTCCATGCTGGGATTCGTTGGCGGGGGAGAGGATAGGGGATGGCAACTGATATACACATTTTAGAGCATTACCACTAAGCATGGATTATAGTTTACATTGTAGTTCATGAATTGTATACTTTAAATGGGTGAGCTTTGCAATATGTGGATTATATTTCAAGCTTTTGAAAAAGTAAAAGGAATGAAAGAAGAACCCTCCATGCCACTCAGAACCAGGAAAGAGGCTCAGATGGGTGGCTGGTTGCCTGAAAGCAAGCTGGAAAAGCCAAGAGAAACTGGTTGGCCCCATAGCTAGCGTGTTAGATAAGAAGCCCCTCTGTTATATATAAAAGGAAAAAGGTTCCTTTTAAAGAATACTATTGAAAACTCATGGTAAACCTCTCTCTTGCCCTTATTAGCCTTTTTATGAGTTTCCTGTTATTATTACCTTAACAAATATTGCACACATGCGCACACATACACACACCATCCTTCAAAACTTAAAGTCTGGCACAGTAGAGACATTATGGAAATAATTCCAAAATTATTAGTTAATTACCACTGAGATAAGTATTACTAAGGAGGAGTAGAGGGCATGTAACAGGGACCTAATCTAGTCTGAAAGGGGTGAGGGACATCTCTGAACATATGGCATTTATGTTGAGTCTTGAAGTGTAGCTGTCAACCAGCCATTTAACTTGGGAAGAGCCTGTGGAGAGGGATACTCATCCAAAAGGGACCCACCAGTCCAGTTAGGGTCGAGGTGGGGAGTGAAGGGGGTTCTATGGTATTATGATTACAGTCCACATGGTACCACGAGTTCAGTACTAAAAGGGGCCCTGGACACCCTGTGTCCTAGCCTCTGCCCTTGGCCAAGTCAGCTCCTTACCCAGTGCAAAAATAAGGAACTGTCCTTGCTCACCCCCTGGGAAAGGTATTTCTGTATCCTACATCCTGTGGACATAGAGGATTCACTGCATGGTTGAACTGGAGATGAGAGCCTGGACACCAGAGCCCATGCTCTCCAGAGCCACCTGCCATCCAGGCACCCGCATTTCATCAAGGCTTTAATCGGTTCCAAGCAGTCCTCAGATGAGCCTGGCTGGTATCCGGTATGACTTCATCACCATCAACAGCAGCAGCTGGAAGCCAAGGTCTCCTGGGTGAAAAAGAGGTCAGCATTGGCTGGGCCAGGTCTGTTCTATGTCCTGTGCTCCCTTCCGCTTGCACTGGGCTTGGAGTCAGAGCTGGGTAGGACTCAGGTTTCCCAAGTCAGGGCCAGCTGCCCTTTGCCAGCTCTCTTGAGCCCCCTGCAGTGCCTGTACTCTTGGGCAGAATGCATAGGGACAAAGGGCACTACTGCAGCTTCAGAAGCGGGGTGTGTATATGTGCCAATCTGAAGGTTAGGGCCTGCAAAATAGCAGCAAAGGCCCCATCCCAGAGTCAGACTGCAGGGTGGGCCAGACTTAAGGTTCCCTTCCCAAAAGGAGTTTGCTTCAAGTATTCAGGGGCTCCCGCCCTCTACACAGATGCCTGGCACTATCCTGAGACAGGGACAGTCTCTGAAGGTCTGTACCACAGACTCCTTAAACATCATTTGGAAATGAATTCTTTTAAATGTAGCAGAAGGAGGGGGCTTGCCACTTAAGGAGTCCTTCAGGGACTCTTTGAAGTCGTGGAAGCCTGTGTGGTGGGAAGTATTGACTGGGGTCAGGTAACCTGACACTTGGTTCTGGCACTAACTCTACCTTGCAGTGGGACCTTGGGTAACCCTTTCCTCTCACTGAGCCTCATTTTCCCCATCTGTAAAATTAGGTACTTGAACTGTGATCTCAGAGTTACCTTCCATTTTAATATTTTGTGATTCTAAATGAATAATTGCCCTCTGATTTATCTAATTGCAAACCTAAATATTCATATTATTCAGCAACTATAAATTATTTTAATTAGTAATTAACAGTGGCAGGTGACTACCATCGTCCGTTTTCTAGGTTCCTAGGTTACATGCTCTGAAAGCATCCTGTATAGTTCCTTTATTGCAGTTACCACAACATGTAGTTATATAGCTTTTTGCATAGATATTTGATTAACATATCTCTCCTTCACTCTGCAGTGAGTTCCCTGAAGGTGGTGTCTGGATCTTTAGTGCTTATATTTCCAGGATCTAGCACTGTCCTTTGCACATGATAGTTGCTCAGTAAATACTTGTTAAATAAGTAAATTTATAAGTGGGCACTAGACATATAAGAAATAAAAGAGCAAAAGATACAGACCCTTACTTCATACTGCTGGTAAAGCCCATATACAAAGCATGGAAGCACGGGCCAGAATATCTACCATAAGCGAAAAATATAATGGGTAATGAGGAGGGGGAAAGGTCAGTGTTGGCATTGTGGAAGGCTTCACAGAGAAAGTGGGACTGGAGTCAGACCAGAAGGACAGGTAGAATTCAGAAAGGCAGAGGGAAGGAGCAAAGCTTTTCAGGTGAGGCTGCAAGAAACTGGCCACTTGCCTGGATTATGGGGTAGGGAGGCTTGAGTGTAGAGAGCCTTGGGGATGAGCCAGAGGACTTGTGCTTAATTTTGTAGTCCATAGAAAGCTCCTGAAGTGTTTGTTTATTGTTTGTTTCTTTAATGACCATATTGATTTTTACTTTTAAAAAATGGCAGTAAGTACAAGAGGTTATATAGTGGAAAGAAGGTTCTCACTGGGCTAAAATTAGGGTGTCCGCAGCGCTTTGTTCCTTTTTGGAGGCTCTAGGGGAGAAACTTTTCTTGTCTTCACAGCTTCTAGAGGCTGCCTGCATTCCTGAGCTCGTGTCCCCCTTCCACCTTCAACGCCACAGTGGTTAGTCCAGTGGTTAGTCGAGCCTTTCAGAGGTTGCATCATTCTGACACAGTCTCTGTGCCTCCCTCTTTCTCTTAATTAGGCCCATCTGGATAGTTCAGGGTACTAGCCCCATCCCAAAGTCAGCTGCTTAGCAGCCTTAATTCTATCTGCATCCTTAATTGTCCCCATAGTATTCACAGGTTCCAGGGATTGGGATCAGGACATCTTGGGAAGCCATTATTCTGCCTATCCCACAGCCACAAATATTTTATGCATGCTTTACTTTTATTTCTGTTTTGACTAGTTAATACTTGCATATAGTACAAAATTCAAAAGGGTTTTCAGTGAAAAGTCTTATTCCCCCACCCCATCCCTGATTAAAACATCGTGCAGTTTTTCCACTGTACTGTTATTCCTTTTTCCCTTGCAGTTAGTGAGCAATCTCTGGGGAGAGCTTTCCGCCTCCCCCCCCAAGATTTATTTTTTCTTTATTAGAGAAGTTCTTTATTAGAGAACAATCATGCATAAAATACAGGATTCCCCTATACAGGATTTGTTTACACTTCTCACCCCTACTCCATCTGAGACTGAGGTCATATAATCAGTCAAATACTGGATTTATAAATTACTTGGATTAGTTCTTTTTGTCATCATCCCTCCTTCCCCGCCTTCATTGTATTTGTTTTTCATTTGAAATACAGTTATGTTCATTTGTTTCAATTTGCTTTTACTTTCAGAGATTTTCTCTCCTATTTGTCCTTGTTGATTTAGTTTTATTGTTTGAATATTCAGTACATTAACTTGTTTTTAAAATCCAAAACTCTTTCCTATATCCTTTTCACCATTTTTCTGCCCCCTTTGCTCTGAGCCTTTGTAGATAACCGGTTTTTATTGTTTTCTGGTTTATCCTTCCTGTGTTTCTTTTTGTATGTTTTTTATTTCCCCTTTTTTCTTACACAAAAGGTATATGCTCCTTTGTAGTTTGCTTTTTTACTTAACAATATTTCTCAGAATTCACTCAATATCAGTTCATAGATATCTTTCTCTCTCTCTCTCTCTTTTTTTTTTTTTTTTTTTTTTTTTTACGGTACCAGGGCCAGGCATTGAACACGGGACCTCATATGTGGGAAGCTGGTGCTCAACCACTGAGTCACATCAGCTCCCTTGAGTTAGATTTTTTGTTTGTTTGCTTTTGTTTGTTTGTTTTTAGGAGACACCAGGGATCAAACTTGGAACCTCCCATATGGGGAAGCAGGCGCTCAACCACTTAAGCCACATCTGCTCCCCTCATTCCTTTTTATAGCTGCATAGTACTCCAGTATATGTATATGTCATATGTCCTATGCTTGGACATTGAGGTTTCCAATAGTTTGTGATTACAAATAGTGCTACAAGGATTAACCTCATACTGTTGGAGCATGTTTGTTTACATGTATGTTTACTATAGTAAAGTCCTAAAAATGGTATTCCTGCATCAAAAGGATAAATGCATGTATAATTTGGCTGGGTATTGCAAATATCCCCTCCATGAAAGTTGTACCATTTTGCATTCCTGCCAGCAGTGTATGAAGGTGCCTGTTTATTTACAGCCACCCCAACAGAATGCAACAGAATGTATTGTCAAGTTTTTGGATTTTTGCCAATATGCTAGGTCAGAAATAGTATCTCAGAGTAGTTTTAGTTTGGTTCTCTTGTTATAATATGAAGTTGAACATCATTTCGTATGTTTAAGGGCCATTTAAATCTCCTTTTGTGAATTGTCTGTTCATGTCTTTTGGCCATTTGTCTAGATTTTTGGTCTTTGTTTTCCTCTTGACTTTTAAAAGTTCTTTGTATTCTGGGATATTAGACCTTTATTTGTGATATATATTGCAAAGATTTTCTCCTACTTGAAATTGATATGATTTTAAAACTCCCCGTATAATCCTCATATATATCCAGGATTGAGAACCACTAGGGCAGTTTAAACTATGCAATTTAGAACTGTTTTGTAAAGGATAATACATAGAGAAAGGGACAGGTACTGAGGGCTCAGCCTTGGGGGACACCTCTGCGTTGGTACCCAAAGGAGACAAACAGTCATGAATATTGCATATCATGGACATCAAGGAAGAAAAGAGTCGGAAGGA
Source organism: Tolypeutes matacus (assembly GCA_026826555.1). Classification (NCBI taxonomy): domain Eukaryota; kingdom Metazoa; phylum Chordata; class Mammalia; order Cingulata; family Chlamyphoridae; genus Tolypeutes; species Tolypeutes matacus. The sequence continues at coordinate 1,137,683 of JAKSZT010031676.1, read as the reverse complement.
GGCAGGTGGTCAGCAGCATTGGTTACTGTTGCTAGATGTGGTAAGGAGGTCCATGTCCCTACTTCCCAACACAGCTTCACCCCTGCTTGTTCAGGCTGAGAGAAGATTCTCCCAATCTCTGTGCAGTGATTTTTGTCCAGAAGTATTGTCAGTAACTACAGGAGGTATCTCCTGGCAAAAAGAAATTGAAGAAATGTAGCCCAGCTGCATCATAACTGGGCCATAATTATTCATTCAGTAAATATTGATTGAACTGCTACATGCCAGGCACTGTTCTAGGCACAGGAGATAGTACAAAGACCCCATTTTTTAACTTGTGCCTCTTTCTCACCACTAACTAAAAAATTGGAGGTTTCCTTTACCTGAGTCCATCCACCTGGTTTGTAACCTCAATTCCAGAACAAACTTGAGAATTAATTAGGGAAGAGCACTCATGAGAAAAGTGGAAACATCAGCACTAGCAAGGAACTCTGGATCAGAACTGGACCTCTTGGTGTTTGTGGTCTGGTCCCTGTCCCCTCTTTGCCCCTCATCTCCCCACCATCCTTCCTCTTTTATTTTTGGTAACTGTTACCTGGTGACTATGGTTAGGCATAAAGGAAGGAGCATAAATTTTCTTGGAAGCAGCTTCTTTTTTTAAAGCAACAACTTTGTGAGGGAGTTGAGTAAGACCTTCAGCCTCCCTGGGGAGTTGAAAAGCAGACATCAGCAAATGAATGGTTCTTATGCCCAGAACATCTAAAAACCTTAGCCTGGGGCATTTGAACCATACTTAAAGATACCCCCCACCACACTCCTGATTCTCTCCATACTAGGAAGTGTAGTTAGCAAAAATATTTCATTGGTTTTTATTTCTGCAAGTTTTCTCAAAAACTGCCTGTCTTCCTTAAGATCAGAGTGAGAGTCCATATATTTGAGTAGACCTCCTTCCAGTTAGCCTGGCACAACCACCATTATGTGCCAGTACTCCTCATCCAAGCAGAAGGCTTTACTGAGCTTTGAGAATAGACATGTAAGTGGAAGCACAGGCCATCTCTTGATAACCCCGCTTCCCTGTTATGGACATTAGGCTGGGATTGGTCAACAGACGCTTAAACATCTGGTCAGCTCAGTCCTGTGGGTTGGTTGGTGTTTTATAGACAAACCATCAAGATTGATTGGCCTCTTAACTGAATTAGCCAGATGTGTGGGCATTGTGTGCCCTTTTCTCAGCCCCCCTCTGACGTTGTTAGATGGAAGCAGACATGAGATTAGCATGTTTGAAGATGATGTGTTTTTAGTGCATGAACAAAAGCTCCCGCCGTCTGCAGAGACCGTGGCTGTGCCCTAGACATCAGCAGTATAATTATGACTGCTAAATTCAGCCCAGACCCCAGGCTCGGCTGCCTTGGTCTCAGCTGTCATTTGCAGGAGGGGGGAGGGAAGAAGCCCAGGGACTTAGGCTCTTATTATAGTCCACTTTGAACTCTGCTTTATCCAGAGCCTTTCCTCCACCACTCACAATTGCTCCCAGCTGCCTTCTGGCCACAGAGCCTGCTGCTATCTCTGGAGGCAGTCTGTGCTGGATTGTGGGGAAAGCTGAGAAGGAGGGAATGGGGCTGGTGTCCTAAAAGCCCACTACTTTCAGGAGATTTGGCCAACGTGAAAATGAGTTGAGCATCCCCATACTTTCAGTGCATCTGTCACATGCTGTTCAGAGCATTATCCTCCATCTAGAAAACCCCTACCTTAGGTCTGCACTGAGAAGAAATTCTAGACAGGAGTTTATGCTGTTGCACTCTTCCTCACCTAAATCTGTATGTGAAGTATATTTGAACATCCATTGCCATGGCTTTTGTACCTCCTATTTTTTAACTAGACTTACGTATTTTCCTTAGAACAAGCCAGGCATTTTCATGTTTCCAGTAGCTCTGCTGATATTTAATTCTGTAGACATCTCCTATTCAATGTATCCAAACCCAATTCCCCTCACATTTTCTTCTGTATTCCATGGCTAGTGAATGGCATGATCATCTGCCTGGTCATACAAACAAGAAACTATTATAATTAACTCTGATAACTTCTTCCTCATTTTCCACCAAGCCATCTTGCTTATAATTTTCTCTCAAGTCCATTCTCCCCTCGCTGTCTCTACTACCCTAGTTCAGTCTTCATCATCTCTCACTTTCTTGTTGATCTCCCTGCCTCCAGCTCCCCTCTAAACCATCCACTGCCCTGCAAAATCCCATTGCTCCCCTGCTTTAAAACTTTGAGCAATTCCCAATACCCATAAGGTAAGCCCAGATGTGTAACCCAGCATGCAAGGCACTCTGCAGCACAACACAAATCTTCTGCCACCCTGCTTCCAAGAGGGTATGGAGATGATGGCTTTCCTCAGGGTTGGAACCAGAGCTTGGTGAGCCTGCAGCCAAATGGGTCTGGGGAGATAAGCTGCCATTGGCCCACTGAACTGCTTTTCTTTCCCTAGCCTAGGGTTCTTTCCTCTTCCATACTTCTCCTCCTTCACATATCTCTGCCTAGAATGTCCTTCCCCCACTTCTCCATCTATTGAACTCCTACTTAGTCTTCAAGATCCAACTGGTGTGTGTCTCTTCCGGTGGAACTTTCCCTGGCTTGCCCATACGAAATGAATCATTTCGCATGCTGTCCCCACTGCCCCCCACCAGCAATTTTAGGAGGCTATTTTAATGTTTAAAAGATTACAATTGAAGCTTCAAAAAAAAAAAAAAAAAAAATAGTGCTTAACATATATCTCCTTACCCTTCCCTTCTGTTCCTCTAATTCTGCTGCCTATAGCTCTGGCCAGGTCTCTAACCTGGGAAGGCCACCCCATATTCCCTCTGTCTACTAAGCAGGGGGGTGGTTGGTTCCCTGCTCAACACTGCATTTCTCTACATGTACCATTGGTGAGACCCGCTGTAGAAGGAATACTTAATAATGGTAATGGTAGGAAAATAGTGCTGTCATGTACGGGGTGCTTGCTATATACCAAGCCCTGGAATAAGGCTTTTTTCTCTTTGAATCCTTAAAATAATTCTCTGAAGTATGTAAATAATTCTGTGAGGTAGGTAGAAATGTTACCTGCATTTTCCATATGCATAAACAAAGGATCAGGCTGTTAACTTCTCCAAGGTCCCCCATTAATAAGTAGCAGAGTCATTGTGGTACATCTGTGATAATGATCTCAAGGGCAGAATTCCTCTGTGTCCCCAGAGCCTATATAGGATCTGGCATAAAATAGGTGCTCTGGAATATTGGTGGGTTGATTGAATGAATGAATGAATCAGTGTTCTTCCCACTGAATTGAACTTCCCTTCAGGCTTAAGAGGGACTGGCTGAAGTGTCTATAGCTTATGCCAAGAAGTATGGATTTTGTCTCATCACCTAATGCCCAGCTGTACACAGACATGTTCCCTCCCACTCAGTAACAAACTGCCTGGAACTCTTTCCTGGCTCATATTTACAAGAGAATGTGATAAATTCTGTATTGATCCCTCCTGTTCCACTGTAAATTTTGCAAAAGATGATTAAATAGAGCAATAGAGTCTGCAGGCATTGTGGCTCAATATGTTGTGGACTGGTGTATCGACCTCCTCTATCCAAAGGCAGCCAGCGCCTATCCCTGCTGCCCCAGACCAGTAATTAAAATCCTGTGAGACTGGGATTTAAAATCCAATCATATCCCTGAATCAAGCCTTCTAGCCTCCCCATGTGATGAGTGCAATAAGGTAACGGCAGGAGTATGTTTATGTCTGTGCTGAAGCATTCCCCATAGAATGGGTAAGAAAAGAGAGTTGGGTAGCCCTACTGGCTAAATCACTTCACCCTGACACCACAGCCACTTGTAAGACAATCTGTAGGTACATAAACAAGTTCTAGCCAAAGACCAAAACTTGGGCTATAAGAGCAAAAACATCATGCAAAAAAATTCACAAATTGTGTTTCATTGTACATGTCTGTTCTCACAGCTGTAGTTGGTTTAAGCAAATAGATTGGCCTTGATTAAACTATTTATGGCCTTCAGTAACTAAATATGTGTTTGATTTTTTTTTCTTTTTAATTAAAAAAAAATTTTAGGACACCCACTCCCCAATGAGAGTTGGTTTTTTCATTTGTTTGTTTGTTTTTGTTCTTTTTAGGAGGTACCAGGGATCGAACCCAGGCCCTTGTACATGGGAAGCAGGCGCTCAACCGTTTGAGCTACACCTGCACCTGTGTTTGAATTTTATAGCCATGGGAATTCTTTGTCTAAACCTAAGCTGAAGCCCGAGCTTCCCTGTGCTGAGGCCTATAATCAAAGCACACAATAGTATTGAAATAAACTTGTCTATCTCTCCCCACAGGATCAGGAGGAAGATCATTGTCTTCTTCTTGACCTTTGTATCTCTAGCATCTAGCACATAGAAGTCTCTCACAAAAAAATCTTTGAATGAATAAACACAGATTAACAATTAATCTTGAGAAAATATCTGTAAACCGCTGTGTAAGTAGTAAACCTATCAAGTGGTTGTCCATTCAGTGCTTGAACACTTCTAGTTCCCGAGGCTGCTCATATTCTATCCTTTGGTGGTTCCGATGCTTAGAAATTTTTTGTTTTCAGCCAAAATCAACATGCTTCTTAGGGTCTTAATTTTACCCTGTGGTTCATGTAGAATGAATTTAATCCCTGTTCCACACGATGGCCATTCAGATACCTGAAAATGGCAGGCATGATCTCTGTCTTCTCCAGCCTAACCTTCCAGTTCCTTAAACTATTATTCCTATGTGGCATTTGCTGTTTCAATCACTCTTCTCAGAACAATCTATTTTGTATCTCTTCCAACACTTATGACTTCCCATTCATGTCTATTAATTTTCATCTCAGTTGAAATGATGACATCTGCATATTTGATAAGCAGGCCATCCCTGTGACATCCATGTCAGGGATAAACATCCTGAACAGGACCAAGCCTATTTGCTGCCACTGGAAACCTCCTTCCAGGTCACCTCTGATCTGTCAGTACCCCCGCTCCCCCAACCCCTTGAGTCTGGTTAGTCCACCAGTTACTTCCTAACCCTCAAATTGTACTGGCATTCAACCCCATTTCTCCATCATGTCCACAGGGTTACCCTGAAACATTCCATCAAATGTCTGATGGAGTTCACACTTACCCTAACTGCACCACATTGAGAAACAGGGACTCTTGACAAACTAGAAAGGAAATGAGGTTAATCTGCTATGACTTGGTTTCTGTGATCCCATCCTAATGTCTAATGATCATCACCATTTCCTTTTCTAGGCATTCACAAAGCATCCCTTTAATAATACATCTCATTCTGGAAAGAAGACATAAAAATGTGAAAAGTACATGATCAGATAAATCTGGCCTTAGGAGTAAGTACTCCATGTAGGCTAGATTGGTCTGGGAAAGCTTCAGGGCAGGGGAAATGGAGCTAGGCCTTGCAGAATGTAGAATCTGAGTGGTGGACAAAGTGGAGTTTGGCACCACTGAAGAGAACAGTGACAACCCAGCACAGTCTAGGCCTTCCAGGTCAATGCTAGAAGTGAGAGTTAAGGAAGACACCCAGAGTCCGCACAGGTAGGTGGAAAGAGGCCTGAACTGGAAGGCTCTGCCACTTGCAGTCTTTGTGACCTTGGCCCTTACCCCTCACTTCCCCAGGCTTCTCCAGCCTTTCAAGACTCTGCACCATCGTATAGTGCTTTCTCAGTGCAGCACCTTTTACTCTTCTCCAGCTGGTGCTGTGGCGTCCCCATCTTCTTTTAGTGGGGGAGTCATCATCCTCATCTCCCCACCACATCTGACACTTAGCACATTATATTGTTTCTGTCCCTGTCTCCCACCTGTCTGATTCCACTGTGTGCCCAGCCCCTAGCCTGGTCAGTGCTCAGTGAGTTTTAATGGAATGACTAAAACCAGCCATGAGGCCATAGCTCTGTTTCCTGAACTTTAGAAATCTGCCTCCGTGAAGGCCCAAGGGTCCATCTGATGGTATCCGTTGGGGTTTGAGGGGGAGTGTTAGGACTTCTAGATGCCCTTCTGGGGAAGTCAGTTAATGTGGGTCACCATTCATTTGGCCCCCAGACAGGGAGCCCCTTTTTCCTACCCTTTCTGTAAAATTTTCTTTCCCAAATCTACCTCTAGAAATTCCCCTCTCCTTAGGAGCATCTGAGCACACTGGAAAGGAGGAGGAAAGTTGATTTTTTTCCTCTTTTGAGTTATCAGGCCTTTGGAGGGTAGCAGTGTGTGATAGGAAACCAGACCTGGCTTCTTTAAAAAAAAAAAAAAAAAAAAAAAAAACTTTTATCATGTAAAACTTCAAATGTATACAAAAGTTCCCAGCCTTACTATATACCTGCTGTGTGACCATGGACAAATTCAGCTCTCTGAGTCTCTGTTTTCTCAGAATCTGTAATGTGAGTAATTCAGATACTGTATAGTTCCCAACAAATGTTAGCCGTCTCCTCTCCCCTTGCTTTCCTTCTAGACTCAGTTAAGTCATCTGTAAAATGGAGAAAATAATACCTCTTCTGCCTTTTTCACCAAACTGTTGTTAGGAATGAAATACCCAGAAGTAGTTGGCACGGGGTGTAACACATAGTAAGTGCACTCAGTGAATGTTCTTGTTTACTGGGGAGGCACATCAGCAGGTACACACGCAGCATGCGAACATAGGCCAAGCAATGCCCGGTGGTATCATTTCTGGAAAGAGCTCAGCATACACTATCAGGAGACCAGGGCTCTATTCCCACTTCTACTGCACTTCCTGTGGCACTCTGGACAAGTCTTTTCTCTCTTACCCTCAGTCTCTGGGAATACAGAGGAAAATCAGTCAGTCTCTGACATGAACTACACACAAGCTAGCTGTGAAGACTGAACAGAGATATGAAAACAGTGACAGAATCTTCCAAGGCTGAGGGCCAAGAAAAGGAGTGAGTAGGGAGGACAATAGGAGCCAGGGAGGGAGAGCATTGAGAGCTGGAGGAGTTGGGAAGGACTTCCCAGGGGAGGGAAGCAGTAGAACTGGGCCTAGGATAATGGGTAGGATCTAGATAACCAGAGAGACAAGGAGCAGGATTGCAGGCATGAGGAGTGGCCCAAACAACAAGGTGCAGATGAGTGTGAGACCAAGAAAGCGCTCAGCTTCACTGAGGTGGTCATCTCTCTCTTTGAATGAATAGCCTAACATATTTGTACAGGGCATTTGCAGTCGATTTTTTTTTTTTTAAAGCTTTCATATATTTTTTCTCCATTGATATTCACAGAGGTGGACAGAGAGGGCCACCAAGATAGGGTGGCAAGGAAGGAGAGAATGGCAAATTTCCTTACCCACCCCATCCCTTCCCAGAGCTTATGAGCTCTTCCCACCAGTACAGAGAAGATATGAACCCCCCCCCACCCCGCCATGCCATTGTAATTTCAGTACCCTCCCCATGCAGGGAAAGTGGGCTGCTTTCTTCAACTCTTTCTTCCTTCTTCCCCATCTCTCTTCCTACAGAGCATGAGTGGTGTTGGGGCCTGACCTGACCTGATTCATCCAGAGGTTTCTAGGACCAGCAAAGAGATGAAGGCCTTTGGCCTACAGGAGCAAGGGACATGGTCATGGACTTGCTGTCAGAAAGACTCTTCTAGGGCAGAAAGTACAGCTATGTTCTGTGTGGCCTAGAAGATAGCACCCTGGAGAGATTATAGTTCATTCGTTTGGCAAATATTTATTGAGCTCCTGTTCTGTGCCTGGTCCTGTCCTGGGTAGCAAGGATGTAGAAGAAGATCAGACATAATAAACCCTGACTTCTAAGAGCTTCCAGTCTTAAATGGAGACAGTTTTAAAGCAGAGTGATAGATGCAGTAAGATAGAAGCAGAAGGACCTATTGGAGTACAAACGAGGATACCTACCTGGGGTGGAAGAGAAACAAGAAAGGCTTTCTGGAGGAGCAGCCTGAACTCAGTCTTAAAAGATGAATGGGTGTTTGCAGGAAGACCAGGATGGGAGTGAGGTTGGAGAGAGAGGTTGGGGCTCAGAAGGAGCTGTACTCAGTTTAGTAGGGGAACCCTTGAAGGGCATAAGTTGGGGCTGGGTACTGGGCACTTTCAAGGGAGCCAGGGTGAACACCTGTTGTAGTGGAAGAAAGTCTCGTTAGGAAATCAGAAGAGCGCACCATTAATGTCTTTTTCCACTTGGAGTGTCAATAATTGTGTCAAATTAAAGACTGTTGCTACAACCTAAGAACAGCAGTGGGCTCCCCAGGCACAAGTGGGCCAGGCCTTCTCTCCCCACCGACACCATCTCCACCACCTTACCCTGCCCTGGGTGATGAGACCCAGCTGGCCACATGGCATCAACAAGGACCAGCCCCATGACGACCACCACCACCCCCACCCTACTTTCCTAGCCCAAGCCCTATTGACAGATCCCCAGAATCTGAAGGAATTCAAGACAAATGGTTAAGAGGATGGAGTTAATAAAATTTGAAAAATTGAGGCCTGTCACTCTACTAAACTTTTTTCAATACCACTGACAGAAACATATTTCCCCAATGAGTGACCTTCCACAGCTGTAGCAGGCAGGCACAGCCGCAGCAATGCTGCCAGGAAACCAGTCTGCTATTTATCAAATATTAAAAGCGGGGACACACTAATCTGGAACAGGGGGAGGAGGGGAGGGGTGCTGCACCATACTGCCTGGGGTGTTCCAGGTGTTTGCCCCAGCCCCAGACAGCCAGTGGGAGGTGACGGATGGCCTGCGATTAGCACTCCCCACCTCTGCCCAGCCTTTCTCACTTGCTTCCAGAGGCCTGACCCTCTAGACCAGCTGCTTGGCCCCGAGGGGCCCTGGGTGGGAGGCAAGGAGAGGTCAGACTGGGGCACGGGCCATCCTGATGCCCCCCGAGAGGGCAGGCGGGTGAGGCCCAACGTGGTTATTTATTGGAGTGTAATGGTTTGTGGCCGATGGTTGTGGAGGTGAAATCGATCAGTTGTAGAAGTCAGGTTCTATCAATTATTACAGCAATTAGTCAAGTCAGAGCGAGAGTGGGGGGTTGGAGGACTAATATTGGATGGACATTATCCATGGTGCCCCCGCCTCATCCTTCCTAAAGTGGGAGCAGACGTGCTGCCCTGAGGCTCCAGAACCTTGGGGACCCTGGCTGGCTACCCCCTTCTTGAATGGTTGGGCCAGGGCCTGGGCTGGGAGCCTCCTGAGTGGAGACTGGCCTACCACTGCTTTAAAAGGTGCCTCTGTGCTGGCTGGTGCAGGTACAGAGATGCCCTACCTGTCCCCATCCCATCCTTTATGAGAAGTGACACGGCTCCTACTAGAAATTACTCAGTGGCCAATGTTTATGGCACACATTTTTCATTCTGTAAGCAAATATAGATCACTGACAGCACTTGTTTGAAGCAGCTAACCTCACCCTGTGTTCTCTTCCACTGTCTTCCTCTCTCACCTCCTCTTCCTTTCCCCCCCTCCCCTTCTCTCTCCTCATTTTTTCCTCTCTTCCTTATTCATTTCTCCTCTCTTCTCTCCTTGCTCTTCTCCTTTCTTATGTTTCCCTTCCAGAGGTCAGTTCTAATGTCCCCTCACTCCAGCCCATGTCCAGTGACAGAGAACCCCTTGAGGCTGCCGAGGAAAGGAGAGGCCTTTTCACCACTTACTTGTGGCTCCCGTTCTGCCTTGGCTGTCGTTCAGGAGCTTTGGGGGAAGGGGAAGATGCTGTCTGCTGTGGACATCTCAGTCCTTGCAGAGTTCCCTCAGTGCTAAATACCACGCAGAGCAGAGGTGAGGCTGAGAGGGCTGGGCCAGGTAAACAAGCTCTTTAACACTTTGTTCCTTCCTGAACCCCCTTGGTGCTGCTTGTCTGCCCCTCCTTCGACACTGATCACACTTGCCTTGTGTATAGCTGTGTATTCATCTCTCATTCCCATTAGCTCCTGGAGAGCTGGAAGCATGCCTAGCCTCAAATACTAGGTAGCATCTACTTTTACAGAACAGAAAGTGGAGCCTGCTAAAGAGACAGAGAAGGAATGGTCATAGGAGTGAGAGGAAAACCTGACAGGAAAACCTGAGTGAGTTCTATAAAATCTGGTTTTATAGAACTCAAAGGAGAGAGTGGCCAAGGTATCAGTTGCTACAGAAAGGTCAAGAAATATAAAAAACTATTCATTGGCTTTGCCCATTCCGTGTCATCCGGTATATAGGGCCCTGCAGATATAAAGGGCCCAGTAAATGCCAACGGAATTGAATGAACGAGGAGGCTAACTGAGCCTCCAGGTACTTAACCACCACTTGGGAAGACCACAGACACCTCCTTAGTAAGGAGGTTGCCCTTTGTCCTGTAAGCAGGTGTGTGCCATGGCTTCCTTAGGGGGAGGGTAGAGAATTGGAGTTAGGAAAACCTGGAGATGGATTTGACTCCTGGACCAAGCATATAACTAAATTTGTGACCTTGAGCCACTCATTTCACTTGTCTGACCTCAGCTTCCATATCTGTAACTTGGGAATCTTAATTCCTAGCCCTTGGGGCATTTGTGAGAATTAATATAGTATATATTAAGTTCAGAGCACAATGCCTGGCACACAGTAAGTGCTCAGCAAATACCAGCAGCTATTATTATCATCATCATCATCATTAACACTTTTGTCTAACACCTTTGCATCCCTCAAGCCCAGCTCATATGTCCCCTCCTTGGGAAACCTTTTCTCAGGGAGTTAGTTACTGCATTCTCTTTTCTCCCATAGCACTTTGAGTTTACCGTTTTCAGAGCACTCATCACCTAGGTCTATAATTATCTGTGTCTTTGTCTCTTCCTTTTGATTAAGAACTCCTCAAAAGCAAATATTAATGAACCTTTTCACCAGACACATAAGTAGGTGCTTAATAGTGTTGGTTAGAAGACCATTAGGATGGTCTAGGTGGAATACAGTGGCAGCCTAAACTACTGTGAGCCTAAACTCACAATAGTGAGAATGAAGAGGATGTAGATTCATCGGTATCTAGGCGGCAGTCTAGTTGTTTGAGAAAAGGGCTCAGGAAGATCAGGGCAGGTGATGGGTTTTGGTTCAGGATATGTTGAGTAAGTGCTATTTATGGGCAATCAGATGGTGGTGTTCAGCTAGCAGATGGCTGTGTATTATAAGTCAAGAGCACAGGAGAGTGTGGTCAGGAGACAGGTGTTTGGGGGTCATTGGTCCATAAATGGTAAAAGAAGTCATGGGAATGAAATTATCTCTGGAGCCAAAATAGAGGCCAAAGGCTTAACTCTAGGTAGCACCTATACTCAAGGGGCAGACAGGAAGAGGAGTCTTCAAGAAACAGAAGAAATGGTCAGAGAAGAGAAAGAAAACCTAGAAAGCATGGTATTACAGAACTCAAAGGAGGAATAGCCAGGGGATCAGATACTGCAAGAGGTCAAGTAATACAAAAGGGTGATCTAATCATTGGCTTCGCCAGTTAGGCAATCAAGACACTGAAAAATCACTGAAGGCATTTTCCAGAGCATATTAAAATGGAGAGAAGGGAGTGGAAGCCAGGTTGAGTGGATTGAGAAGTAAATAGGAGCTAAAGATGTCTAGTGAGCAAATGTAATCAATTCTCAAGGAATTTAGTGATAAATTTGAGAGGAAAGTAGACTTAAAGGAAAGTTTTTTAACATAGAAAAAAATTGAATCTATTTGAAGCAAGAGTAAAGAGCTAATGGAGAAAAAGAGAGATTGAAAATATAGAAAAGAAAAGGGAACCTCAATGGGAGGTGATCTCTGAGGAAGTTTGAAAGCATGGGATCCAGAGCATCTGATGAGATCTTAGCATGAGGACTTTGCTTCAGAGGCAAGTAAGGCACCTTGTCCCTGAGATAAGAGGAGAGGAGAACAGGATGAGGAGGGAAAGGGTCTGCGTGGAAGAAAGTTATTTTTCTTTTTTTTTGCCCCATGTTATATATTCCATAGCCTCATGAATTCTTTCTTTAATGTACTTATCAGTAATAAATGCATATAAAGCATTTATTTATATGTTCTCATATGATTATTCTCTTGTCTACCTCTCCCCTAGACTGTGAGCTCCTTGAGGATGTCTTGTTCTCTGTTGGGTCCCCGGTGCCCAACATAGGGCCCAGCAAATGGTAGACACTTAGTATATATTTGTTATATGACTTAAAATAATTTGAGAAAAAACAAAAACACCAAATAGCATGCTTCAAAGGGCACTATCAAGAAAGTGAAAAAACAAACCATAAAGTGGAAGAAGATATTTGGAAATCATATATCTTATAAGGCTTTAGTGTCCAGAAGATATAAAGACCTCTTACAACACAATAAAAATGGACAAAGGAACTATAATGTCCATGGTTAGTAGCAAAGTTTCAATATGTATTCATCAATTGTAACAAATGTACCACGCTAATGAAAGATGTTGTTAATGTGGGAAAGTGTGGGAGGGGAGAGGATGGGGTATATGGGAATCCTCTCTCTATGTATATTTTTTTAACATTTTTTTAACTTTATTTTGTACATTTAATAATTGAAAATATAAACAATTAAAAACTAAAAAGTAAACACAGATGAATAAATATATACATTTCTCAAATGTAATGGATACATGTAAATTTTTTTTTTTTTTTTTAATCAAACAATATGTTACACAATATATTTGGTTCATAGTAACGCATTCATACAGTATTTGTCCTTTTGTGTCTGGCTTGCTTCACTCAATATAATGTCCTCCAGGTTCATCCATGTTGCCATATGCTTTATGACTTCATTTCTTCTTACAGCTGCATAATATTCCATCGTGTGAATAGACCACAGTTTGTTTATCCATTCATCTGTTGATAGACACCTGGGTTGTTTCCAACTTTTGGCAATGGTGAATAATGTTGTTATGAACATCGGTGTGCAAATGTCTGTTCATGTCACTGCTCTGAGTTTTTCTGGGTATATACCCAGTAGTTGGTATTGCAGGGTCATGTGGCAAATCTATATTCAACTTCTTTAGGAACTGCCAAACAGTCCTCCATAGTGGTTGTACCATCCTGCATTCCCACCAACAGTGAAGAAGTGTTCCTATCTCTCCACATCTTCTCCAACACTTGTAGTTCTCTGTCTTTTTAATAGTGGCCATTCTGATAGGTGTGAAATGATATCTCATTGTAGTTTTGATTTGCATTTCCCTAATCATGAGTGATGTTGAGCATTTCTTCATGTGTTTTTTTGCCATTTGTATTTCTTCTTCGGAGAAATGTCTATTCAAGTCTTTGGCCCATTTTTTAATTGGGTCATTTGTCTTTTTATTGTTGAGTTGTAACATCTCTTTATATATCCTGGATATTAAACCCTTATCAGATATGTGATTTCCAAATATTTTTTCCCATTGAGTCGGCTGCCTTTTCACCCTTCTGACAAAGTCCTGTGAGGTGCAAAAGTGTTTAATTTTGAGGAGGTCCCGTTTATCTACTTTTTCTTTTGTTGCACGTGTTTTGGTTGTAAGGTCCAAGAAACCACCACCTACTACAAGGTCTTGAAGATGTTTCCCTACATTTTCTTCTAGTAGTTTTATGGTCCTGGCTTTTATATTTATATCTTTGATCCATTTTGAGTTGATTCTTGTATAGGGATGAGATAGGGGTCCTCTTTCATTCTTTTGGTGATAGATATCCAGTTCTCCCAACACCATTTGTTGAAGAGACTGTTTTTTCCCATCAGCGTGGGCTTGGTAGGTTTGTCAAAAACCAGTTGACTGTATAGGTGAGGGTTTATGTCTGGATTCTCAATTCTATTCCACTGATCAATATGTCTATCTTTATGCCAGTACCATGCTGTTTTGACCACTGTAGCTTTGTAATATGTTTCGAGGTCAGGCAGTGAAATTCCTCCCACATTGCTCTTCTTTTTTTAGAATGCTTTTGGCTGTTCGGGTGCACTTACCCTTCCAGATGATATTGTTAATTGCCTTCTCTAATTCTGTAAAGTAAGCTGTTGGGATTTTGATTGGTATTGCGTTGAATCTATAAATCAGTTTGGGCAAGATTGACATCTTCACGATATTTATTCTTCCAATCCATGAACACGGAATGCCTTTCAATTTGTTTAGGTCTTTTTTAATTTCTTTTAGCATTGTTTTGTAGTTTTCTGCATATAGGTCCTGTACTTCCTTGGTTAAATTAACTCCTAGGTATTTGAGTCTTTTTGTTGCTATTGAAAATGGAATTTTCCTCCTGATTTCCTTCTCAGATTGTTCAGTACTAGTGTACAAAAACATTACTGACTTTTGCGTGTTGATCTTGTATCCTGCCACTTTGCTGAACTCATTTATTAGTTCAAGTAGCTTTGTTGTGGATACTTCAGGATTTTCTAAAAACAGGATCATGTCATCCACAAACAGTGAGAGTTTTACTTCCTCTTTTCCTATTTGGACGCCTTTAATTTTTTTGTCTTGTCTAGTTGCCCTAGCTAGAACTTCTAGTACAATGTTGAATAACAGTGGTGACAGTGGGCATCCTTGTCTTGTTCCTGATCTTAGGGGGAAAGCTTTCAACCTTTCCCCATTGAGTGTGATGTTGGCTGTGGGTTTTTCATATATGCCTTTTATCATATTGAGGAATTTTCCTTTTATTCCTATCTTTTGAAGTATTTAATCAAAAAAGGATGTTGGATTTTGTCGAATGCCTTTTCTGCCTCTATTGAGATGATCATGTGGTTTTTTTCCTTCAATTTGTTCATGTGGTGTATTACATTGATTGATTTTCTTATGTTGAACCAGCCTTGCATACCAGGAATAAATCCCACTTGGTCATGATGTATAAGTCTTTTGATATGCTATTGGATTCACTTTGCAAGTGTTTTGTTGAGAATTTTTGCATCTATGTTCATTAGAGAGATTGGTCTGTAATTTTCTTTTCTTGTAGAATCTTTATCTGACTTTGGTATTAGGGTGATGTTGGCTTCATAAAATGTGTTGGGTAATTTTCCATCCTCTTCAATTTTTGGGAAGAGTTTCAACAGGATTGGTGTTAATTCTTTTAGAAATGCTTAGTAGAATTCACCTGTGAAGCCATCTGGTTCTGGACTTTTCTTTGCTGGGAGATTTTTGATGACAGATTCAATCTCCTTAATTGTGTTTGGTTTGTTAAGTTCTTGTATTTCTTGTAGTGTCAGTGTAGGTTGGTTGTGCGTTTCTAGAAATTTGTCCATTTCATCTTGGTTGTCTAGTTTGTTGGCATATAGTTTCTCATAATATCCTCTTATGATTCTTTTTATTTCTGTGAGGTCATTTGTAATTTCCCCCCTTTCATTTCTGATTGTATTTATTTGCATCTTCTCTCTTTTTTTCTTTGTTAGTCTAGCGAGGGGTTTGTCAATTTTATTGATTTTCTCAAAGAACCAGCTTTTGGTTTTGTTGATTTTCTGTATTGTTTTTTAATTCTCATTTTCATTTATTTTGCTCTAATCTTTATTATTTCTTTCCTTCTGCTTGCTTTGGGATTGGTTGGCTGTTCTTTTTCTAGTTTCTCAAGTTGTTCAGTTAATTCTTTGAGTTTAGCTCTAGCTTGTTTTTTAATATAGGCATTTAGGGCTATAAATTTCCCTCTCAAGACCGCCTTTGCTGTACCCCATGAGTTTTGATACATTGTGGTCTCATTTTCATTTGTCTCAATATATTTACTGATTTCACTCGCAATTTCTTCTTTGACCCCCGGAATATTTAGGAGTGTGTTGTTCAGTCTCCACACATTTGCAAATTTACTTTTTTCCTTTCTGTTGTTGATTTCTAGTTTCATTCCATTATGATCTGAGATGGTGCTTTGTATAATTTCAATCTTTTTATATTTATTGAGAGCTGTATTGTGACCTAACATGTGGTCTATCCTGGAGAAAGATCCATGGGCACTTGAGAAGAATGTATAACCCGCTGAGTTTGGATGCAGTGTTCTGTATATGTCTGTTAGGTCTAACTCATTTATCATATTGTTCAAGTTCTCTGTTTCCTTGTTAATCTTCTGTCTAGTTGTTCTATCTAATGATGTGAGAGGGGTGTTGAAGTCTCCGATGATTATTGTAGAAATGTCTATTTCTCCCTTCAGTTTTGCTAGAGTTTGTCTCATATATTTTGGGGCACCCTGGTTAGGTGCATAGATATTTATGACTGTTATATCTTCCTGGAGGATCATCCCTTTTATTAATATATAATGGCCTTCCGCATCTCTTATCACTTTTTTGCATTTGAAGTCTGTTTTGTCTGATATTAGTATAGCTACCCCTGCTCTTTTCTGTTTACTATTCGCGTGGAGTATCTTTTTCCAACCTTTTACGTTCAGCCGGTTTGTATCCCTGGGTCTGAGGTGAGTTTCTTTTAAGCAGCATATGGATAACTCATGTTTTTTTATCCATTCTGTCAACCTGTATCTTTTGATTGGGGAATTTAATCCATTCACATTCAATGATATTACTGAAAATGCACTATTTATTTCCTCCATTTTATTCTTTGGTTTTCATATGCCATCTTGTTTTTGTCTCTCTTTTTACTCTTTTGGTTATCCTTTCTGCTTTTCTTTCTTCTATACTCTCCTCCAAGCCTCTCTCTCCTGTCTTTTTCTTTCAGGTTCTAAGGCTTCCTTTACTATTTCCTGCAAAGGTGGATTCTTTTTTGCAAACTCTCTTAGTTTCTGTTTGTTTGTGAATACTTTATACTCACCTTCATATTTGAAGGACAGTTTTGCTGGATAAAGAATTCTCAGCTGGCAGTTTTTCTCTTTCAGTTTCCTAATTGTATCATACCACTGTCTTCTCGCCTCCATAGTTTCTGAAGAGAAATCTGCACTAAGTCTTACTGGACATCCTTTGTACGTGATTGTTTGCTTCTCTCTTGCTGCTCTGAGAATTTTCTCTTTATCTTTTACATTTGACATTCTGAATAGTAGGTGTCTTGGCGTAGGTCTATTTGGATTTATTCTGATTGGGGTACGGTGTGCTTATTGGACATGTAAGTTCATTTCTTTCGTGAGAGTTGGGGAAATTTTCAGTTATTATTTCGTCAAATACTTTCTGCCCCTTTTCCTTTTTCTTCCCCTTCTGGAACTCCCATGACACGTATGTTGTTGCATTTTGTGTTGTCATTCAACTCTCTGAGATCCTGCTCAATTTTTTCCATTCTTTTCTCTCTCTATTCTTTTCTCTCTTCAATTTTAGCTGCTCTGTCTTCGGTATCACTTATTCTTTCTTCTATCATTTCGAGTCTGCTGTTGTCTGCCTCAAATGTGTTTTTGACTTCAGTTATTGTGTCTTTCATTCCCATGAACTCCGTTACTTTTCTGTTCAGGATTTCAAATTCTTCTTTGTGTTCACTCAACGTCTTCTTGATGTCATTTATTTCTTTAACTATATTGCCTTGCATCTCATTAATTTGATTTTGAAAATTTGTGCTCATCTCACTGATTAGTTCTCTCAAATTCTCCATCTCTTCTGGGACTTTGCTGTATTCTTTTTCTTGGGCCATGTCTTCTATTTTCTTAGTATGGCTCGTAATTTTTTGTTGGTGCTTAGGCATCTGGTTAGGTTGTATTTTACTTAGATGCTCTATCTCTTTCTCTTTTATTGGGTTTTAGTGGCAGGAGGCTGTGAGTTACCACATCTCTTTGATTTTTGGCTCAACCTTGAATGTTAGGATTGTTCTGCTGGTTGCTCAAACCTGGGCACTGAACCCAGTAATTGGTTGTAGAGTAGTTTCCTAGGGCCTTGGGCAGGGAGGCTATAGAGGCCAGGAAAATCCTCTCCTACTTATTAATTTTCTTATGTGCACTTCTTTGGTCTGCCAGGAGATGGCGCTCTTTGGCAGCTCTCAATTCAATGCCTGGTTGGAGTGTATTTGTTGTGACACAGACCAGATCAATGTGGGAGAGCTTCCTGTCTGTGGCCTAAGAGCCTTGTGATTCAAACTTTCTGAGACAGTTCTCCAGTCTTCTCTGGTAGCCCCCTCCCTTTTCCCAGCTAGGAAATATTTCCACTCCCTTCTGAATCCTCAACAATCAGTTCCTGTTAGTAGAGGAGGAGATTGGGAGGTTTGTATATCTTTAACCCCTTGCAGGCTCCAAGGCAAACAATGGTGCAGCCCCACCCGGCCTGGAAGGGCTCTCGGGACAGGGCAGACCAAACCTACAAGTCAAAAGTAGGGTCAGCCCCAGGATCTCTCTCCCCTCTCCTGTGGAGTCCTCAACAATTAGTCCAGGCTAGAAGAGAGGGAGGTTGGGAGGGTTGGATTTCTCCAGTCCTTCCTAGGCAGCCAGGGCAAACCGCTGTGTGGAAGGGTCCGTGGGGCTTCACAGCCCACATTTGCGGGTTAGAACCTCAGTCAACCTAAGGCTGTGTCCCTCTCTCTCTCCCCTTTCCAGGAGTGGTAGATCCCTGAAGCCCCCTTTGTCTGTGGTCGCAGGCCCAGAGGCCCGAGAATTCTAAAGAGTGGGGGGGAGAGTGCCGGCAGCAGCAGTTGCTACTGGTTCCAACTCACGGTTCTGTCGTCACAATTTCCCTCTTTTGTCCCTCTCTCCTCTGGGTGGTGTGCAGCCTTCACCTGCTGTCCTAAACCCTAGAACATCTTTTTCGGGGCTGTTTCTGCCTATCCTCTAGCTATTTTTCTGGAGAAGAGATTCCCGTGTCTTACTAGTCCGCCATCTTCCCGGAAGTCCTTTATATTTTTTAATATATCATTTATGTAATCTAAAGCTTCTTTAAAAATAAAAATTAAAAAATAGAAAAAAAAAATGATCAAAGGACCTGAAGAGACATTTCTGCAAAGAATATAGGCAAATGGTCAATAAGCATATGAAAAGATGCTCAACATCATTGGTCATTAGGGAAATGCAAATCAAAACTACAATGAAATGCCATTTCACATCTGCTGGGATGGCTAAAGTGAAAAAGACAGATAATAACAAGTGTAGATGAGGATGTGGAGAAATTGGAACCCTCATACGCTACTGGTGGGAATGTAAAATTGTATAGCCGTATTAGACTGCCAGGCTGCCAAAAGCAATATACCAGAAATGAGTTGGCTTTTACAATGGGGATTTATTAGCTAACAATCTTACAGTTCCAAGGCTGAGAGAAATGTCCAAATCAAGGCATCATCAAGGGATGCTTTCTTCCCAAAGACCGCCTGCCAGCAATCCTGGACTCCTCTGTCACATGGCAAGGCACATGGCAGTGTCTGCTGGTCTCTCCCTTCTTTTCTAGGTTTCATTGCTTCAGCTTCTTGCTTCCATGGCTTTCATGCTCAGCTTCTATGGCTTTCTCTCTGTTTCTCTCCATATTCATCCTGTTTATAAAGTACTCCACTAAGAGGATTAAGACCCACCCTGGGCCATGCCTAATCAAAAGGTATCCTAATAACCTAATGAAAAGGTCCTTAACTAAAGTAACCTAATGAAAAGGTCCTACTTACAATAGGTTTTTACCCACAGGAATGGATTAGCTTTAAGAACATGATTTTTTGGGGTCCATATAGCTTCAAATCATTGCAGCCACTTTGAATTTTTTTTTTTTTTTTTTTTTTTTTTTTTTTACCTGGAAGTCCCGGGGACCGAACCCGGGTCCCTCCATGTGGGAGATGGACGCCCAACCAGTTGAGCCACAACCGACCCCCTTTTGCAGCCACTTTGGAAAACAGTCTGGCAGTTTCTCAAAAGGTTAAACATGGAGTTACCGTATGAACCAGCAATTCCACTCCTAGGTATATATATCCGAGAGAAATAGAAATATATATCCATGCAGAAACTTGTACATGAATATTCATAGCAGTATTATTCATAATAGCCAAAAAGTAGACATAACTCAAATGTCCACCAAATTGAATGGATAAACAAACTTATAGTATACCATACCATGGAATATTAAGCAATGTAAAGGGATGAGGTACTGATACCTACTACAACATGGATGAACCTCAAGAGCATTATGCTAAGTGAAAGAAGCCAGACCCAAAAGACCACATATTACACTACTCCGCTGTTCTATTAGTTGACTGTTACTTTAATGTTGCATTTAACAGATTTATTGAGCATCTGCGGTGCACAAGGCACAGCTTTCTTCTTGTATTTCTGTCTTCTTGCTTGATAGGAGTGCCTCTAAAGCAAGGCCATATCTTATTCTTCTGTGTCTCCAAACCCCAATCATTCAGCATTTGCCAAATTGAATGGAAGGGATGGTTTTTGAAGAAGAAAACAAGGTGCTCAGACCTGGGCTTTGGGAAGAAGATTCTGATATCAAGGAGGGGCAGAGTAGCTTTTTCTCCATGACTTCAAACCTTTGTGCAAAGTAGACACTTTATAGGCTTATCAGCTGCAGGCACTTAAGAGAGGGACGGTAGGTACACAGCTGCTTCTTTTTGTTATACTCAAAGTTCTTTGTTGTGTTCACATATATTTGTGCTGGATTACATTAATCTGTGAATTTAGTATAACACATCTATGTGAGTGCGTTGCATCTTTCCACATGAGTAGTATATTTCTGCACATGTGCATGTACATATATGAACCCCAATATGCTGACTTCTGTGTTAGAGAGGACTAAGAATTCTCCTACCTGAGTAGCTTGATATGTTTTCCTATCATTCTGCAATCTCTTAGGTTTTTGCTGTTCCATATTTTCATGGACTCTCACAGATTCCGTACACTGAAATCAGGGCTCCATGCTGCCTCCAAGGGAAGGCTGAGGTCTTGCTGACCACTCATGGAGCCCCTGACTATCCTTCTCTTCCTTCCAGGAGCCAACCCCCTGCAGAGGAATGAAATGGGGCATACACCCATGGATTATGCCCGAGAAGGGGAGGTGATGAAACTTCTAAGGACGTCTGAGGCCAAGGTAAGTCTCAGAGAAAGGAGGAGACCTGTGGGCATTCCATGCATGATTTAATCTTTCATTCATTAACTTATGTTAGGCTCCACACCAAAAGGCCCTTTTCCCCTAGGTGATCATTATCTACTTAAATACAAATCCAACACCCAGTCTCATCAAGAACAGGAAGCTGCCTCTGTCATGACCCGGAAGGAGCCTGGTACACTTCTTACTTCTGAGAATTAACCTTAGAATTCAGTTTCTAACGTGATAGGCCTCCCAGCTCCTTTTCATAGGAGAAGAGCTGTCTAGATACAATCTGTAGGCCACATAGTATTTCCTTTAGGCCACGTAGTATCTCCTTAATGCCTCATGTACACTACAACCTCACCAAGCAGTTCATTCTTATCATCACTCCTCTAGAACCGTTCCCTCCTCTCCTCTACTCACAGTCCATACAGTCTGGTCTAGGATCTGAGCCAAAACAGTCTTCATCTTAATTTGATCTTAACAGAGCTAAATCTTCTGCTCCTCCCAGCCACAGAGTTGTAACTTAGGAGATACTCAGCAGAATCCAGAAACTAGAATCATGAGTCTCAGATCTGACAGGGACCTTACAAATGATTAAGTCCAGCAGTTAGAAAAATTACCAAAGCATAAACAAATAAGTCAGAGAAGAATAGAGTTGTTCTGGTTGAAGAGGAGACAGACCATAGCCTGCCCATTTGGCCCATCCCTTCCCAGCTGGAACAGCCTCTGAAAGGCTCTGCTATGGGGCATAATTTTTAAGCCATCCTAGATCGTCTGACTTATTTTACTGCTGGGGAAACTAGAACCCAGAGGTGGATGTGGTTTGCCTTTGATCTCAGATTGAGTTTGCATCAAAACTGAAACCAAAAGAGTTGAATACAAGGTCATATAGTAGGTTTAGTGGCAGGATTGGGACTGGAAAACCTGGTTTCTGATTCTCAGTCTCATGTACTTTCTAGCATCAAGGAGTCACTTGTAAGGGAATTGGCTAAAGTGCCTTGAGATTATTCAGTGTGGCAGGTCCCACCTAGTGGCAAATATTCTCTGTCTTGAATGAGAGGACCCAGTTCCCCGGACTGAGACAGAGAAGACCTGGATTCTCATCCCAGCTCTAGCACTTACTGACTGGATGACCTTGCACTAGCACTTCCCTTCATTGAACCTCAGTTTTCTTCTGTGAAATTAAAACATTGGACTAAATGGTTTCTAAGGTTCCATTCAATGTACGATTGTCTATGTATCAGTCAGGTTCAACTAGATTATTCTGTAGTAACAACCCAAAATTTCAGTAGTTTAAAACAACAAAGATTGATTTTTATCTTATGCCACATGTCCGTCATGGGTTAGCAGGGGAGCTCTGCCCATCTCAGGTACTCAGGGACCCCAACTGATAGCAGCCATCCAAATGTTGCTGGTTGCTTGCCAAAGGAAAAAGAAAATGCTCAGGAACATCTTGCACCTGAAGTTAGATGCTCAGCCTCAAAGTGGGACCATTCACTTCTACTCCCAGTTCATGGGCCAGAACTAATCCCATGTTCCCACCCAATCACAAGCAGGTCAAGAAGGGTAATCCTACTGTGTACCTAGAAGGGAGAGAACTGGAAATATTTGATAACCAGCATTAGCCATACAGAGTTTTATCTCCCTAGGATCCTTAGTAACAGTTTTGCACTAATTTCCTCCAAAGAACGGCTGCTCCTTGGGGTGGAAAATCTATACAAAGGGAAAGAAGGACTTTCCCTCTGTCCTTTGGGACCAAGAAAAGCTTACTAAATCGCTCCCTCTGTACAGATTTTACACTCCTAGGAGCAGCCCTGAAAGTTGGGTCAGATTCCCCAAGTAACTAAGGAAGTCCTTAAACACTGTTTTGAAATATCTCAGGGACTATAAGTCCATCACATATCCCCTTTCAGGCCCAGTTGCTGTCCCCTGAGAGGCAAGTGGGTTTGGCAGCTTGTGTAACATAGGCAGGCGCTAGGCTTGTTATGTGAAGCAAGAAAACAGGCCTCTTAGTGCCAGCACAGGTGGAGGCATTAGGGCTACCAAGGGACCCCTAACTAGATTTGGCTGCCCAAGAAGTGGTTTAATACTAGTACAAGCCTAGTGTCCAGAGTGACTCAAGGCAGTTTCTGTCCCCTGTGCCAGTCAGGCCCTGTCTGGAGCACTGAGGGCAATTGCAGACACCACATTCTAAGTAGAGCATTGAGCTCTTGGAATCTGTACAGAAGAGGCAATAAAGGTGACAAAAGGAACTAGAGCCCTGTGCTGTGAGAGAAAGCTGAAAGTGATAGGAGCATCTGGCTTAGAGAAGAGCCCACTGCATTTAGGCATAGGAACGGCTGTGTGTGAGAGGAGATGAGATTTCATTCAGTGGCAAAGCTAGGACAGAGCCAGGCTTAGCGGGTGGTAGCTATAGGGAGGGGCTCCCTAACAGAGCTGTCCCACAGTGGAGGGGGCTGCCTTTAGAGGGAATACACACAGAGGTTAGAAGACCACTTAAAACCCACCCAGGGATTTTGTAGCCTGTCAGCTGAAAGGCCATTTCATTTGTTGTCACCTTTCTTCACTTGATCCCTTCATCCAGTCTGGACTTCATCATGAATGTCCTACTATCCACTGAGCATCTCTGCCTGATTGTTTTGCTGGCCCATCAGAACCTACCCAAGTGACCCACACCTCAGCTCTCTCCTATATGTCAGCAGTACTGTGTTTTCTCAGTTGCCCAATCTACTTGATCACCCATTCTTTCTGATCAACTTTTTTTTCTCCAAGCTGCAAAAAACTCTCTCTTCAAAGTTGTGAAACAGAGTTTCATGGGAAAAGCACAATTTTAGACCTGGGTTCTGTCTCCACTCCACCAGAAAGTAACAAGCGGCTGTCCCTCTCTGTTCAGACCCTACGCCTGTAACATAATGACTCAGCCTGAAGCCTCGTCTCCTGCCTCTTTGTCTAGGCCTGGGTACTGGCATTCTGCTCTTAGACCCCTTCTGTCCCCCCAGCATCCCCTGCCACCTAGCTCAACCTTCACCACCTTCACCTACCACTCTGTTGTGAAAGGTCTTTTTATACTTGTGCTCATTATAGAAATTTGAAAAATAGAGAAAAGTATAATAAAGAAATTAAGTAATTCAGTTTATGTTTATTGATGACATCTATGTGCCAGGCCCTGGGCTAGATGGGAGGAAACATCCAAGTTGCTCACAGTCTGATGGGAGGGAAACAAGCAGGTAAACTGTGACACCATTGAGTCCTCTGTGGTGTGGCTGACGGAACCACTGGTGGCTTCTAATCCTGCCTAGGGAATCAAGGAAGGCTTCCTGGAAGAGATAGCTGAATTTCAGTAAAACATTTTAGTCCTACCACCTAGATCAAACGACTATTCATATTTTTTATTATAATAATAACTACCATTTATTGAGTGTATCTAGGCACTATGCCAGGTACTCTAATATTTTTTTTCTAATCTTATAACAACTCTGTGAAGTAGCTGTTATTAAAAGGAAGACTGAAGCTGCAAGAGAAAAACCAAGCTATTATAAGTGACTGTTATATGGATTTGGACTAGATTTTCCTCTTGTGGTACCGTATTTCCCTTTTTCTGGACCATCTCTATCTATCTATCTATCTATCTATCTATCTATCTATCTATCTCTCTATAGAGAGAGATAGATGTGCCTTTTTTATTTTTAACCTGGTTGATATCCTACTTTTTATACCACGGGTCTCAAATGGGCAGCTGTGTTTTGTTCTGCCAACCCGGAGTTTTTCAAAATTTTGACGTTAGTGCCCCCACCATTCCCATTATATCCCAGCCTGTTTGACAATTATGTTTCTTATTTGGCCCTAAAGGTATTTGAGTTAGGATCCTATGTTTATATTTGGAATCTGCTTTTTATACTTTGAATTATTTTCTGAGGCTTTTCCTGTTTTAAAATTATCCATAAGCATGCTTATTTCATTCCACCTTTTAGAATTTTGTCTCTTGCCCTAAGAACTTCTCTCAGACTGAAGTGTCCTAAATGATTTTTCTTAACTTTCCATCCAGCTGTCAGAAAGGCAGGTGTTCTCAGATACAATATCCATAGGCTGGCTTGTACCTTAAGAGGAGTCCACACAGAATTGGTAGGGGCTCTGAGGTGTGGCTCACCTTCAGGCAGAACGAGCGGGGTAGCCTTCGTAAAGGAAGTAGCCAGTAATTGCCTTTGAAGAATTTCAGTGGATGGAGAGTTTAATTTTTAAAGCTTCGACCATTTTCATGTCATAACTAAGAGACAAAGGAGAGGTAGAAATATATCTCTGCATGTGATGGCAGATAAAACAAAAATACAGGGAGCTGTTCCATGATTAATACTCAGCTGAGGGGGACGTGCTGGAGCCAGCCCACATCGCCACTCTCAGATCCTCACTCCACCGAGACTCACGAGGAATTTATTGCTCATTTTAATCACACCCAGAGAATGAATTGGCAGGGATATTAGGCAGATAGGCCTATCACATATATTTTATTTGCATATCCCAGTGACAGAATCACAAGCACATTTCCTATCTTTGTATTTTTTCCCTTTGCTGCAGGGGTAGCTGGGGATATGAATCTCCCCTGAGCCCTCATTCCTGGCTAAGAGCCTGGGTATCCCCCTCAGAGCCAAGGGCAGCCCTCCAGGAGGCACAGGGGCGGGTATGCAGAGGGTAAGAGGGTTATGCTCTTTCTTTCTAAGGATGAAGACCGACCCCTTCAGCTGCCTTGCTCAGCCTCTTGCTGCGTGCCTGGCCCTGTGCAAGACCCTGTAGGGAAAATAACAGTAGCTTCCCTTTATCATAGGCTTACGACGGGCCATATACCATGCAGAGTGCTTTATGGGGACCAGCTCATTCTCTTTTTTTAACCTTAAAAAAATTTTTTTTGTTGAAATATTCTTGTATGAAGTGCACATATCATAAATATACAGCTCACTGTATTTTCACAAACTAAATGCACCTGATCAAGAAAGAGAATATTAAAAGTTTTCAGAGGTTCCTCATGCTCATTTCCAGTCACTACCCATCCCCCATGGGTAAGCATTATCTTGATTTTTTTTTTTTTTTTACTTTTTATTTTGATATATTTTCAAGAATAATACAATAAATTCCTAAAAACCCTTCACCCAGATTACCCAAATGTTAACATTTTGTCACATTTACTTTGTCACTTAGATAGATATAGATATCATTTTTTAAAATCATTTGAGAGTAAGGTACACACAGGATGCCCCTTTTGCCTCTCTATATATGTGTCTCCTAAAAAGCTAGGACATTGTCTTAGATAACCTCAATACAACTATCAAAAATCAGGGCATTGATGTTGCTACTAGGTAATCTACAGATGTTATTTAGATTTTGCCAGTTGTCACATTATTTCCCTTACAAGAAAAGCTAATTCTGGATCCCAAGTTGCATTTGGTTGTCATTTCTCTTTAGTCTCCTTTAATTCCTTAGTCTTTCCTGTCTTTCATGACCTTGACATTTTAATGAGTACCAGGCCTGTAGAAGAATGACCCTCAATTTGGGTTCATCTAACATTTCCTTATGACTTGACTCAGGATAGGAACACCCTATCAATGAGTTTGTGTTTTTCTCAGTGCATCATATCAGGGACACGTGATGTCAACTTATTCCATAACTGGTGTTGTTAATTCTGATCACTTGGTTAAGTTGGTGTCTGCCACATTTCTCCACTATCATTTTCCCTTTTTAATTAATGAGTATCTTGTGGGGAGAGACTTTGACACCATGTAAATATCTTGTTACTCTGCAAACTTTCACTCACTAGTTGTAGCATCTCTCGATGGCTCTTACCTGAATT
The DNA here is from genome assembly GCA_026826555.1 of Tolypeutes matacus. Classification (NCBI taxonomy): domain Eukaryota; kingdom Metazoa; phylum Chordata; class Mammalia; order Cingulata; family Chlamyphoridae; genus Tolypeutes; species Tolypeutes matacus. Next base: position 1,110,996 of record JAKSZT010031676.1, on the reverse strand, counting down.
GGGACCAGTTATTTTAATCTTTGTACCCCTATTAACTTGATTGTATTATGATTCCCATTGTAAAGAGACTAAGTAAAGTAAGTCCAGGTTCCACTGGTAGCAAGTAAAAGAGACAGAACACTAGCCCCTGCAGTCTGACTCCAGAGCCGGCCTGTACTTTTCACCACTGTCCTACTCTGCTCCCTGCCTTCCGGAAGTTCAGTCTATTTAGGGAGGTGAGACCTAAAACACAAATTCACATCCCTGCTACTAGAAGTGGGCTAGTAGCATGGGGATAAAGGGGCACCCTAATGAATGATAGGATAGACCCAAAGGCAGGACAGTCTAAACATTTTCTACACTACAGTTGAGGCCAGGAGGCGTAGAAATCACTTTAGTTGGAGTTATTAGAAAATACCTTCTAGAAATATGGCTTGAATGGAACTTCAGTTAGGATACTGAGTGCTCCCTATGTGGCAGCTCTGTGCTGTGCTCAGACAGACAATAGTCACCAAAAACGCTACCAGCCTGACCTCTTGGGAAAGGTAGACATCAACCCACTAACCCCTAGAAAAAATATACTATATGTTTTAGTCAGCCAAAGGGGTGCTAATGTGAAATACCAAAAATGGGTTGGTCTTTATAAAGGGTATTTATTTGGGATAGAATCCACAGATACCAGGCCATAAAGCATTGTTTCTTCTCACCAAAGTTCATTGCCACATGTTGGAGCAAGACAGCTGCCGAAGTTTGCCAGGGTTCAGGCTTCTTGTGTTCCTCTCTTCCCAGGGCTGCGTTTCTCTCCGGGCTTAGCTCTTCTGGTTCCTCCACAAGGTCAGCTGTAGACTATCAGGCGAACGGCTCACTTCTCTTCTTCTGGGGCCTTTTCTCCAACATCAAAACTGCTTCTCAAAAACTGCTTCAACTCTGTTCTTTGCCTTGCCTTTTATATTTGATTCCCCACCCACTAAGGGGTGGGGCTCAATGCCCTAATCATAACCTAATCATGCCCAGATTAACAGATCAGTTTACAAGCATGATCCAATTATATTTTTGGAATTCATAATTACATCAAATTGGCCAATGGTTACACCATGTAAAGCCATAAAGGAGAGGTGGATAGTGCTAGGAGAACTTATGAATAAATGGTCCTTGACTCGGCCAAGGTAGTCAGAGAAGACTCCCAGAGGAGGTGATGGTTAAACTGAAAGCTGAGGGAGGAGGAGGAGTTGAACTCCTGGGAGGTAAGAGCTGTGCACACAAAAGTGCTAGCATGCACAGAGGCCCTGGGTGTTACGAGCTCAGAAAGAGACCGTATGGCTAGAACTAGCAGAGCAGTTCTTAGAGAATAAAATGAGATGAGGCTGAAGGTTGGTCTTTAAGAGCAGTGAGAAGTCATAAATTGGTGGCATGATGAAATCTGAGTTTTGAAACAATTGCTCTGACTGCTGTGTGGGGAACACAGTATGTAGAGGAGTCAGGAGATCATTGCTTTAGTTCAGGCACACAGTGGTGGTAGCTGGTTCTCGGGTGGTTGTGGTAGAGAATGAGGATATGGGGAGAAATGAATGTGAGCGATGTTCAGGAGAAAAATTGGATGAGGGCTAAGGGAGAGAGAGATAGGAGAGGTGACTTCTACATATTTTACTTGCACAAAAAAAAATAGATGATGTTGCCATTCACTTAGAGAAGCAGAATGAACAGACAGTGTGCGTTCAAGACAGTGGAAACTGCTTAAGCAAAGGTGCAGAGACAAGATGAAAACCTACAAGAGTTGGATAGGAGACGCTGCAAGTTTGGCTGCTATTTTCAACATAGTGAAAATCCCAGGAAGCAGTTAAGCCTCTTGCTGGCCAGCTCCTGTGGACCAGATTATCTTAGAAATGCAGTGAGTCCCGTTCAAGCTGAATTTTTTTTATTTCTGGGTCCAATTCTCTTGGACCTTGCTGCCTACCAACTGCCCCCTCACCCACCCCTGCCCCCAGACCATCCTGTCATTCTTAGATATTATCTAAAATGTGGTCATCTTTCTTCTTCCTTATGTTTATCCCTACACTTCCACATCTGCTCCTGTACAGTCCCAACTCTCTCCACTGTACTTCTAGAACCTTAGGAAATGACAAACAAAATCACCCCCTCCTCAGCCTCTTACCAAACATTTTCACCTCCAACCTCAGCTGAAACCTGGCTTTCCCGCAGGTGCCTCCACTCACCCCACTTCCTCTGCAGCCATGTGTTCTCCCACACTCCCAAGAACAGGGTCTGCATCCTTGTTCCCACTGCTCCTTTTCAGAACATTTTCTCTAGTCAAATGAAACTTTGACTCCTTAACATTGGTTCTCTTGTCTTCTCTTCTTCCTAGTCACTTTCACACCTGATGACTTGTCCCTTGTGTCATCTTCTCCACTCCAAACCTGGCCTTCATCCTGGGGAGCTTTAGCCACTCACATGGTCACATACCAAGCCCTTGTCATCACCTGGTCACTTTGAAATCAAATCAGCTTGCTCACTCCCCAGTTCCTCCTATACCCATCTTCTATCTCACTGAGCACACCAGTCCTTGATCCCTTTATCAGTGCTCTCCTGTCTCCTTCCCATTCTGGCTGAGATGCCTTGGTCCATCACTTCAACCACTCCTTGCCCCTCTAACCTCTCATCAGTCTTGTCTCTGGATCAACCCAGCTATTTGCAGCAGAGTGACATGATCAGACTTACATGTTAAAAATATCTCTCTGGCAGCAAAAGGAGGATAGATCAGAAGAGAAGAAAATGAAATCTGGGATGCTGACCTAGTAGTTACCCAGTCTGATGGGGTTGATGCCTGCTCTGCACCCAGCCTTCCCTACAGGGATGTTGTACTTTATGGTCTAGTTCAAGAGACTTTCAGTTCCCTTGGGTGCCTCCCATCCCCCAATATCCTCTTCCCATCTCTTCTGCATCCCCAGGCTCCTTTGTTGGAACTCCTAGGTTCCTTTGTCATTATTCCCTGTTTTAGTCTGCCAGGCTGCTATGACAGATACCACACAGTGGTTGACTACTTAACAACAGGAATTTATTGTCTCACAATTTTGGAAGTTAGAAGTCCAAAATCAAAGCATGGGCAAGACCCTTCTGTCTCCCCAGAGCCTGTAGCATTCTGGTGCTGGCTTGCTACAATCGCTGGGGTGCTTTGACTTGCATCTCTGCCTTCCATCCTGTGGTAATGTCCTTGGTCTCCTCCTGTGTGGTTTTCTCTTTTTTTTAAAACTTTTTATTTTGAAATCCTTTCAGACTTAAAGGACAGTTACAAAAATAATGCCAACTCCATACTGAGAACTCCAACACACTCCTACCCCCCCACCCCCAATACCCAGATCCACCAATTTTAACATTCTGCCACATTTGCCATATCATTCTATATCTATCTGTCTATCCATTTTCTGAACACTTGAGTGTAGGTTGTATACGTCATGCTCCTTGAACACTTATTACTCCCCAAACAGAAACCCTATACCCATGATGCATTAACTCCCCACTGCCCTTGCCCTCTACCCCTGGTAACCTGTATTCTAAGTTCTGCTCTCTAAGCTTGCATATTCTCCAGTATTTCCTTTGTAATCATCATGGGCCTTAAATTTAACATTCTAAATCTGTAACAATCTTGTTTGCTTTGATACCAACTTAACTTCAATGGTATATACAAACTGGGTTCCTATACCTCTCTACCACCCCCCACCTTTGTGTAGTTCTTGTCTCAAACTTCATGTTTATGCATTGAGTCCAAAACCATGGATTTATCATTACATTTTATGCATTTTCCTTTTAGATCCTGTAGGAAGTAAAAAGTGGAGTTACTGACTTCTTTTTATGAGGCCTCCAGTAGTACAGATTAAGGCCCACCCTGATTCAATTGGGCCACACTTGAACCAAAAATAACATCTTCAAATAGTCCAATTTACAATGGGTCCACACCCATAGGGATATGGATTAAAAATTTGTCTTTTGTTGGGGTACATAATTCAATATATCCCATGCCCCACTCCTAGTTTTCTCCATCATCCCGCCCTAATTTCATCTATCATCCTGGTCCCCTTTGTTGAGCTCCCCATCCAGTTGTCTCTGTCATCCCTAACTTCAGGGCATAGTAGAAGCTCTGACTATGAAGTGAGTTAGGTCTAATCAGGAAGTCAAGAGTGTGGCTCATATCTGAGTCCATCTTTGAGCAATGGGATGGACTCTGTGGACCGAGCCTCCCAATGAGAGGAAAACCTTGGTCTCTCTTTCCTCCCCCCAACCCCCCATTACCTCTCCCATTCTTGTCCCAGGCCTCATTCAGCCTAGCCACCACCCCCACCTCCATCCCTACTGCCCTGTCGATGAACATACTACCAGTGTCAGACCTGTCTCCTGAGGGATGCCCAACATAGGGATCCCTGCCATTCCCCTTCTCCCTGTAACCCTCCCCACAGAGCTACTCAGCCCAGCTACCCAACTCTGAGTAAGTCCTGCTAGGCTTCGCCTCAGCCTTCCAGCCCTTTCCTGTAAATGCACTCACAGCCAGGAGGGGTGCCATATTAAATCAAGACTGACGGAAACCAGTGGCTGTGATTATCCAGCCAAGATGCAGCATGGGGAACTGGTGGCTGCTGGCTCCAGGTGAGAGCTTCTGAAGCTAATTGGATGTGGCTTTTATTAAGAAGATGATCACTCCTCCACTCCTGTTCTCCTGGACGGTGCCTTCCTAGTGCCTCTCTGCCCAGTGCACTCTGCTTCTGCAGACTGGGTCACCTGTCCTATCTTCCCCTCTAGTGGAACCCCATCTGAGCAAGTGCCTTGACCTCAGTCCCCAGAGCCTCCCCCCCCCACCCCATCACAAATGAGAACCAGGAGCAATAGTAGCCTACATTTATGGATCCCTTACCAAGCATCTTCTCCCATCCTTTGAAAATCCTCTCCTCTAAATAGAATATATGGAGAGCAAGTATTTTCCTTTTCTGGGTCCCTCCACTGGCTACAAGGCTGGGCTCATGGTTCATGCCTTAAACTTCATTCATTCATTCAGCATGGTTTTTTTTTTAGTACAAACTCTGTGCTAAGTGTTGGGAAAAGAGCATGAAGCAGTTACTTTCTATCTGGTTTAATTCCAGTGTCCTGTACGTTTTTATCAAGAATTCTGGTCCATTTTCAGAGGTTTTTCTAAATAGACATAGGTGTTTGGGGCTCCAGACACAGGTATTTGGGGGAGAATCAGGATGTGTTCAGAGATTTGGACTATAGTTTGAACCTTTCCTAGAAAACCCCTGAGAAACCAGCCAGGTCATGCTGTAACCTTTCCCCTACCTGCACCCACGTAGAAGTCAAGGACCCTTTCCCCTTACCCAAGAAAATAAGAATACTAAGACAACCCAAAATCATGACTTTGAAGAAGAGTTACAGGAAGCGTTTACCCTGGAGCAGCCTTAGGGAGCTTGTGATGGTCATACCCATCTCAACAAAGTGGAGAGAAAAGTCATATTAGACTTTGCAGGGACAAAGGAAAAATATGTGTTTTATGGAGCCCCACAGACCAGTGGATGGAAAGTACCTAGAGGTGGAAGTCTCTACCATGTAAGGAAAACTGACAGCCCATGACACTGCCTCAGGCAGTAGAGACTTCCCTAGAACCCTGTTAGTGTTGAGGCTGTATGCTTCAGACCTAGGGTTCCTAGAGGAAGGGGCCTCAAGAGCCACTTCTGGGGCAATGGGGAAGCCCAAGTGGACTTGGCTGCTGGCTTCTGCTTGAACCGGAGCAACTCTTCTTTTTATCTATGGAGCCCCATGCAAGATTAAATTAGTTAAAAGGTGTCCAGTACCAAAAGAATAAAAAGGCACTGGGTTAAACAATCTATCAGAATCGGTAAAGGAAAAGGGAACTAACATTTATCATAAGGACTAATAAGGGCCAAGTACCCTTCTAGCCACTTGAGTCACTCAGACTACCCCTTATTGGACATACATACATTTTCTCTGTGCTAGAGACTCTGCTAAGTACTTTATATACATTATCTCATTTAATCCTCACCAGGATCCCACATGAGATGAGGAGACTAAGATTCAGGGAGCTTGATTAAATTCCCTCAGGTCACCTAGCTAGTAAGTGGATGAGGAGGTGTAAACTCAGGCCTGTCTCTCTGTTCTTTCTGCCATACTACCTTGCCTTGCTCTGAGCCAAAACAGGAGCCAAATTTCAGATGGAGGATGACTGCAAGAATTAAATGAGATAATGTGGATAAAGTGCTGAGTGTAGGGTCTGACACATAGCAGCTCTTCCACATGTATGGACTCTTTTGAGCCAGGCCCTGTGCTCAGTGCTGGAGCTATGGAGATGAATACAACATGGTCGTAGTAACTAAGGACTTCATAGTCAAGAAAGAGACCAATAGGCAGCTAAGTGAGTGCAGCAGAGATCCCAGGGGCACGGGGCAGGTACACAGACTTACAAAAGGCTTCAATTTAAGCTGAGATCACCAGGGTACCTGGAGGTAGGTGGGAATAGAGAAGGCTTCTGTGGTGGGACAGCAGTGGGAGCAAAGGCCCAGAAGTGGGAATACTCTGTGACCCATCACTGAGGGGAAGTGAATAAACCGACCCATAACCTTGGGAAGCCCACTTCCAACCCTTTGAGCTCCTTCCCTGGCCTGTTGACTGCAGGCTGGCCAGGTAACTAGCCAGCACTGTGCCAGCTAAGCTGTGTGCATCTCACCATCTTCGCCCTCCAGTCCAGTGGACCCAAGTGCTGAGCAAGGCTGGGTGGGCAGGGAGGAGGAGGCAGATAGATGGCTGGAGTCATCAGAGCCAGGTGATGTATGTGGTGCCTGAGGGAACTGCACAGTGACACTCTGGATTCCAACCGGCAAGCGTCGCTCCACTGGGATCAGCACCGAGTTATTGCTCCATATGAAACTCCAGGACTGATGGGAGCTTTCAGTTACAGACTGATGGCCACAGCCAAAATTGGATTGTTTGCTATTTATTTTTTTTAACTTCTGTCAAGGTCACTACCATAACAGGAAAACACTACCCAAGCAGCAGGTATTTTTCATCCACTCTGCCCACAAGAGCAATCTGCAGCCACAACTTTTGTGACAGGGCTTACCTTGGCATCTGTCTTTCTAGAATGATGTCAGTATTATTGGGGTCTTAGAGGAAAGGACCCTCCTGAAGATCTAGGTCTTTCCTTCCCATTCCAAGACCTACCTTCTTCCTGCCAGCCTCCAGCCTCCTTAAGTTCTTTATCAGGCCCTTGTACTCATCCCTTCCGCCTGCTCTTCACATAGTCCCACAGCTCCCACCTTGCTCAGTCCTCTAACTTCTTCAAGCCTCCTGTCTCCCACAAAGCCTCCCCAAAAATGTTCCACTCTTTATTTATCCTTTCTGTCTCTGGACTTCTACACCACCCAGTCCAACTGTTAATTCTCTCCTCTTTGTGTCTATCATCAAATTCCCATGCTGGAAGCAGCAGTGAGTGAAAGACAGTCCTTCACCTATCAGAATGGCCACTATTAAAAAGACAGAGAACTACAAGTGTTGGAGAGGATGTGGAGAGAGAGGAACACTTCTTCATTGTTGGTGGGAATGCAGGATGGTACAACCACTATGAAGGACTGCTTGGCAGTTCCTAAAGAAGTTGAATATAGACTTACCACATGACCCGGCAATACCACTACTGGGTATATACCCAGAAGAACTGAGAGCAGTGACACGAACAGACATCTGCACACCAATGTTCATAGCCACATTATTCATCATTGCCAAAAGTTGGAAACAACCCAGGTGTCCATCAACAGATGAATGGATAAACAAACAGTGGTCTGTTCACACGATGGAATATTATGCAGCTGTAAGAAGAAATGAGGTCATAAAGCATATGGCAAGGGAAGCGGCTGTGGCTCAATCAGTGGGGCTCCCGTTTACCATATGGGAGGCCCCGGGTTCGGTTCCTGGGGCCTCCTGGTGAAGGCGGGCCCGCCCACACGGCGTGGTTAGCTGACCCAGCGAGCACAAGCAGCAAGGGGGGGATAAATGAATAAATAAATAAATAATCTTTAAAAAAATAAATAAATAAAAAATAAAGCATATGGCAACATGGATGAACCTGGAGGACATTATGTTGAGTGAAGCAAGCCAGGCACAAAAGGACAAATACTGTATGAATGCGTTACTATGAACCTAATATATTGTGTAATATATTGTTTGATTAAAAAAAAAAATTTATATGTATCCATTACATTAATTGAGAAATATATATATTTATTCATCTGTGTTTACTTTTTAGTTTTTAATTGTTTATATTTTCAATTATTAAATGTACAAAATAAAGTTTAAAAAATGTTAAAAAATAAAAATTAAAAAAAAATAGTGACCATTCTGATAGGTGTGGGGAAGAAAAAGAAAAAGAAAGACAGTGCTTGCCCTCAGAGAGCTCATAGTTGATTTAAGGGGCAGATGAACAAACATGCAACAAGCTTGTTTTCAAGTAGATTTTTTTTAGTGATAAGTATAGTGCTAGAGATAGGCAGTATTGCTTTGGAACCATGAGGAAAATGGTTGGTTCTGCCTGAGAAGTATTTGTATGCAGGCTCTGCCTCCCCTGCGCAACTTTGAGTTTCCTGGGAACAAGACGTGGCTCTCCTGTCTTCTGCCTTGCCATGTGACTAAGCTCAGGCTCCCTCCTTGTGTTTTTTCTGAAGTGGGTCAAGCCCAGGGTAGGACACATACTAGGCACAAAGCAATTGCTGGATAATTGTGTGTTTGAGATTCTTATTTGCAAACCAAAAAAGGGTTCAAGAAGATAAAAGGGAAAGGAACTTCTATTTATTAAGTACTTACTGCATACCAGATATAATACTGAGCACATTATATACAGCAGCCTATTTAATCCCCAGTTTACAGGCGAGAAAACTGAGGTGAAGTAACTTGCTCCAGGTGATAAACACATCTTGTAAATGATAAAGCTAGGATTTGAACCCAGGTCTTCCTTCAATCTCCAGAGCCAGGGGTCAACCTGCTAGCAGTACTTATTTTTGGGGCAGCTACACAGGGTGAGCCGGGACCCCTGGGCATTGGCCACCTGGGACTGCAGAGATGATGTGAGGGCCAGGACAAGGGGAGAACGGGAAGGCCTGGACCAGCCTTGGTGTTCATGAACCAGAGCTGTGCAGCACAACCCCCAGAGACCCAGACCTGTGATTTTGCCCCTGGCTTGGGAGATGGAATGAAACTAGAATCCAGCAGTGCCTGGTGCCTCTGAGCCACCTTCCCTCTCTCCCCACAGTATCAGGAGAAGCAGCGGAAGCGGGAGGCTGAGGAACGGCGCCGCTTCCCCCTGGAGCAGCGGCTGAAAGAGCACATCATTGGCCAGGAGAATGCCATCGCCACAGTGGGTGCCGGTGAGTGTGCGGGATGCTGGCACGTGGCCTCAGAATATTCTCAGTGATGTGTACAGCCTGCTGTTGCCAAACTGGAGAGAGGTGGTTAAGAACATGTGCCGATTACTTGCTATGTGCTAGGCTTTGTATCAGCAACCCTGTGTGGTCAGTACTGTTTAATCCCCATTTGACAGAAGAGGACACTAAGAAACAGAACAGCACTAAATATTTTGTTCAAGCTGCTTTTCTGTGCTTAGAATGTAGCCCTGCCCTTCATCTGATTCATTACCCCCATTCTCCACTTTTTTTAATTTTTTTTAAGATTTATTTATTTACTTTATCCATTTTAAACTCCCCCTTCCCCATTTTGCTGTTTTGTGTCCATTCGCTGGGCAAGTCTCTGTGTCTATTTCCTGCCATCTCTTCTCATTCTCCTCCTCCAGTCTTCATCAGGATTCTATCCTGGAGACCTCTGATGTAGGAGAGAAGTGATCTGCCACCTGCACCACCTTGGTTCCTGGTTTTCAGAGCTTTCGGAGCATCTCGTCTTGTCTCTCCCCTGCGTCCCTCTCCTGTTACGTCATCATCTTGCTACATGGCTCCCGGGGAGCCTGGCAGCCCATGCACCTTCTATATATATATATTTTTATTTTACTGGGAGGTCCCGGGGATCGAACCCAGGTCCCTCCATGTGGCAGGCGAACGCCCAACCATTTGAGCCACATCCGCCCCCCGTTCTCCACTTTTGAGATGGGAAAACCAAGACCCAAAGAAGGGCAGGAGCTTTCAGGTGGTCCCCAGCAAGGTAGCAGCTGATCCAGCACTAGAACTCGTGTCTTCTGCCTCCCAGCCTGGGACTTTTCCATGACTTCAGTATAGTTTGTCAGCAGCCAGCCCAATGGGGGGAAACATCCTGAACAACTCAAGTGCCTTCTTTTCCTCCCCTGCAGCTCTTATGTCCCACTCTTTGACCCCTGGGAGCCAGGCAGCCCTCTAGTGTATCCCCTAATCCGATGACCCTCCTGCCCATGCAAACGCCCCTGGACTGATCCATAAAACTAGGGATCTGTTGAAGGCAGGGACCGCACCTTTGTTCTCTGACTCAGGTGCATGTCTCCCTGAGAGTGTGTTCAGACAGAGGAGGAAAGGAAACAGAACCTTATATCATCCTTAGGCAAAGGGATAGCCTCCAAGTGGTTCTCAGAACATGATCCCCAGACCAGCAGCATCAACAAACATCCCTTGGGAACTTGTTAGAAGTGCAAAATCTCAGGCTTTCCCCCAGAACTAAGGGAACAGAAACTCTGTTCTAACAAGCCCTCCGGGCAATTGTGATGCTCACCTAAAGTGTAAACAGTGCTGTCCTCAGGGTTTCAGTCAGTCCCACCTCTTCTCTACAAGCATCTAGTCCCACTAGATGCAGTTTAGGTACTGCCAAGGACAGCAGCAGATTCAGCTCACGGATAAGAGGAGCCAGCAGTCTGAAGTTGTGGTTGCCCCTCTGAGACAGAAATTCTGAGGCAGTATTGTCAATCCCAGGATACCAGTTAGAGGAGTAATTGAAAATGAAGGCAGCCACACCTGTGACATACCAGGCCCAGACTGCGTTCTCTCATCCTCACACACCTGTGGGACTCAGGTGGGTGTAGGGAGCCCCTCATCAGGGCCTGACCCCATCAATACATAAAAGAAGCCCATAGGCTTCTGGAGGTCAGAAGGCTGCCCATGGGCACACACAGGAGCTGGGTAAGGCTTTTTTGAATACACAAGGCTCCACTGCTCAGGCCAGTCTGCCCCCACTCCTTTGCCATGCCTGGTCTGAGGTGGAGAGGGGAGACTCTGGGAACTCTCATGGGGTGGAGAGCAAGAAGATACAGTCTGTGGGAGAGGCAGGTTACCTGAGTGGAGATCTAAGAGAGCATCTCCTGCTGGAGTCTCATGTCCACATGGACCATCATAGTGTTTTCCCTCGGGTTCTCACTCAGCCCTTTCCTAGCAAGCTGCGTGCTCCCTCTGACCTCCTACTTCTCGCCAGCTCCTCAAATCCATAAGATATGAAGCTCCCCAGCAGGAAAGGCATTGAGATGGAAAGAATTACACCAATCTGGGGTCAAATAACAGGTCTGCCGCTTACCAGCTGTGCAACTTCAGACTAGTCACTTAGCTTATTTGAGCATCAGTTTCCTCACCTGTGTAATCAGGAGCCTAATCCAAGACTGACTGTAAAGGTCTTGCTTTTTTTAGTATGTGCCAGACAGCAATGAATAAAACTTAGTCTCTGTCCTCAAGATGCTCATAGTCTGGGGTTGGGCACTCTTTGGTCAAGTCAGTTATTTCCTTCAATCTGGGACTGATCCTTAATCCTGGCCCTAGGCTCACCTCTTCCCCTTCTCCTGCTGTGGGCCAGGAGCAACTATATATGATTCAGCTCCCCACCTCCCAAGAGCTGTCAGAATACTGTGCTGAGTACTTCCTTCTACCCAAAGCTTCCATTCTGTCCCCTTGCCTCTGCCTCAGGCCAGGAGTATATTGGCTGTCCAGGAAGGCCCTAGTCTTTGTCCTGTGGCACGTGGTTGACCTTGCTATGGTTCAGTGAAAGACAGGGAGGCCATGGGGTCCTGGGCTGTGGGGTTGGTGTTTTATCACCTCTGATTGTTAGATGGTGGGCCTGCCTTGCTGAGAAACCCTGCTGTGGGGATCACACTGATAATGTTCAGAACTATGCTCGCTCGGGCCCTGTGACCAGTTCCTCGAGACGTAAATATCAGAGACTAGCAGCCTGGTGGTTGCAGCTGCCAACTCAGGAGAAGCAGGGCCCAGTTTAGGTCCTCAGAACGGAAGCAGGTTCATGAAAGTGAGGCTGATCCAGAGAGTAAGCCAGGCCTTCCTGAGTCCTCTAGGCTAGTGTCAGATGTGTGCTAGGGACTGGCTGGTTGGAGCCTGGCACCCCATGGGTACCATGAGGATGGGCAGCCAGAGAAGTGCCGCAGAATGAATTGATTTGATAAATGGCCATTTATTACCCTCACGAATTGGATGAAACCAATTTCGGTCACATCAACCCCTGGTAAGTGCTGGGATATTGATTTGTGCAAAGTAATACAGTGAATTTATCAGTGTGATCCCCAGCTGCAGGGCTTCTCAGCAAGGTTGGCGCACAGTTACTGCCTCACAAATGGAGGAGATGAAGCACCAACCCCACAGCTCAGGCCCCCTTGGCCCCTCTGTACTTCCAAAGGTCACTGGAGCCAAAGCAGCACCAACCTGCATACCACAAACCAGATCCTTGGCATCAAATGTGAGGCCCTCCTTCCAGAATCCAGAACTGCTATTGGTTGTGGGGTGGCAGGGAGGTGGTTGCTTAACCTGTCGGGCAGACCTCCCAGGAGCTCAGCAGCCCTATGCCCCACCATTCCCAGAAAGGCAGCAAGCTGTCCATTCAGCTCATTCTTATCTCAGTAAAGGGCACGCCACTCACTGGTGTCCTGAATGGAAACTTAACCCATCAAGTATCAAATTCTGCCATTCTGTCTCTTAAATGGTTCTCAAACTTGGTCTCTCCTCTCGGTTCCTGTTACCATTCCCTAACTCAGGACATCAGTATCGCCCGTCTGAACCACAGCAGTGGTCTCCTCACTGGAACCCCTGTCCCTTTTCCTTCCCCTGTAATCAGTCCTCCTGACCAGCTGGAGTGATCTTTGTAAAATACAAGTCTAGCAATGTCACTCGCCTGCTTACTACCTTTGAGTGGACCTCTCCGCTCTCAACCTCATATACAAGGCCCACCCTTGCTGCTGCAGCACCAGGCTTCCTTACACTGTGAGTTCTTTTCCTGCCTGTCTTTCTTGATACCGTCCTCTCTGCTTAGAATGTCTTTTCTTTTGCCCCTTCTGCCACCCTACCCTGCCCATCTCTGCCTTTCTGGCTAATTTTTATGTAGCTTAACTCAGTTCAGGAGCAATAGATTACAGGTTTCTTGAGAGTAGAGACCATGGCTTAATTGTTTTGTTATCCCAATTCCTGGCATAGTGCCCTGTGTTGAGTTAATTAATCTGGTATGACCCCTTGTCCATCTCTACTATATGCTGTGAGGAAAGAGGAGAAGCCGTAGAGCCTGCCCTCTAGTAGTTCACAGTCATACTGGGAATATTACGATACTGACATAGTTAATATAGCCATAGTTCTTGACCTTTGATTGCGTGGATGGACAGGCCATTCCCCAGATGTGCTTCAGGAAACCCAGCAGCTTCCCTGGAGCTGCCCCTTACCAGGGACCTGTCCCCAGCACCCCTTCCACCGTTCCCCGTAGATTCTCTGAAGCCTGGCATTTCCTCAGGGAAACTACTACCTCGACTGTTCTTCTGTGCTAGGGTCTGGCCTGAATTATGGAATCTCAGCCTTAGCCATGTGGTACACAACTGGCACGCCATCCTACCTTGTGCTCCACTTCCCTCTGACAAATCCCAAAGCAAAATCTTCTGCTCAAGCCCTATACCTTTCTGGGCCCTCCGTTTGAATCCTGGTTTCTGATCTGAGAAATACATCCAGGTCATCCCTGAGTTGTGGCGTGGTGGTGATGAACTTATAAAACTGCTTGTAGCTCCACCCACACAGTGTCATTTCAGGCTTCCCTGCCTCTGCTCCTGCTCTTATTGCCTGGACGGCCCTGCCCTTCCACTTCTTCCTGCCAAGACACTTGAGATCTAGGCCCTCTCCAGGAAGCCATCCCTAGTCCTCCACCTGGATTCAGAACCCTTTCTCTGGGCTTTGGACATATACCTCCTATCACTGCACTTACCACATAGTACCTAACATAATATGTTTTTCTCCCTCCAAAAGTCAGGAACTACCTCTCATTCAGCTCTCTTTCCCCAGGGTTGGACACACAGATGTGTAAAAGTTTGTTAAGCTCAAGTGAATAAAGTTTGCAACCATTTTGACATTGTGCCTTTCCTCAGTACAAAGTCTCATCTCGGCCTCTTTCTGAAAGGGTGTTTTTGCTCTTCCCTCAGGTGACCCCTGCCCCCAGTACACACATGCACACGGTGGGGAGGCTCAGAAAAAGCTTTCCTTTGCATTTTTGATATGTTAACCGCTCAGTAGTTATAGTTTGCCTGCAGAAATTATAATCCTTACAGGTTAAGAAAAGAGCTGTTCTCTCAAGATCTCCAAATCAAGGCACCAATATCCACTCAGGCAATAGACACTCCATGAGCACTTCCTATGTTCCTTGAACCTACAAGCAGTAGACAGGAAATTGCTGATAGACATTTGGGTGACTCCCAAACAGTAGAGTCGCTCTGAAGGATCGCTTCCCAGCCTAGGACATGCCACAGACATGGAACAAATATGTTCCAGGTTAGGTTTAAAAATCTCCCACATTAGATCACCAGAGCTTATCAAGAAGAGTGAGTCAGGCCACCTAGATGCCCCTAGAACCTCGAGCTAGACAGAGGCAAAAGTCTGGATTGGGAAGAGGAAGCAGCTCTTCCCTCCCGCTCATGGTTTTTATGGCAGCATTTACTTCAGAGGCTTAAACTTTGTTTTAGACTTTCTTATGGATGCCCCAGCACCTGGCACAGAGCCTGTTTGCAGAACAAATGCATAAGGCTCCCTGGAAAAGAGGGTTAAGAAGAGAATGGAAGTCTTCTTGACCCAACGGCAGTATTAACCACCTGGACCACCAAGAGATTCTTATCTGTTCTTTCCTCCTTGTGATTCCAGAAAGACCAAGAATCAATTCATTTTGTCAGCAAGCATTAAACCAAAATGTTTGGCTAATCTGAGAGGTTCCTCAGAAAATAGAATACCAGTACCTGCTCCCATGGAATGCAGTCAGATTGGGGGCACACCCTCCCCCCTGGATAAGAGGGCAGAGGCAGACAAGACCCCTTCCACTGCCCCTCTCTGGTCCTCAGTCTTCTCCTCTGTAAAATGGGGATAATCTCTACTTCTCAGTATTATTGTAGGGATGAAGGAGATATCTGTAAAATACTGAATCTAATGGCTACTGGTGCTGTGGCTACCATTATTTTTACTCTTTTCATTATTCCACTCTTTGCAGTTTATAGAACGCTTTCATGTCTGTTAACTCATTTCATCGTCATGTGAGGCCGACTGAACATTGTATGACTGTTCCCATTTTATAGATGAAGAAACTGAGAATCTTGAAAGATTAATTGTTTTACTCAAAGTCAATCAACTAGTAAGTGGCAAAACCAGGACTCAAAACTAGATCCTGTTACTCTTGTCCTCTCCACCATAACACCCTGCAAAAAAGCACTTACCAGAGACTACAGGCCCTCTGAGTCAAAGAAATGGTGGTAGATGTGGTGTGATGGGGTTAATCAAAAAGAGTTGTTGCAGGTGAGCTTTAAGATGGTCCAGTAGTGATCACATGGCCAGGAAAAGGCATTCTGGTAGAGGAAGAATCAAGCAAGGTGAGCACAGGTAGTGACACAGCATGTGGGGAGACAGAGGAGCTTGGTTGGAGCTTGCAGAGTTGGGGGCAGCCAGGGAAGGGGGCTGGCTACCTGTTCAGAGAGCCCAAACACCGTCTCAAGCCCAGAGAACAGTGGTCAGGGGAAGGTCAGGGGACAGGCACTCCCAGAGCCATGTGTTGAAAGCCTGAACAGACCATATTAAGACATCACGGAAGGACCATTTTCTGGGTGAGGCAAGGGTACGAGGAGGTGCTGTGGCAGTCGGGAGCCAGGGGCAGGGATGAAGCACAGTTCAGGCTCAAGAGTCAGCCAGACTGGGATTAAATTCCAGTGTCTTAGTTTCTACTGGGTAACCCCAAGGAGGTCACCTAACTTCTTTGTACTTATTTCCTCATAGGGAATCAAGTTCTCTCTCCTGCCTGCCTCGCAGGGTCATAATCAGGCTCAAATGAAATTGTGCCTACGAAAGTTCTTTATAGACTGCAAAGTGCTGCTAGCAGAGTTCACTGGTCCACAGTGAGAATACCAATGCCTATGGCCAGATCCCAAATAGGCCTGCCCAGATCTTTGGCTGTCCCAACCTCTTCCCTGGCCTGAGCAGGACTCTCGGGGTTCCCAGCCTTAGTCCCTAGCCACCCTGCCAACCACACACACGGGGTCCCCTTCCCCCAGTCCCTCATAGCTGCTTCCATTTTTCATTCTGTCGGACTCCATCTGCTTGGCCATTTTTCTCTTCAGATATTATTAGAAATATCCAGAGTTGTAATTGTTTAATGGTTGGCATTTTACCGTTTCATGGGGGGCCCAGATCAAGCTCACCCACACTCATGCCCTGGGTCTGGCAAAATTGACCAGGGACAGCTGTGCAGTGGAGTCTGCCCAGCATTATAAAGAGCTCTTTCCCAGGTGCATTATTAGAAAAGAGGAGGGGGTGGGGTAAAGATGGCCCCAGGCATAATCCAATTCCACATTCTCTGTGGTGTTTTTTGTACTGCACAGTCTAGCAGTGTGCAACTCTTAGTGGGCTGGGAAGCTACTCGGAAAGAGAAGCCAAAACAGAAACACAGGTTCATGATACCCTGGGGAGCCCCCATTGCCCCAGGCCACCTGTCTAGCTGATGCCTAGGTACCACTCCCTCCCCAGATACCCCATGAAGACAGAACCCAGTTCATGCTTAGCTTCTTCGCAGTTTAGATTCTCAACTCAGCCACCTTCTTATGAGGCTTGCGGGTTCCCCCTTTTAGCCAACACTTACAGAGGACCCAAGCCTCAGAGAAGATCTGGATCCTATCCCAGGGGAGGGGGTTGAACTGAGTGTTTTCTCAAGCACCTTTCGGGATTCTCAAGGAGAATCTCCCAGGTAGGCAGAAGTAGCTGGTCAGATGTCTGAGAGGCTGCACTTTCTGTTTCTGTTGAGGCCAGAACTAGAGAGAAAGTGCTCTACGTGGCAGTATTAGAGACTGAGGTGAGAAAGACCACCAGTGTGGGGCTGAACTCCAAAGACAGGCATCCAGGACCTTCATAATCTGATCCCACCCCCGACTAAGTATGTCTGTTCCTGTCTCTCTCTACCTCTGTCCTGCTGGCCGCCTTTGCCTCTCCAGATCCTGCCTAGCCTTCACGATCCATCACCTGTCCCACTTCCAGAAAGCCTTCTCTGTGCTCTACAGCCACTGCTTTGAAACCCAACCACACAGACTGTATCACACAGTTTAGTAGTTAGGATCTTAGCACCTCAAGACTGATAGGCACATCCCAAGGACTGTGAACTCTTTCTCGGTTGGTTTTGCTTCTGGGCCCCTGGTCCTCAGACCTATATCCCTGTGCTGACCTTCCCCTGGCACCCTGGGGAGAAGACCAGACATGCTGCTCCATCTGTAGGCTGACCTTGGCATTATAGAGCGCTCTGTCGCCTTCCTGCTCCTGGCCGCCACATTTCTGTTAATACAACCCAAACTGATATTCACTTTTTTTCTAGCAGCCATGTGATAAAAAGAAGGCAGGTTTAGAGAGAGAAGAAATTCTATCATCTACTTGTGGTGTGACTTGAGCAAGCCTCTGTATTTCTTGTCTCGGTTTCCTGTTCAGTATAATGGTATTGAGAACAATACCTTCCTCTCAGGGTGTTTGTATAAGTCTTGAGTAAATAGGAAGTTGGTGATTTTTCCAGTTGTGCCTAGCATATAGCATGTTCAGTAAATGGTTCTTATTATCATGATTCTGCCATGCTGCCACCCCTGCTCTTAAACTTAAGCAATAGTTCTGATTCTGATCTCTCCCACTCGGCACTTGGGCACTTAATTTCCTCACCTTGAATACATAGCCCTTGCTTATGCATTCCTCTTAAAGAGAAGAAATCAAATCTCCCTCTGGCAGAGCTAAGCTCCTAAGGAACCTTAGTACAAATCTGTCCTACTCCCCATGCCCCCACCTCCACTAGAACCCATAGATAACAGAGATGCACACCAAGCTGCTTACCCCTTCCATGCCCTGAGCTCCACACAACCCTTGATTAAGTGCACCCAATTGAGTTAGCACTTCTTGACCCAAACAGCAGAGCAGACCTTGGTTTCCCCATATGGAAAAGAGTCCAGAGCTCACACCCCAGTTCCCCAAGGGCCTGCCATGGAATTCTGCCTCTCCTATTTGCATAGCAGGCAGGCTCACTCTCCCACCAATGGTGAGTAGATGGGTAACCAGCCAAGAGCTAAAGTTTCTCTTGAATTCTCCTTCACCAGCCCCCCACCCCCTTCACCTTCATTCACCATCCACCCGCCTTTCGGTTTCCCTGGCAACGCTGAGTGCTCATCCTGGAAAACTTTATCCGAAATCTGCTCTGGGCAGCTTTCCAAATCCATGCTAACCTGATTAGGTGTCTCTAGGGGCCTTGCCAGCTAATCAGATTAGGCAGCACTAATGGTAGTGAGGACTTTGAGTGGGCGCAGAGCAGTAAAACATATTGTATACTTAGTGATAATTATCCTGCCTTTTGTGTCATTGATTTATCTGCCTCCCTGCCCGTCCCCCTGTCTTGTGTGTATGGCTGCAGCGATCCGGAGGAAGGAGAATGGCTGGTACGATGAAGAACACCCTCTGGTCTTCCTCTTCTTGGGATCATCTGGAATAGGTAACTGAGAGCAGATCAGGCAGTGGGGAAGGAGAGCTGGGGGAGGGGCCGGTGCAAGTCTGACAGCCCAGCTGCTATGGACCAGGGTCACACAACCCTCCTCTAGCTCAACTCTCAGCTCTGCGTTTAGCCCCAGAACAACTGCCTCCAAATTACAAAGCCACCAAGGGGACCTTCTGTGTTTGCTCATCTGCCATGTTATGAACAGCTGGAATTATGCCCCTCCCTCTGGACACTGACTTGCTGGTGGTACAAGGGACTATTTCACCTGGAGGAAAAGCCCTTCAGGGCCTGTTAGCCCTGGGTCAACCACTTTGTTCCCCTTTGGAAGCAATTGGACCACCTCCACGGCCCAGCCATACCAACCAGATTCAGTACATCTGAGGAGCTACCCCTCTAGGATGCTATAAGCTCCAAATAGCCAGCACAGTGCCAGGCACATAGCAGAATTGGTCGCTGTAAAATAAATTGTTTTTTTTCTAGTCAATTGAGCTGGATTATCTGAGGCATTCTCACCCCGTCACTCTCTGCCTCGTAGACCCCCTCCTCCACCCCCACCTCTCCACCATTGTCTTGATGGAGAATTTCACAGTTTAGCTGCCTCCTCTTCCCTCCCCACATCCCCATAGCTGTAGCTCTCCCTCAGATATGGGGTCCCAAAAAGTTACCACCACCTGACCGTGATACAATAGAACTTGACTTCCTACCCTATACAGTGGCTTCCAAAAGCTTTATTATCAAACAGCCCCTCAGAGCCACCACTTCAGTACTGTCGTTCCTTCTTTGTAACACAAGGACTGTGAAGACGAGAGGTGCTCTTCGTCTCCTCCTAGCCTCTCTTTGGCATGCAGCTCCAGCACTGGCTGGATGGCAGGACCATGGGTGTCTGGAAAGATGCAGGGCAGTGATCCAGGAGGTCAGGGAACTCCTGGAAGGGGTGAGGTTTGGGCTGGACTTCAAAGAACAAGTGGATTATGAGAGTCAACCTCCCACTCTTAGGATGCTGTTGCAGAGAAAAGGCCTCTGTCTTCAGTCACAGAAAAAGTCGGTGTAATACGGACTTTGATTCTGGCCCCAGTTTTACCATTAATTCTCTAGATGACTTTGGATGGGTCATGACCCTCTCTGAGCCTCAGTGTTCCCATTCATAAAATACATGTTTCAGTGTCTGTGCATTTCTCCTTTTCATCCCAGGAGATAGTCATCTGGTCCTAACCCAACTTCTCCCCTCTTTCTTTCTTAGGAAAAACAGAGCTAGCCAAGCAGACAGCCAAATATATGCACAAAGATGCCAAAAAGGTAAGGGCTGGGGACTAGGCCTGATCTGCAGGTCATGGTGATCTCACCACTCCTGCTATTTCAGAAAGCCCTAGGATCACTGACCTTGTCAATTTCCAGTAAAAAAAGATGGGCCCTGGACTGGGAAGCTGTCCTCAGCTCTGGTCCCAACTTGGCCGCTAACTCCTCCAGGAATTCGAGCAAATTATCCAACCTCTTTGTGTCCTGGGTTCAAATAGGAATAATAATGCTTACCCTGCCTACCTCTTGGGACTCTTGAGAGAACCAAATGAGATTCATCCATACAACATTTTTCAAGCATCTACTCTATGCCAGGTATTTAACTAGATGCTGATAACATAGTTACTTAAGACACTCTGTCTGCTCTGAGGAGCTCAGTCTGAAGAGAGAGAGAGATCTGTTGAGAAACATACCATTATTGCCCAGTGCAATCAAGGCTGTGCTAGAGGGAGTCTTGGGGACTATAGGAGAAAGCAAGTAGGAATAAGAGGGTGCCTTATTGCTTCTCTCCATCCTCCATGAGCTTTCCATGGTTTAATCATGGTTTCTTAGGCCAATGCTGCTAGATGATTACAATTTCCCTCTCCTCTTATGGTTCCAAGCCCTGGATTCTCCACAGGAGAGGGCCTTCCCCAACCCATGTTTGTTCAGACTCTGGCTTTCCAAGGGCTGCTCAGTTTGACTTTCTAGGCTGACAGGAAATGTCATGCAGAGAGAAATGTCAGAATGCAGTCCTCTGAGAGTATAGAAACATTTCAGCTAAAGCCAGACATTCTCCTCCCAGCCTTCCCAGTATTGGGGACTAAGGCACCACTGGTCCCCCTGCCTGTTACCAGACATTGCCTGTGACTCCAGGTGCCTATTCCTGTGGAAATCCTCCCCCACTGAGGCAATGAGGAGTTGCTCAGGACTCTGCCAGTCAAGTAGCACCAGGAGCACAGAGTCCATTTCTGGCCTAACTACCCCCTCGCCACCTCCCTGAGAGCCCGGCAGACACAGAAACCAGGTAGCCTAGGCTGGCCTCCTAAGCCACACTTCCTGGCCTCAGCATCACTCCCTTCCCCTCAGTAACTGGATGGAGGCTCCTAATGCTCCCAGGCTCTGCCAGTAGCTGTGCTCTGCCTCAACCAAACCCGGAGCAGACCCGCTTGACAGGCAGCAGACAAGAAACAGTACATGGTATGCTAATGTGCTCCAACCGAAGTAAAGAAGTAGCGTTTTTAAAGACAATTCATCAGGTTGGCAGCATTTGAAACAATTAGCACTCTGGAAAGGGTCATAAACTAGCAAGACTATTAGGGAAGATGCAGTTACGGGCAGGAACCACCTGATTAGGGATGAAGAATTCTGGGCGGTTTAATTTTAATACTGTCAGAAAGGTTAATATTTAATTACAAATTATAATCTCCTTATCCAAGCTGTCTTAATATGTCTTCATATACAGTAGAAGTAGAATGAAAGTATCTGCTGACTTGCTGGTGTAGAAAGGGAAAAGAGTTTGTTAAAAGACTGATGAGGCAAATAATTTTTCAGTGGGAGCATCTAAATGGGAGGCAGATTTACACGAGTACAGGGTGTCCTGAAGGCATGATGATGGACTACTTCAGTACATCCTCGCTTAGAAAGAAAGAGGTCACCCTCTCACCACTTGAAGGCAGTGGGGTATGGTGGACAAAGCATTGGAGCCAGCCATTCCTTGGCTCAAGTTCTAGTTCTGCTTTCAACTCTCTGCTGGCCCTAGGCAGATAACTTTACCTCTCAAAGTCTCAGCTCTCTTGACTCAGAATGAAACTATCAAATCATAGTGAGATATATGAATCGTGGTCCACTAATACCTCTGGACTTTTCTGCCGTGCAAGGCATTGCTTGCACATTTCTGTAATTTCTTATATCATATCATATCATATATCATATATCATATCTATGGTAAAGATTTTTTTTTCTTATTTTTTTCTCTCTCATTAGGCCTCTGTACTGTTTCAGCAGCTTTGTTAACTAACGTTATAGAGTTCATAATTCTTGACAGTATTCTATGCTCCCACCATGGGTTAGAGGGGTACTGCCCCGTATGGTGGTTGTATGATGTAGGGATTAAGAGCAAGAATCTGAGTCCAACTGTCTGGGTTCAGATCCCAATTCTATCCTATTGGGTGAAGTTAGCCAGAATCTCTGTTTGTATTAGTTTTCTCATCTGCAAGATGGGTTCAAATTTAATGTCTCTCTCATTGGATCATTAAGATTAAATGAGATGTAAAATGCTGAACACCATTCTGACACATGGAAAGCAATCCATACATGTTGGATATTACTATTATTATTGCTTTTCTCCTTTTGTAGATAACCCCAAGCTAAGATAATATGAAGCCAAAGTTATTCCAGCTAAGAAACTTAGTCCCAGAAACTTATCCAAAGGTATATAGCAAATCATTAGAACTAGGACAAGACCCCGGGTCTCTTGATATAAGTAAAGAGACTAGAGTGTACTTCCTGTATCTGATTAACACACAGTTATGGGCACAAAACTCAAAACCCTTCAAATGAAGACTTCCAAAAGCCCGGCTGATTGGCAGAGGGGAAATTATGAGGTAGTAGAGTATAATGGCTAAAAGCACAGACTTGAAACAAGATTGCCAAGGCTAAATGTTGACCTTGGACAATTTACTTAAATCAATGACTCAGTTTTCTCATCTGTAAAGTGGTCATAGACTTGTACGTTTGTTTAGCCATTTATAGCTTGCTTAGAACATTGCCAGGCACATATAAGCACCCAGTGAGTGTCAGCTATTATTAATCAGATGCCCCTCTTGTGGCTTCCAGCCCTTTGCTCCTGGGCCGCACTCCCAGCTGCCCCATGTCTATGCTTCCACCTTTCCTGAAGCCTGTATTTCTCTTGGCTGAGCTGCCTAGGGGCCCTCTGGAAATCTTTGCTGGCTCATGCCATATATGTACTCTGATAGCAATGAAGCAGTGATTGCCCCCACTTGGCCTTAATAATTTCTCCAAGCCCTTTTTCAGCTCTTGGGCCAGGTCCTCTCCACGTGTCCCTGGTGAGGTTGGGAGAGGAGCCAAGGTCCTTGAGTTACAGGAAGAAACTGCAGCTCAGAAAGGGGAGGCCGTATGTCCAGTGACAGAACTGGGACGAGAAGCCAAACCCCTTGGCTCTCAGCCCAGGGCTCTTTCTCCCACCCTGTAAGTCAGGTGCAAAGTGACAGGACAGAGGAAGAGCTGGAAGTGCATCGCTGAGTGAATTTCTGACCAGGGCTGAGCTAGAATACAGCCCTGGATTTCAGACATGGCTCCTGCCCTCATGGTCTTGGCACCCCATCATCCCCAGCTTTCAGGAGAAGCAGTGTTCAGTGAATGCTCTCCCTTAGATGGAAGCACATACCATTAGGAGAGGAACCCTGTTCCAGGTGGAGAGAGCTCCTCTGTGAATGCCTTTGCAGCTCTCAACTCCCTAAATCAGTTCATTCTTTGTGAAAAGGAGTGGACACTCTGTCCTTGTTAGCTCTCCAAATCATGCATGACAAGGTATCCTCTTCCCCTGGGACAAATTATGGTTGGGCCCCATCCCAGGGGGCCATGTCCTTGTAAATCACTCCGAAGCCCAAGGGTAGAATGAGAAGTGCTGAGATCCACATTATGAATTTTTTTAGTGAAATGAATAAGTATAAATAATAAAAGATTTATTCATAAAGAAAGTAAACTTAACAAAGGGCATGTGCCCACACAGACTTGCAAAGTTGAAGGGCAATATGGAGCTCTCTGGGTATCTTTTGCCACCCTCCATCTCACCGTTACATACGGATTATGACTGGCTTTGTCCATGTCTGCCTGGCCCACTCAGTGGAGTGCTTCTCAAGGGTGGAGACCAAGACTTGTTCACCACGGTAGCTCTAGTGCTCAGCACATACAGGATGGGTGGACTATGCGGTGATCTGACTGGTAGAAGCCTACATGAAAGAAGAGTCATTCTGAGCAGATTTAGAAGGGCAAAGATGTGATTTGGGTTAAGAAAGGTAGGGAATGAGGGAATCGTGGGGGATCAATGGATGGAAAAGGAGGCAAGTAGCCAGAAAAAAGATGCCATGAGAAAGATAGGTCTTGGATGAAAACCCGATGGAGTGTTTGCAATGTTGTCCTCCTTAACTCTTCCCTCTACCTTCCTCCAAATGGACACGGTGCCTTCCTGTTTCCACACAGGGCTTCATTAGGTTGGACATGTCTGAGTTTCAGGAGCGACACGAGGTGAGTAAGAGTCCTGCTGAGAAATGCCTCAGGGAAGCATGGTTTAGAGGACCTATCAGCAAGATTCTGCCTTGATCTTTTGATATGACTTGTTATTTGGGCCTTCGGGCCTCAGACAATTCCAGGACCTTTGGTCTTTGTCCTGTGGGACCATATGTGTGCAGCGGGGCCACTGATCTGTTTTGCATGGAATTTGCTCTAAGAAATAAACAGAGAAGATCTACCTGCCCTCCCATCTTGGCAGCATCTGTGCCACACTAGGAGAGAGACTGCTCAACCAAACTTATAGGGATAGGCGATCTTAACAGTGTGCAGAGCCATCTTCCCATACATGCCCCATATTGGAAACAAAAAGCCTAGAAAGCCTTCCTAGCATGTTTTGTTTCTTTCCTTCCACCAGGTGGCCAAGTTCATTGGGTCCCCACCTGGCTACATCGGCCACGAGGAGGGTGGCCAGCTGACCAAGAAGCTGAAGCAGTGCCCCAATGCCGTGGTGCTCTTTGATGAGGTAGACAAGGCCCATCCAGATGTGCTCACCATCATGCTGCAGCTGTTCGACGAGGTGAAAGTCAGCTTGGGAACTAGGGCCGGGGTGGGGCAGGGGGTGAGCACCTTGAGACATGGGTGCTGTGAACAGCAGGAATCAAGGGCCCAGAGGCCTGTCTGATTGTTCCTCAACTTGCTGCTCCCCCACATGTGCATTCAGTTGTTCCACAGAGGTGGCTCAACCTCCTCTCCAGGCCATGGCCTGGGCCAGGCACCCAAGGGAAGATCAGTACTGCCCAGGAGGTGAAATTTTGTGGCTGCCTAGGCTTCCTCCTAGAGTTATGCCGAGGTGCCAGGAGAGAGACCTATATTTTTAGGTCTGGCAGGCTTTGTGGCCTTCGCAAATCACCCTCCATCTCTAGGCATCAAAGACCTCATGTAACAAACAGCAGACCTGATAAGCTCCAAGGACCCTTCTGGCTCAAACAGCTCCCATTCCTCCCTGTATGTCAAACATTGTCTCCACCAGGTCTTTAAAATGTTAATAATGTTGCTGATGATGAGGTAATGACGCTCTGGCTCATGGGGCCCTTTTCTTCGGAGGAGCTCCCAGCTCTTCACAAACTGGGCCGTCCCCCATTGGAAGTGAGCTCTAATGAGGAGACAAACCCCTGTTTATTCAGCACAATTCTCTGTATAGGCCTGTGCTAAAGACTTTACAGATTTTATCACTAATCATCACACTAGCCAGGCATGGTAGAAATTATCTCATCTTTTACAGATCAAGAAACTAAGTTCAGAGAAGTTATAAGTGACTTTCCGAAGGCCACAGAACTTCTATTTGGAGGAGCCAGGATTGGACAGCAGATATATCTAATTGCAGACCCCCAGTTCTTTCTGTTCTTACCACTCCTTCACCTGGGCCAGGGGAGGGACAGCATATGACCATGGAGAGGACAGCTTCCACATTTTCCAGGGGCCTTGCTCTGATGCAGGAACACAAGGCGCCAAGGGCAGAACTGGGGATGAGGCTTCTCTTTCCCCTGTGCAGGGGCTATATTAGCAAACACCTATCTAGATAAAGTCCAGCCCACCTTTCTACTTAGCCCCCTTCTACCGTGGGAAAATGGGAAGTGGTTTTGTTTCCCATGTCACAGACGTACATGATAAGGTGCATGAACGGATTCCCCCTGGACCAAAGAGCCTTCCAGGTACCAAGCCACAAGGACCCAGATCCAAATCTCCCCACCAGCTGCCCACTGTCTTCCCTACCTGGCCCAGCATCCTTGCCTCTACCCCAGTTCTGTTGCTGTCTTTCTAGCCCCTCATCTGCTCCCTCCCCTTGGACTTCCTGCCGAGAATGAGAGGCCGGCCCTCCAAGGCTCACATACTCAGTTACAGGTGTTCTCTCAGCCTCTACTCTCTTCCAGCCTCTTCAAGGAATCCGGTACACCACTATGGACCAGACCCAAATCTGCCCTCTGGCAACTCCCAGCATAGTAGAAGGGTAGAAAGGGCCATAACAATAGTTGACATTTTTGCTCTTTATATGTCAGGTACTGTTCTAAGAAATTTACACATGTATCACCTCATTTAATTCTCCCAACAGTCCTAAGAAGATAGTTACTATTTTTTAAAAGCAGTTTTATTGAGATATATTTACATACCATACAGTCTATCCAAATTGTACAATCAGTGGTTTTTAGTATAATCACAGTGTTGCTGCTTCCATTTATCAGGTGTGGAGACTGAGGTAAAGTGAGATTGTAATTCATCCACAGTCACACAGCTGGCAAGTGCGGCGGGGGGGGGGTCTAGGATTATAATCCAGGCAGTCCAGTTGCAGAGCATACATTTTTCTCTGCATTTTTAGCCACTACACTTGAAAAATTACCATGCAGCTGGGACCAAAAGAGAGGAAAATCTGCAGTGAAGCACTCAAAGGAAGGGAAAGCCAGCTCAGGGAGGTTGGGTACAGCAGGCTTTTGGACCTCTGACATCCCCAGAGAGGCACCTCTGATGGAAAGCAACAGCTGGCTGAAATGCAGCCAGCCCCACCTGGCAGATGCTCACAGCCGCATGTGTAAACCTTGTCCACCCCTTCCCCGATCCTGTCACTCCAGAGACCCTTTTGAGTAGTTGATAATTCCTTCCTGCAGCCCCAGCTAGCCTACTACATTCTCTGATGTTTAGGCTACTGGTTCCATTGATCAAAGATCCCATCCGAGTTTACTTAGCCATAATTCTCTATGTATGCTCCTTGAGGACAGCAACTTTATCTTATTCCCTCCAACCATCTCCAGAGCCCGCAAAGTCAGGAGAAATGTTGTGCTGATTAATTTACTTCAATAATTCAGCAAACCTTCAAAGGATGAGTAAGTGTTTGCTAGGTGAACAGAGTGGAGAAGGGCTAGCAGTAGAAACCTAATGTCCAAAAAGCACAAGGGCATGAAATGGCCTTGTACAGTCAGAGAACTACAGCTGTTCAATGTCGCTTGACTGCTGAGGGTAAGTAAGAAAGAGTGGTGGAGATAAGACAGACAAGGTAGACAGGGGCCAGTTAAAAAGCCAGGCAAGGGAAGCTGATGTGACTTAAGCGACTGAGCTCCTGCCTACTACATGGGAGGTCCGTGGTTCGGTTCCCAGTGCCTCTAAAGAAGACAGCAAGCTGGCGTGATGGACAGGCATGGCAAGATGACACAACAAGATGACACAACAAGAAACACAAGAAGAAAAACATAATGAGAGATGCAACAAAGCAGGGAGCAGAGGTTCTCGGTGCCTCCTAAAGAAAATGAGCAAGACAGCAAGCTGATGCCACGGGCAGGCACGACAAGCTAATGCAGCAAGATGACACAACAAGAAACACAAGAAGAAAAACATAATGAGAGACACAACAAAGCAGGGAACAGAGGTGGCTCAAGCGATTAGGCGCCTCCCTCCCACATCAGAGGTACCGGGTTCAGTTTCTGGTGCCTTCTAAAGAAACAAGACAACAGACACAGCAAGTGCAAACAACAAGGGGGTGGAGAGAAATAAATAAAATCTTTAAAAAAAAAAAAAATGCTAGGCAAAGGGGTATGGAGTCATCCAGTGAATAGTAGGGAGCCATGGAAAGACTTTAAGCAAGAAAGAAACATGAGCATTTTTTTGCATTTTATATAGTTCCCGTAGACAGCAGTGTAGAGAATAGACTGAAAGAGAGAAGGGGACCAGCAAGGAGACCATCAAATATTACAAGCTAGAGATGGGGAGATTTGACCTAAAGCAGGGGCAGTGTGGATGGAGAAAACCAATAGAAAGTTGACTCTGCGGGCCTTATGGTGATTGATTGTGAGGAGAGAAGGGAAAAGGAAGAGCCCTGGATGACTGGGCTCAGATTTCTAGCCAGGGTGGCTGAGTGGCTGCTGCAGCCATCAGCTGAGGCAGGGAACTCAGGAGGATGAGCAGCGGATTGGCAAGAACAGTGATGAGCTGAGTTTTGGAATTGTTGAAAATGTGATACCTTTGGGACAGCCAGATGGAGATGTCCAAGAGACCATTCATCTATTTTATGGATCTGGAGAGAGGTGTGGACTGGAACTAGAGATCCAGGAGACATTCAGCACAGAGAGGGTGAGTGAAACCACAGGAATGGCTGAGATCTGTCATCTCAGGACAGTTTACAGAGTAAGGGAAAAGGACAGAGCAGAGAGCCTTGGATACTTATCATGAAAGAGTCAAAGAGGGAAACCAAGAGAATGTGGTTCATTTATTCATTAGGCACTGTGCAGGGCATAGGGGACTCAGACAAAACTTGAGTGTCCCTGCCTTGGTGCTCATGAATTAGCGGGGGAACCGGGCAGCTAAAAAGCAGTTTAGCACAATGGTTTATTGCCACACTAAGCATAAGTAGCTAGTACAAGCAGTTGTAAAGGCACTTAATCCAGTCTACGGCATGAGGGAGGGCTTCCCAACAAGGGGTTATCTAAGGAATAGTAGGAAGTGTGGGCCACTTAGCAGGGAGCAGAAGCCTCCCCTTTCCCACCCCTGCTCAATTCTCCTAAGCCTCGACCTGGAAAAGCAAGTGTTTGCTAGGTGAACAGAGTGGAGTTTCTGCAAGTGCCTGAATGCTCTTGCAGAAACACCAAGCAGGACTAATCTTGGTCGTTTCCCAGCTTACCCCAGAGCCTGCAGCTCAGGGTAGGAGACTGAGGAAGAGACTGGCCCCCAGGGAGACCACCTTCTCCTACTCCTTTCAAGAATTCACACAAGAAACAGTGGGAAAGCAACCCCTTGAACCCTGGAGTGAGCAGTGCAGGCCCCACTGGGAATATGTGTGCCCTGGTCACTGGTGGAAGAAGGAACAGTGGCAGCTCCTTTGGGACACATCTTAATTGCCAGGGAAACTGGAGAGAGGGGGACATGAATACTGTGCAAGTCATCCTTTGGGTCAGTCCTACACTGCACCTGCTCCCCTCACCCACCTGGGACTCATCCTCAGGACCAGTTATGAGCAGAGCTTTGATCTCTTGAAGTGAAATTGCTGCTGGGTTATTGCTCTGGCCACTGCAGCAGTGTGTGAACTCAGGCCTCAGGATGAGCACTGCCAAGGTGAGTGTGGAACACACAGTATCAGTTGCACATGCTTGGGCACATCACGCACACATGCCAACCTGGTCCCAAAAACTAGAATTGCTTTCAATGGGTTCTGTTTTGGTATAACCCATAGCAGGGTGTGAGAGTGCAAAGCTAATAGTGAATGCTCAAGAACATCCACTCATATCCTCACCTTCCCCTTTCCCACCCCAAGGCAGGGATGGGAGAGTGACCAGCCCCAAGACTTGCATCGCCAGCCCCTTCTGGATAGAGCCCTTTTGAACTAACACTTTCTCAGAGGCCTGTGCCAAGGGCCAGTATAAAGCAAGGCTGCAAAGCACCTGGTACCGTGCACAGCACACAGCATGCAGTAGGTGCTCAATCAGGGAACATTCCTTCCCCCTTGGCCTCTAATGGGCAGGGCTGGGCTTGTCATTGCATTGGCTTTAGAAGCAAAAGCTAATCCTGAGTCAGGCCGACCCCAATTGGGAAAGGAAAAAGCTTGGTGAGGACAGGTATGGGCTGAGGCTAGGGTGTGCTCAACATCCCTGGCATTAGACAGGAGCTGACAGGCCGAGGTCATTGACCTCTGCCCAGAGCCATGTTCCTAATCTGCAGCCAGAGGAAATCCCAGGCAGGTCTCCCTTTCCCTAGCACCTGTCCCAGTTGCTTCCTTCCAGTAAGGATCAAAGACTACAATGCCAAATTTGGCAGAATTCTAAGAAAAGTGTATTTGGGAACGGAATTTGCATGAGACCTTATTTATCCAACACTATCAGTATGTACTCTGTAGCCTAGTGCAGAGGGAAGGGTATGGGCTCTGGGGTCAGACAGTTCAAATCTCAGCTCTACCTTTTTCCAGCTGTGAGACCTTAAACAAGTTACTTAACCTCTCTGAGCCACAATTTCTTTGTAGGGGACATAATTGCACCTATCTCTGAAGGTGGTTTTGACGACTCAGGTGTTCAGCAAGCAGGTATTAAATACCTACTATGTGCCAGTCACTGTTCTAGAACGCTGTGATGAACATAACTGATCCTCTGTCCTCCTGGAGCTCCTTTGTAGCAGACAGTGTGAAATAGTGCATGGAAAGCACTAGAAAGCACTATGCAGAGCACCTACAACTGAAAGTGCCCTGTAAATGTTCACTATTGTTACTCCATCAGCTTCTCTCAATGAGTCCCCAATTGTTGCTTTTGTTATAAATAACTGTACAGTGTTGTAAAAAGTGTTACCCTTGTGGTTTGCTGACTGGGTGGAGCTCCTTCTCAACTGAATGGCCTCATACAGCTCTTTTTTTTTTTTTTTAAATAATTCTGTCTCTTCCCTCTGCTGTTGCTCCTTTTCTCTTTCCTTGGTATATCTGCCCCCAGAACAGAAGCTTTCTTCTGTGTCACTTAAAGAAAGAACTAAAGATTCCAGGGAAACCTCCCAAGTTGCTTAAAGGAGGAGGCTTATTTTCTGTCCCTCTCTGTCAGGCCAGAGGATGGCTCCAAAGATATAGGAATTACACCTGTTTCAATTCATTTCATTCATTTTGATCCAAAAAAACATAGAAAGTGTCTGCTACAGTAATAATAGTTCTGAGCATGAGCACAGCATGGTTTACTAAGTATCTTTCACCAACATGACATCTAGTCCTCACAATAGCCCTGTAATACACCCTCTGAACTCCTACAGCACCTGGGCTTTCCTTTTTTTGTAACGCTGAACGCATTGAATTGTCATCGCTGTTTACTTGGTCTGACTACTTCTCTAGACAGGGAATAAGTTGAAGGCTTAGTGAGTCCCTAGTGCCCTAACACAGAGCCTGGCCCAGAGTGGGCCTCCAAGGAAATGTGGAAAATCAGACAGTTGGGAAATCAGACTGACTGCTGGGTGCTAGGGGCAATTGGGTGGCCTGAGAGATATCAGACAGCGGGCACAGTCTCATCTGGAGGTGCTCTCAGTACAGGGAGCATCTGCAGCCCAGGACAGTGAGCTTGCAGCCCAGGCGTGAGTACTGCTCAGAAGAGGGACCCAGCTGATTCGGACAAGGGTAGGGGGAGGCATGGGGGGTTTTGGTGAGACCTCCTGAAGGACGACGGCTGCGTGGGCTGATAGCTCCCTTACTATATGTAGTCACTTCCTTCCAGGGCCGGCTGACAGATGGAAAAGGGAAGACCATCGACTGTAAGGACGCCATCTTTATCATGACCTCCAACGTGGCCAGTGATGAGATCGCACAGCACGCATTGCAGCTGAGGCAGGAAGCTTTGGAGATGACCCATAACCGTCTTGCTGAGAACCTTGGTATGGCACATGGCCTGAGCTGCCTGGGCAAATGCCCAGGCCACTAGCACCTCTCCTGGAGGCAAGGATAAGATTGGGGTCCCAGACCTAGGTGAGGGTCCTGATACATAGCTTTATCCTTAGCTGGCACTAACCAGATAGCAGACAGCATACCAGATAGTGGAGGGCAAAAACGAGAGAGACAATCACCCCCCACCCCCATCCCCCCAGGAAGCCCTGAATCTGTTGGGTAGCAGGAGGACTCCAGTCAGAGAGATGAACAGAGCCACCCAGTGTGAGGTGTCAGAAAGAGGCCAGGGTTTTAGGACACTAATGGTATGCATACTCAACAGATAGGGACGCATTGGTACAGGAAGGGGACAGCAGATGGGAAACTGTGCAGACGGATATACAGCCTGTTTCACCCAGGAAGCCGTACTGTATAGGGGACCCTGGAGAGTGCTGCATAGGAGGAGCACATTAGGCCAGAGCTGTGTCTGTCACCTTTCTGTTTACGATTGAACCCTATAGCCCCTTTCACCCAAGTCAGAATGCAACTCTTAATCCTGGCTTTTCTCTCCACCCCCCTCCTTCACACAACCCCCACCTGAGGGCTCTCAAGGCACATGAGGGCTAGAAGGGCCTCAGAGAGTACTCAGTCCAATCCCATCATTGTTCAGGTGAGGAGACCAGAGAGGCTTAGGCTTTGACCAGGATCACACAGTCAGGGGCAGGTATAGCTCTCAGAGCTTCTTAGGTGTGGGGAGTAGGCAGTTTACGATTCTGTCTCTGCAGAAGATGTCCAGATTAGTGACAAAATCACCATCTCAAAGAACTTCAAGGAGAACGTGATTCGCCCCATCCTGAAAGTAAGTCCTTTTTTGTCCTTCCTGCTGGAGCCCAGGGTTGGGGGTCCCTTAGCCATTGTAAAGATATGGAAGCTCCCGTGTGTGCCTCCTTGGGGTCCAGTAATTCCCCGTGCCTCCTCTGGGTCACTAAACTCACCCCACCCTAAACTGGCCCTACAGGCTCACTTCCGGAGAGATGAGTTTCTAGGACGGATCAATGAGATCGTCTACTTCCTCCCCTTCTGCCACTCAGAGCTCATCCAGCTGGTCAACAAGGAACTGAACTTCTGGGCCAAGAGAGTAAGAGTGGGCACTGCCAGTGGGTGGGGATGGGACCTTCTGCCCATTGGAAGTCAAGGAACATTGGGCAGGGAGCACTCACCCCACACACAAAGGTGGAGTCGTGTGGTGTGGGGCCAGTGGCCGCGGGGGCTTGCAGTCTCTCATGGGCTCAGGCCAGAGGGGTGAGAAAGCATTGGGCCACATGTGGGCATGCTCCTATCTGACCTGTCTCAGGCCAAGCAAAGGCACAACATTACACTGCTCTGGGACCGCGAGGTGGCAGACGTGTTGGTCGACGGCTACAATGTGCACTATGGCGCCCGCTCTATCAAACATGAGGTGAGCCATAACTCTCGGAGCACAGGAGCCTGTGAAAAGTGAGATACCTCCACACCTCCTTCCCTGGAGCCCCCAGACCAAATCCCTGGGCTCCCAGCCTGACTCTCTGTAGTTTGGCTGCTGGAATTGAACACACCCAGAGCAGATGTCCCTTCAGAACCAAAGACACAAGCACAAGTAAAACCCCTGTCCTGGAGGAAAAATGAGTATGAACCCCTACCAGGAGTGGGAACTGGGCTGGGAGCTTCAGAAATTGATATCATTTGTCTTCAGCACAACCCTGCAAGCTAGGTGGTGTTAACCCCCTTTTGCAGATGAGAAAACTCAGACTCCAGAAAAGTTTCTGACTTGTCCCAAGGGATTCAGCAGTAAGTGATAGAGCCTGGTCTCCAAGCTCAGGCCACAGACTGTGCCCAGGCTGGGGCAGTGAGGACCACTTTTCCCACCTGCAGGTAGAGCGCCGTGTGGTGAACCAACTAGCGGCAGCCTATGAGCAGGACCTGCTGCCAGGAGGCTGTACTCTGCGCATTACTGTGGAGGACTCTGATAAGCAGCTCTTCAAGAGCCCCGAACTGCCCTCACCCAAAGCTGAGAAGCGTCCACCCAAGCTGCGGCTGGAGATCATCGATAAGGATAGCAAGACCCGCAAACTGGATATCCAGGCACCACTACACCCTGAGAAGGTGTGCTACACTCTCTAGCATCTACCTCCCTGTCTAGATGTGCCCTCAACATCCAATAAAGGCCCCCTCAGCTGTGCCTGGCAACTGACCAGTCTTCCCCTCATGCCCCTCTCCCCTCTCTACCCAGCCAAAAGCCTGCTTACCTCCTCAGAGTCTCGGGAAGACCCCTCCTCAGCCCCGAAGCTTAGAGCAGGAATCTTGATCTACTCTAGCCCCTTTGTGAACCCATAATCTGCTAACAAGTCCCCAGCAGAGGAGTTGGCATTCCACCTCCCTGAAGGCTGGGAAGAGTCTCCCTAATCTCTGACCTTCAGTGTGATCCTTATGCCCCATAGTCTCTGGAACTTTATCATGCTCCCAGGAAGTATGGCAGCTCAGAACAGATCTGGCTAGAAGAAGACAGGGACCAGGCTATAACCTACTTACCCTCTGCTCACTGGCCCTCCTGTGGCTCAGTTCCTGAATGTCTCCACTGGGAGTGGGGAAATCATGGAGAGACCCAGGCCCAGATGGTTCTGCAGTCCACACTGGAGCCACTTCTTTCTCATGTCCTAAAATCTCAAGGGACTGGGGTCTATGGAACCCTTTCCCCTTCCATTGCCATATCATACCTACTGCCCCTCACCACCTCGTGTCTTGGGATGAGGCCAGACTATGTTTCTCGAGCCTTGGTATTAGGCCAGAATAGGGCACTTCTAGGAGGGATACTGACTGCTTCACTATCCTGCCCAATTCGGAGACCAGACAACAGGCCCAAACGACCAAGCAAACTCAGCTCTACAGGGACTTCCTTCAGGAGACCAAGAACATATAAGTCAGTCAAGCCAGGAGGTGGACTCCAGCAGTTGCTCCTTCTAGTCCCTCAAGGAGCTGTGTCTGCTGTTCTCTACCTCAGTGACTGCCATTCTTTTTTTTTTTTTTTTTTTTTTTTTTTAATGTTTTATTCTGAAATAATTTTAGACTTACAGAAAATTGCAAATATAGTACAGAGAGTTCTCATATACCCTTCACCCAGTCCCCTGATGTTAACATCTTATATATCTATAGTATAATTTTCAAAACTAGGAAATTAACATTGATAGAATACTGTTAACTAATCTATAGACTTTATTCAAATTTTACAAGTTTCCCTACCTATGTCCTTTTTTTTTATTTTTGGTCCAGGAACCAATCTAGGATCCCACATTCATTATGTTGTTGCATTTCCTTCATCTCCGTCAATCTGTGACAGTTAACCTGTCTTCCTTTGTCTTTTATGACCTTGACCCTTTTGAATAGTTGAGGCCAATTAGTTTAGAGAATGTTTCGATTTGGGTTTGTCTCATGTTTACACATAATTAGATTGAGGGTATGTATTATTGGCATGAATACCACAGAAATGATGTTTTTTTCTTTTCAGTACCTCATAGCCGGGAGTAATGTTAACTTTGATCACATAGCAAATGTAGTGTGTGCCTGATTTCTCCACTGTAAAGTTAACTAATTTCCCCTTTAAAACTAATAAAAATCTTCTTTGGGGAAGATATTTTGAAGCTATGCAAATATCTTATTTATCCTTATAATTTTTCCTACTGATTTTAGCATCCATCAATGGTTCTTGCTTATAACAATTATTAATGTTGTATTTGCTTAATGATGATTTTTCAATATCCTGTATTCCTTCTACATTTATTAATTGGTATTCTACTATAAGGAAGAGCTGTCCCTTTTCCCCCATTTATTTATTTAATAATTTATATCAGTTTATTGTATTCTATCAGTTATAATCTAATACTAACATAGTTTATTTCTTGTTCAAATTGTCCCAGATTTGGCCATTGGAAATTCTTTTCAGGTTGGCTCCTGTTTGCTTTCAACATTGCCCCTATCGTTGTTTTGAGTACTTCCTTACTTTCTGGCACCACAAAATGTTCTACCATCTTGTATTTTCTCTCTTCTAGCCCTGGCATCAGCCATTTCTCCAGGCAGCCCTGGATTTGTTTGTTTGTTTAATTTAAGAATGGTACATGGAAACCAAGATCTGGGCACTAGGTGTACTCGTTGCTACTTGGATGTCATTGCTTCTAGGCCCTGTCAGTGGACAGAGCCAGGAAATACATGAATAAATGCTAATACATGCATACACATGCATCTGAACTTACTATTTATCTATCATTCTGTTTATTTATTGAAAGGCATGAGTTCATATAGATACCTCCAGTTCTTATCCAACAAACCACATGGTTCATGACTGCCATTCTCATGATTTACTATTCTTTCTCTACTTCTTCCTCTTCTGCTATCTCTGTTTCTTCTCCTTTCTGGTGTTGAGACTTCCCTTAGGTCAGTTATCATCCTATATGGAATATTCCTAGTGGATAAAGTTCTTATGCATGGCTGCCAAGCCCTTGGTTCAGTCATCTCTAGCCAGGAGCAATAAGCATATAACTCAAAACTAGATAATTTTTATACAAGAAAACTCAATGGCCACCTTCCTGAAAAGAGGGTAGGGGACAGGGTAGACCCTCCATTTCTGGAACTTAAGTATCATTTCTTCCAGGGAGTCTTTGCCAGACCTCCTAAGTGATACTGGACCCTTATCTTTTTTTCTTTTTTTTTTTTTTTTAATTCTTACAAATACTCCCTCTTCCCCCTTCCTCCCATCCCCTAATAACCTCAAATCTGCTTTTTATTTCTGTTAATTTGCTATTTCTAGTCATCTTTATAAGTGATATCATACAATATTTGTGCTTATGCACCTTGCTTATTTCACAGAGCATAATGTTCTCAAGTTTCTTCCATGTTGCGGCATGTCTCATAACTTCATTCATTCTTGTGGCTGAATAATATTCTATTGTGTATATGTAAGCACATTTTGTTTATCCATTCGTTATTGGACACCTGGGTTGTTTCCACCTTATGGCAATTGTGAATAATGTTGCTATAAATATTGGTGTATAAGTATCTATATGAGACTCTGTTTTCACTTTCTTTGGGTATATACACCTAGAAGTGGAATTGCTAGGTAATACGGTAATTTTGTATTTAAGTTTTTGAGGAACTGCTATATTGCTTTCCACAGTGGCTGCACCATGTTACATTCCAACCAACAATGCACTAGAGTTCCAGTTTGCTCCACATCCTCTCCAACACTTTATTTTCTGTGTTTTATTTTAGTAATAGTCATCCTTATTGCTGTGAAGTGGTATCTCGCTATAGTTTTTTTTAAAGAAGAACATTCTGTTCTGAGGGGGTATAAAAAAAAAATAAAGAACATTCTTCTATTTATACTGTTAACCACTATCTTCATCCCCCACCAAAATCATTATGTTATACATACCCTAGATTATTCTCTATCTCACTGTAGTTTTGATTTGCATTTCCTTAAATGACTAATGATGTTGCTTATCTTTTCATGTGCTTATTGGTCATTTGCATATCTTCTTGGGAGAAATGTCTATTCAAGTCTGTATTAGTCAGCCAAAGAGGTGCTAATGTGAAATCCCAAAAATGGGTTGGTCTTTATAAAGGGTATTTATTTGGGGTAGAAGTCCACAGTTACCAGGCCATAAAGCATAAATTTCTTCTCTCACCAAAGTCCATTGCCACGTGTTGGAGCAACAGCTGCCTACGTTTGCCAGCGTTCAGGCTTCTTGGGTTCCTCTCTTTCTGGAGCTGCGTTTCTCTCCGGGCTTAGCTCCTGGTTCCTCCACAAGGTCAGCTGTAGACTATCAGGCGGACGGCTCGTTTCTCTTCTCCTGGGGCCTTCTCTCCAGCATCAAAACTGCTTCTCAAAAACTGCTTCAACTCTGCCTTTTATATTCGATTCCCCACCCACCAACAAGTGGGGCTCAATGCCCTACTGACGTGGCCCAGTCAACACCCTAATCATAATTTAATCATGCCCAGATTAACAGATCGGTTTACAAGCATGATCCAATTATATTTTTGGAATTCATAATTACATCAAACTGCCCAACTGCAGTTTTAATTGGGTTGTCTTTTTGTTGTTGCATTGTAAAAGTTCTTTATAGATTTTGGGTAATAAGCCCTTATCTAAAACAGGCATGCCTCAGAGATATAGTGGGTTCATTTCCAGACACCACTGCAATAAAGTGACTATCACAATAAAGGGAGTCACACAAATATTTTTGTTTCCCAATGCATATAGAAGTTATGTTTACACTATACTGTAGTCTATTGTGTGTAGTAGATTATGTCTAAAAGAACAATGTACATATGCTAATTAAAATGTGACACAGAGACACAAAATGAGCACATGCTGTTGGAAAAATGGTGCCAATAGACTTCCTCGATGTAGCGTAGCATTGCCACAAACCTTCAACTTGTTAAAAAAAAAATTATAGAGTATCTGTGAAGAGTAATAAAACGAAGCACAATAAAACAGAGTATGCCTGTATATGGTTTGCAACAATTTTCTCCTGTTCTGTAGGCTGTCTTTTCATTTTCTTGATAATACACAAAAGTTCTTAATCTTTATGAAATCACGTTTATTCATTATTTCTTTTGTTGCTTGTACATTTGGAGTCATATCTAAGACTCTATTGCTGATCCCAGGTCATAAAGATTTGTCCCTGTACTATCTTCTAAGATTTTTATAGTTTTAGCTCTCATATTTAGGTCGTTGACCCATTTTGAGTTGATTTTTGTGAGTGTGGCCCAAATTCACAGTGCCCAAGTTAGGGTTCTACCTTCATTCTTTTGTATGTAGATATCAGTTATTGCAGTACCATTTGTTGAAGAGTCTCTTGTTTCGCTGCTTTGTGTACTTAGCACCCTTATCGAAAATCATTTGGCTGTAGGTGTGTGGGTCTGTTTCTGGACTTCCATTTCTATTCCATTGATCTATTTTTCTGTCTTTATGCCAGCACCACACTGGGTTTTTTTGTTTTTTTGAGGTACCGGGGCCAGGTATTGAGATTGAACCTGGGACTTCGTATGTGGGGAACCGGCACTCAACCACTGAGCCACATCTGCACCCCTGAGTTGGTTTTTTCCTTTGTTTGCTTGTTATTTGTTTTGTTTTGTTTTGTATTTAAGGAGGCACCAGGAACTGAATCCAGGACCTCCCATGTAGGAAGCAGGCACTCGACTGCTTGAGCCACATCCGTTCCCTACGACACTGTTTTAATTACTCTAAGTTTGTAGTACAATTTGAAATCAAGAAGTGTGAGTCCTCCAACTTTGTTTTTCTTTTTCAAAATTATTTTGGCTATCCTGGGCTCTTGGAGGTCTATATAAATTTGAGGATCAGTTTTTCCATTTCTGCAAAAAATGATAAAAAGGCTGCTGGAATTTTGATAGGGTTGCTTTGTTTTGGTAATATTGACATCTTAACAATATTAACTCTTCCCATCCATGAATATAGATGTCTTGCCATTTATTTAGGTATTCTTTAATTTCTTTCAGCAGTGTTTTGTTGCTTGCATTGTACAGGTCTTTTATATCCTTTTTTAAATTTATTGTTTATAAATTTTTTTATTGTTTATTGTTTATTTTATTTTTTTAGATACTATTGTAAGTACAGTTGTTTTTTTAATTTCCTCTTTGGGTTATTCATTGCTAATGTATAGGAACCCAGTTAATTTTTGTATGTCGATCTTGTACCCTGTCACTTAGCTGAACTCATGTTAGCTCTAATTTTCTTTTCTATGTATAAGATCATGTCATCTTCAAATAGAGATAGCTTTACTTCTGTTTCCAATTTGGACAGTTTTTATTTCATTTTCTTACTTAATTTCTCTGTCTTGAACTTGTATGGTATTGAATAGCAGTGGTGAAAGTGGGCATCCTTGTCTTGTTCCTGATTTAGGGGGAAAGCTTTAAGTCTTTTACCACGGAGTACGATATTAGCTGTCGGTTTTTCATATATGCCCTTTATCATGTTCAGGAAGTTTCTATGCCAGAGTGTTCTAAGTGTTTTTATCAAGAAAAAGTGCTGATTTTGTTGAATGACTTTTCTGCATCTACTGAGATAGTCATGTTTTGTTGTTTTTTTCCCTTCTATTTATGGTAGAGTATTATATTGATTTTTCTTTTCTTTTTTTTTTTTTTTTTTTTTTTTTTGTATGTTGAACCACCATTGCATTCCTGAGGTAAATCCACTTGATCATGATGTATAATCTTTTCAATATGCTGTTGGATTTGGTTTGCTAGTATTTTGTTAAGGATGTTTGCATCCAGATTCATATGGGAAATTGGTCTGTAATTTCCTTTTCTTATGATGTCTTTACCAGGCTTTAGCATTATAGTAATGATGGCCTGATAGAATGAATTAGGAACTGTTCCCTCATCTTGAATTTTTTGAAAGAGTTTGAGAAGTATTGGCATTAATTCTTCTTAAAATTTTTGGTAGAATTCACCAGTGAAGCCATCTGGTCTTGGACTTTTCTTTGGTGGAAGATTTTGATTTTTAACTCAATCTCTGTACTTGTTTAGGTTTATTGAGGTTTTCTATTTCTTCTTGAGTTAAGTTTAGGTAACTAGTGAATTTCTAGGAAATTTTCCATTTCTTCTAAATTATCTAATTTTTTGGAGTACGATTGTTCATAGTATTGTCTTATAATCGTTTTTATTTATGTAAAATGAGTAATGATATAATCATTTTCCTTTCTGATTTTAGTTATTTGTATCTTTTCTCTTTTTTTCTTTGTTAGTCTAGCTAAAGGTTTGTCAATTTTACTGATTTTTTTCGCCAAAGAACCAGCTCTTTGTTTTGTTTATTCTCTCAATTTTTTTTCATACTCTTATCTCATTTATCTTTACTTTAATCTTAATTATTTCCTTCCTTCTGCTAACGTTGGGTTTACTTTGCACTTCTTTTTCTAGTTCCTTAAGATTAAAGTTAGGTTATGAGCGCATATCTTAAATTTCTATAGCACCCTAGGCAATACTTAGATCACTTGCATTACTTGGTCAGTGTTTGTCTTTGTCACTAGAATGTCAGTTACAAGAGGGTAGATAACCAACTGTTCAACTCACTATTCTGTTCATAGAACCTAGCATAGTGCCAGAACATGGTGGATGCTTGAGGAGTATTTGGATGAATATGAGTGGATGGTGCAGCAAGCACAGATCTTCTTAGTGGGCCCTAGAACAGAAAAATATCATTTGTTTGCTCAACACACATTTATTAGGCATGTGCTTGTGGCCTGGCAGTGGGACTACCTACCAGGATTTGGAGCCTTGAGCAAATGGGGCAAAATTAGACTCAGATACTTTGTTGCAGATCCTGGAATACATAAGGCTAGACTTGGAAATGAAAGTGTAATGCCTT
Organism: Tolypeutes matacus; assembly: GCA_026826555.1. Taxonomy (NCBI): domain Eukaryota; kingdom Metazoa; phylum Chordata; class Mammalia; order Cingulata; family Chlamyphoridae; genus Tolypeutes; species Tolypeutes matacus. The sequence continues at coordinate 1,069,750 of JAKSZT010031676.1, read as the reverse complement.
TATTGTTCAAAAATAGAAACTCAAAAGTTTATATCGATTGTTTTAGGAAATTAGGGGAAAAAAGTAGAAAGGACAAATAGAAAAATGATTCTTGAAAGCACCAATAAAATAGATAAAACCTTCTGAGCTGAGTAAAAGGGAAAGAAGCCAAAAAAATACAAGATTAGGAATTGAAAATTATTTTAGAGAAATTCACGGCAATAAATTTAAAATTTACGGCAGTAAATTTAAAAACAGAGGAAATGGATAATTTCCTAGCAATCACTTACCCAAGAAATAGACCAATCAATTAACAAAGAAGAAATTGGAAAGTTGTTTAAAAATTTATCCTTTTAAAAGACTGTGATCTAACTTTTATTCACACTTTTTTATTGATATATATGTAAGGAAAAGTTCATAAATATCAAGTATACACTTCAGTAAACACACTCCTTCCTGTAGCTGTTACCCAGCCCAAGATATTGATGAATTATAACTTTTAACTATTATATAAATTGTTTCAGACCATGGGAAAAGATGGAACATTGCCCAATTGATTTTAAAAAGGCATTGTAAGATTAATACTGAAAACTTATAAAGTGCCCAAAGGAATGCAGTAGCCTAATCTCTCCTATGACTGCAAATATTCCAAACAAAATCAAGTTGAATTGGACACCATAATCACATAAGATATACATCAGCAATACAAGATTCAGGATCACTACATCAAGAACGTAAAGGTCATTTACATGCCTAAAAATTAGATAGTAGTATCAATGTTAGTTATCTGATTTTGTTAATTATGCTGTGATTGTGTAAGAGAATGTCCTTGGTTTTAGAAAATAGTCATTGAAGTATTTAGAGGTTAATGGTAAAGACAATTTGCAAATGTTTCAGGAAATTTTAAATTTTATATATAGAGAGAGTGATAAATCAAACAAAGTATTAACATTTGAGAAATCTAAGTGAAGGTATATAGGAATTTTTTTATTCTTTTTGCAACTTTTCTGTAAGTATAATTATTTCAAAATGAAAATTTTTATTAAAGAAAGGAAAATACATAATTATATCTGTATATGCGGAAAAGGCATTTGATAAAATTTTAAAGTACAATTTTATAAAATTAAAGCTCTAAGTAAAACAAGAAAAAGAAGCTATTTGAATATGATAATGGCCTTCAGAAACCATCAGCAGACATCATACGTAATTGTAAACACTAAAGCCATTTCTATTAAAGTCTGAAATAAGACAGGATGCCTCCTAAAACCTTTATTGTTAACATTTCTTTGAAGGTTCAAGTAAGAGCAATTAGGCAAGAAAACTAAATATAACTATTGAAAAATAATAAGTTATCTTGTTTTGCTGATATATGACTGTATAGATCTAGGAAACCTATCATCACTAATAAGGAAATTTGGTGAGTGGCTGAATAAAAGAGAAATATACAAAAATCAATTGCTTTTTTTTATTCTAGCAATAATCAGCTAGAAATGGTAACAAAGGGGAGCGGATGTGGCTCAAGCATTTGAACGCCTGCTTCCCCCATGGGAGATCCGGGGTTCGGTTCCCAGTGCCTCCTAAAAACAAAAAAGCAAACAAGCCAAAAAAAAAAAAAAAAAAACAACTCAGGGAGCCGACATGGCTCAGTGGTTGAGCGCCGACTTCCCACATGCGAGGTCCTGGGTTCAATCGCCAGCCTGGTGCCTAAAAAAAAGAAAGAAAGAAAGAAATGGTAATAAAGGAAAAGTGTTCCATACTTGCAACAAATACATGTATATATTTGCTCATATTTGCATAAAAGGCCTTTGGAAGGGAGGGGAATTGGGTAATTGAGGGACAGCAATGAAAGGAAGACTTCACTATATTCCTCTCTATACTTTTTTATTAAATTTTGAACTATATTAAGGTTACCTATTCAAAACTATAAGATATTTAAAAATAAATTTAACAAGAAAATCACATTGAAAGGCATAAAACAAGATCTGAAAAAAAAGACCAAGTTCTTGGATAGGATAACTTAATATCATTAAAATGTCAATTCTTTGAATTAATATACCATTAGACTTACAGCATTTTTAATTAAATAAAATTAACCTAAAGTGTCACTTTGCATTACTGTGTTCAGAGATGACATATGGAGCTACTGTTTTCTAGTTCTAGGCTCTCAGGAGATAAGTTTCACTATTCCTGCCACAATCCCACTTTAATGGTCTACAAACAAGGGAATAAGAAAATTTAACTATTGTCAATATACACCCTAAATGTAATTATGAGATAAAGGGAAGAGAAGAGTTACTGGCTGTGATTGACATATGGATGCTGTGTAGGGATGTGGAGAAGAAGAGAAAGTGCTGGAAAATGAATCTTGAGAGGCAAGTTTCCTGATTTCAAAGTGCCTTGAATGTCAATGTTAAGGAAATGAAATGACTGGATTTGTGTTTTAAAAAGGTCTGATTGCAGTGTGGGGAGTGGTTTGAGATAATTTCCATTCAATGTACAGTAGACTGAGTAGGTCCAAGCAAACTCCCTTCCCACCTCAAACACAGAAATATTGAAAATACGTAAAAAAATATATATATATAACATACAGCTGGGGTTGTAACTAAGAACAGGAAATCCCTAAGTGCCAGAAATGAATGACCACCCAAGTCAGATGTTTCTAGAGATTTGGGACTGATACAGGATGTATAGGCAGGGTCTAGGGCTTCAATGAGGACACTGACTCAACAGACCACTTCCTTGTGAAATGAAGACTAGAAGAATACTGCTCATTGGCCTGGGAATCAGTAGGCCTTGTTTGTTTGTTTTTTTAACTTTATTTTGTACATTTAATAATTGAAAACATAAGCAATTAAAAACTAAAAGTAAACACAGATGAATAAATATATACATTTCTCAATTAAATGTCATGGATACATGTAAATTTTTTTTGTTGTTTTGTTTTTTGTTTTTTGTGTGTGTGAATCAAACAATATATTACACAATATATTTGGGTCATAGTAATACATTCATACAGTATTTGTCCTTTTGTGTCTGGCCTGCTTCACTCAACATAATGTCCTCCAGGTTCATCCATATTGCCATATGCTTTATGACTTCATTTCTTCTTACAGCTGCATAATATTCCATCATGTGAATAGACCACAGTTTGTTTATCCATTCATCTGTTGATGGACACCTGAGTTGTTTCCAACTTTTGGCAATGGTGAATAATGTGGCTGTGAACATCGGTGCGCAGATGTCTGTTCGTGTCACTGCTCTCAGTTCTTCTGGATATATACCCAGTAGTGGTATTGCAGGGTCACATGGCAAGTCTATATTCAACTTCTTTAGGAACTGCCAAACAGTCCTCCATAGTGGTTGTACCATCCTGCATTCCCACCAACAGTGAAGAAGTCTTCCTATCTCTCCACATCCTCTCCAACACTCATAGTTCCCGGGGTCGGATGTGGCTCAACTGGTTGGGCGTCCGTCTCCCATATGGAGGGACCCGGGTTCGATCCCCGGGACCTCCCGGTAAAAAAAAAAAAAAAACACTCATAGTTCTCTGTCTTTTTCATAGTGGCCATTCTGATAGGTGTGAAATGATATCTCATTGTAGTTTTGATTTGCATTTCCCTAATCATGAGTGATGTTGAGCATTTCTTAATGTGTTTTTTTGCCATTTGTATTTCTTCTTCGGAGAAATGTCTATTCAAGTCTTTGGCCCATTTTTAAATTGGGTCATTTGTCTTTTTATTGTTGAGTTGTAACCTATCTTTATATATCCTGGATATTAAACCCTTATCAGATATATGGTTTCCAAATATTTTTTCCCATTTAGGTGGCTGCCTTTTCACCCTTCTGACAAATTCCTGTGAGGTGCAAAAGTGTTTAATTTTGAGGAGGTCCCATTTATCTAATTTTTCTTTTGTTTCACGTGCTTTGGGTGTGAGGTCCAAGAAACCACCACCTACTACAAGGTCTTGAAGATGTTTCCCTACATATTCTTCCAGTAGTTTTATGGTCCTGGCTTTTATATTTAGATAGTTGATCCATTTTGAGTTGATTCTTGTATAGGGGGTGAGATAGGGGTCCTCTTTCATTCTTTTGGTTATAGATATCCAGTTCTCCCAACATCATTTGTTGAAGAGACTGTTTTTTTCCCATCAGCGTGGGCTTGGTAGGTTTGTCAAAAACCAGTTGACTGTATAGGTGAGGGTTTATTTCTGGATTCTCAATTCTATTCCACTGATCGATATGTCTATCTTTATGCCAGTACCATGCTGTTTTGACCACTGTAGCTTTGTAATATATTTCAAGGTCAGGCAGCAAAATTCCTCCCACATTGCTCTTCTTTTTTAGAATACTTTTGGCTATTCGGGTGCACTTACCCTTCCAGATGAATTTGGTAATTGCCTTCTCTAATTCTGTAAAGTAAGCTGTTGGGATTTTGATTGGTATTGCATTGAATCTATAAATCAGTTTGGGCAAGATTGACATCTTCACGATATTTATTCTTCCAATCCATGAACACGGAATGTCATTCCATTTGTTTAGGTCTTTTTTAATTTCTTTTAGCATTGTTTTGTAGTTTTCTGCATATAGGTCCTGTACTTCCTTGGTTAAATTAACTCCTAGGTATTTGAGTCTTTTTGTTGCTATTGAAAATGGAATTTTCCTCCTGATTTCCTTCTCAGATTGTTCAGTACTAGTGTACAAACACATTACTGATTTTTGCGTGTTGATCTTATATCCTGCCACTTTGCTGAACTCATTTATTAGTTCAAGTAGCTTTGTTGTGGATACTTCAGGATTTTCTAAATACAGGATCATGTCATCCGCAAACAGTGAGAATTTTACTTCCTCTTTTCCTATTTGGACGCCTTTAATTTTTTTGTCTTGTCTAATTGCCCTAGCTAGAACTTCTAGTACAATGTTGAATAACAATGGTGACAGTGGGCATCCTTGTCTTGTTCCTGATCTTAGGGGGAAAGCTTTCAACCTTTCCCCATTGAGTATGATGTTGGCTATGGGTTTTTCATATATGCCTTTTATCATATTGAGGAATTTTCCTTTAATTCCTACCTTTTGAAGTATTTTTATCAAAAAAGGATGTTGGATTTTGTCGAATGCCTTTTCTGCATCTATTGAGATGATCATGTGGTTTTTTTCCTTCAATTTGTTAATGTGGTGTATTACATTGATTGATTTTCTTATGTTGAACCAGCCTTGCATACCAGGAATAAATCCCACTTGGTCGTGATGTATAAGTCTTTTGATATGCTATTGGATTCGATTTGCAAGTATTTTGTTGAGAATTTTTGCATCTGTGTTCATTAGAGAGATTGGTCTGTAATTTTCTTTTCTTGTGGAATCTTTATCTGGCTTTGGTTTTAGGGTGATGTTGGCTTCATAAAATGTGTTGGGTAATTTTCCGTCCTTTTCAGTTTTTTGGAAGAATTTAAACAGGATTGCTGTTAATTCTTTTAGAAATGCTTGATAGAACTCACCTGTGAAGCCATCTGGTCCTGGACTTTTCTTTGCTGGGAGATTTTTGATGACGGATTCAATCTCCTTAATTGTGATTGGTTTGTTAAGTTCTTGTATTTCTTGTAGTGTCGGTGTAGGTTGGTTGTGCGTTTCTAGAAATTTGTCCATTTCATCCAGGTTGTCTAGTTTGTTGGCATATAGTTTCTCATAATATCCTCTTATGATTCTTTTTATTTCTGTGAGGTCATTTGTAATTTCCCCCCTTTCATTTCTGATTGTATTTATTTGCATCTTCTCTCTTTTTTTCTTTGTTAGTCTAGCGAGAGGTTTGTCAATTTTATTGATCTTCTCAAAGAACCAACTTTTGGTTTTGTTGATTTTCTCTATTTTTCTGTTCTCATTTTCATTTATTTCTGCTCTGATCTTTATTATTGCTTTCCTTCTTTTTGCTTTAGGATTGGTTTGCTGTTCTTTTTCTAGTTTCTCAAGTTGTTCAGTTAAATCTTTGAGTTTAGCTCGCTCTTGTTTCTTAATATAGGCATTTCGGGCTATCAATTTCCCTCTCAAGACTGCCTTTGCTGTATCCCATAAGTTTTGATATGTTGTGTTCTCATTTTCATTTGTCTCAATAAATTTACTGATTTCACTTGCAATTTCTTCTTTGACCCACTGAATATTTAGGAGTATGTTGTTCAGTCTCCACACATTTGTAAATTTCCTTTTTTCCTGTCTGTTACTGATTTCTAGTTTCATTCCATTATGATCTGTGAAGGTGCTTTGTATAATTTCAATCTTTTTATATTTATTGAGAGCTGTATTGTGACCTAACATGTGGTCTATCCTGGAGAAAGATCCATGGGCACTTGAGAAGAATGTATAACCCGCTGAGTTTGGATGCAGTGTTCTGTATATGTCTGTTAGGTCTAACTTGTTTATCATATTGTTCAAGTTCTCTGTTTCCTTGTTGATCTTCTGTCTAGTTGTCCTATCTAATGATGTGAGAGGGGTGTTGAAGTGTCCGACGATTATTGTAGAAATGTCTATTTCTCCCTTCAGTTTTGCCAGAGTTTGTCTCATATATTTTTGGGCACTCTGGTTAGGTGCATAGATATTTATGACTGTTATATCTTCCTGGAGGATCGTCCCTTTTATTAATATATAATGGCCTTCCGCATCTCTTATCACTTTTTTGCATTTGAAGTCTGTTTTGTCTGATATTAGTATAGCTACCCCTGCTCTTTTCTGTTTACTATTCGCGTGGATTATCTTTTTCCAACTTTTTACTTTCAGCCGGCTTGTATCCTTGTGTCTGAGGTGAGTTTCTTGTAAGCAGCATATGGATGGCTCATGTTTTTTTATCCATTCTGTCAGCCTGTATCTTTTGATTGGGGAATTTAATCCATTCACATTCAATGATATTACTGAAAATGCACTATTTATTTCCTCCATTTTATTCTTTGGCTTTCATATGTCATCTTATTTTTGTCTTTCTTTTTACTCTTTTGGTTATCCTTTCTGCTTTTCTTTCTTCTATACTCTCCTCCAAGCCTCTCTCTCCTGTCTTTTTCTTTCAGGTTCTAAGGCTTCCTTTAATATTTCCTGCAAAGGTGGATCTTTTTTGCAAACTCTCTTAGTTCCTGTTTGTTTGTGAATACTTTATATTCACCTTCATATTTGAAGGACAGTTTTTCTGGATAAAGAATTCTCAGCTGGCAGTTTTTCTCTTTCAGTTTCCTAATTGTATTATACCACTTTCTTCTCGCCTCCGTGGTTTCTGAAGAGAAATCTGCACTAAGTCTTACTGGACGTCCTTTGTACGTGATCTTTTGATTCTCTCTTGCTGCTCTGAGAATTTTCTCTTTATCTTTTACATTTGACATTCTGAATAATATGTGTCTTGGCGTAGGTCTATTTGGATTTATTCTTATTAGGGTACGGTGTGCTTCTTGGACATGTAAGTTCATTTCTTTCGTGAGAGTTGGGAAATTTTCAGCTATTATTTCCTCAAATACTCTTTCTGCCCCTTTTCCTTTCTCTTCTTCTGGAACTCCCATGACACGTATGTTGTTGCGTTTTGTGTTGTCATTCAACTCTCTGAGCCCCTGCTCAATTTTTTCCATTCTTTTCTCTCTCTGTTCTTTTCTCTCTTCAATTTTAGCTGCTCTGTCTTCAGTATCACTTATTCTTTCTTCTATCATTTCGAGTCTGCTGTTGTACGCTTCAAATGTATTTTTTTACTTCACCTATTGTGTCTTTCATTCCCATGAACTCCGTTACTTTTCTGTTCATGATTTCAAATTCTTCTTTACGTTCGCGCAATGACTTCTTGATGTCATTGAACTCTTTAACTATATTTCTTTCATCTCATTAATTTGATTTTGGAAATGTGTGCTCATCTCACTGATTAGTTCTCTCAAATTCTGCATCTCTTCTGGGACTTTGCTGTATTCTTTTCTTGGGCCATGTCTTCTATTTTCTTAGTATGGCCCGTAATTTTTTGCTGGTGCTTAGGCATCTGGTTAGTTTGTATTTTACTTAGATGCTCTATCTCTTTTATGGGGTTTTAGTGGCAGGAGGCTGTAAGTTACCACCGCTCTTTGATTTTTGGCTCAACCTTGATTGTTAGGATTGTTCTGCTGGTTCCTCAAAACTGGGCACTGGACCCAGTAATTGGTTGTAGAGTCGTTTCCTAGGGCCTTGGGCAGGGAGGCTATAGAGGCCAGGAAAAGCCTCTCTTACTTATTAGTTTTCTTATGTGCACTTCCTTGGTCTGCCAGGAGATGGCGCTTGTTGGCAGCTCTCAATTCAGTGCCTGGTCGGAGCGTATTTGTTGTGACACAGACCAGATCAATGTGATAGAGCTTCCTGTCTGGGGGCTAGGAGCCCTGTGATTCAAACTTTCTGAGACAGTTCTCCAGACTTCTCTCGTAGCGCGCCCCTTTTCCCAGCTAGGAAATATTTCCACTCCCTTCTGAATCTTCAACAATCAGTCCAGTTCTGTAGTCGCGATTTCCCTCTTCTGTCCCTCTCTCCTCTGGGTGGTGTGCAGCCTTCACTTGCTGTCCTAAACCCTAGAAGATCTTTTTCGGGGCTGTTTCAGCTTGTCCTCTAGCTATTTTTCTGGAGAAAAGATTCCCGTGTCTTACTAGTCCGCCATATTCCTGGAAGTCAGTAGGCCTTGTTTTTACAGGTACCTTTGTGAAAACTGGGCTATGGAAATATCCACACCTTTGTGTTTGCGCCTAGGGGATCCTATAGGTTTCACTGGCCCAGGACCATCTTTTTGTTAGTTCTTCAGCTTGACATTCCAGTCACATTTGGGCATTGTGAATTTGGACCACACTCTCACAAATGAGCAAAATCGCTTCTCAGGTGACTGTCTACTCACATCCCGTGCAATTCCCTACTGATTCCCAGGCCAATGAGCAGTATTCATCAAAATTAAAAACTTTTCTGCTTCAGAGGACACTGTCAAGAAAGTGAAAAGACAACCCACAGAAATGGTAGAAAATATTTGAAAATCATAAATCTGATAAGGGACTTGTATCTCGGATATATAAAGAACTCTTATATCTCAGCAATAAAAAGGGAAACCAGGGAAGCAGATGTGGCTCAAGTGGTTGGGCATCCATCTACCATATGGAAGGAGCCAGGTTTGATCTTCAGGACCTCCTGGTAAATTTTAAAAAGGCAAGCAGGCAAGCCAGGCCCACATGCAGCGAGCCACAAGCAAGCCGAGCCATGCAGCAAGATGTTGACGCAACAAAAGAGAGACGCAGTGGAAAGCCAAGGTGAGATGGCGCCAGAAACCAAGAACTGAGGTGGCGCAAGTGACAGGGTGCCTTTCTCCCACCTCAGAGGTCCCTAGGATCAAATCCTGGTGAAGCCTGGAGGAGAAAAATGAGAAGGCGAGAGACAGACAAAGACATTCACTAACCCAGTGAATGGACACTGCAAGCGGTGAGGGGGGGGAACGGACTCCTAAACTCCTAAAGGGTGAATATTATGGTGTGTGAATTTTGTAAGTATAATATAATATAATACCTCATGACTGAAGCAAACCAGCTTAAAGCCCAGAACTCTCTCTGTTTTAATCATCAGGATGAAATTGTTTTTAAGTGTATATTTTCCAAATTTCTTAAACAGCATATATATAAATATAAATTCACCTCTTTTTGAGTCACAATAATTACAAATAGTGCTTATTATTTGTGCTGTAAATACCATAGGTTGCTTTTGTCTCTTCATCATTAGGCTGTCACTTCTCCTCTTGGAATTTTTTTTTCTAATCTATGTGTACCAAAGCCAAATAACTACTATTGTTTTTATTTTAAATGGAGTCAAGACCTTTTTTTAAAAAAATCACGAGAAGCAAAAAAAGCTGGAAAAAAGCAGCCCATTGTCAAGAGCCAAAGTAGTCAATAGAAGCAGACCCAGATGACCCAGATGGTGGAACTATCAGACCAGCAATTAAAATAATTATGATTAATGTATTAAAGACTCTAGAGGAAAAGATGGACAACACTCATAAACAGATAGAGAATTTCAGCAGAGAGATAGAAACTATAAGAAAGAATCAGGGAAACGGCTGTGGCTCAATCAGTAGGGCTCCCGTTTACCATATGGGAGGCCCCGGGTTCGGTTCCCGGGGCCTCCTGGTGAAGGCAAGCCCGCCCGCACGGCATGGTTAGCTGACCCAGCGAGCACAAGCAGCAAGGGGGGGATAAATGAATAAATAAATAAAATCTTTAAAAAAAAAAAAAAAAAAAGAAAGAATCAAATGGAAATGTTAGAAATAAGAACCATGGCAACATGGGAAGCGGATGTGGCTTAAGTGATTGGGCTCCCATCTACCATATAGGAGGTCCAGGGTTCGATTCCCAGGGCCTCCTGGTAGAGGCAAGCTGGCCCGCACGGCGAGCTGGCCCACGTGGAGTGCTGGCCGGAGCAGATAGCTGGTGCAGCAAGATAATGCAACAAAAAGAGACACAGAGGAGAGACAATAAGAGATGCGGCAGACCAGGGAGCTGAGGTGGCGCAAGAGATTGAGTGCCTCTCTCCCATTCCGGAAGGTCCCAGGATCAGTTCCTGGTGCTGCCTAAAGAGAAGACAAGCAGACACAGAAGAACACTCAGCAAATGGACACAGCAGGCAGAGAGTGCAAAAACAATGGGGGGTGGGGCAGAGTGAGGGGAAGGAGAAATAAATCTTTTAAATAAAAATCAAAAACATGGCAACAGATATGATGAATGCCTTTAACTAGCTCATCAATAGACTTGACACAGCCAAGCAAAGAATCAGTAAATTTGAAACAGGTCAACAGCAATTACCCAAACCAAAACACAAAGATAAGAAAAGTAAGGGGATCACACAGAAACATACATGAATATTTATAGCAGTATTATTCATAATAACCAAAAGATGGAAACAACCCAGTTGTCTATGGTGGGTGTATACATGCAATGGAATATTATTAAGCCATAAAAAGAAACAAAATACTGATACATGCTACAATTAGGATGAACCTCTAAAACAATACGCTAAGTGAAAGCAACCAGACACAAAAGGTCATGTATTGTGTGATTCCTTTTGTATGGTAAATCCAGAATAGGCTAATCCATAGAGACAAAACAGATTAGTGGTTACCAGAGAATGGGGGAGGGGATGAGGAGTGCTTGCTTAATGGATACAGGTGCTGTTATAGGTGATGAAAAGTTTTGAAACTTGAGAGAGCTGGTAGTTGCATAACTTTGTGAATACACTGGATACCACTGAATTGTACACTTTATATGGTTAATTGTATATTATATGAGTTTTGCCTTAATTTAAAAAAAGAATAGGAGTAATAAACAGATTATCCAAGAGCTGTGGGTCAATATCATACAGTCTAGCATATGTGTAATTGGAGTCCCAGAGGGATAAGAAAGAATGGAGTAAAAGAAAGATTTGAAGAGATAATGGCTGATTTTTTCCCAAAAATAAAGACATCAACCATAGTTCCAAGAAACTCAGAGAACCTGAAGCAGTGTAAATCCCCCCCCCACAAAAAAAATTACACTGTGTTATCTACTTCTATAACAAATTATCCCAAACCCAACTGTTGATTGAAACAACAGTAAGCATTCATGTATTATCTCACACAGTTTCCGAGAGTCAGAATCTGGGAGCACCTTAGCTAGGTGGTTCTGCCTCATTTCTCTCGAGGTTGCAGTCAAGATATCAGCCAGGGCTTCAGTAATCTTAATGTTTGACTGCAACTGGAAGATTCACTTCTAAGATTGCTCACTCATATGTTGTTAGCAGGAGGCTTCATTTCTTCACTGGCTGTTAGTAGGAGCCCTCAATTCTTCTCCATGTGAGCCTCTCCATTGGACTGCTTGAATTGGGGACATTAGCTGAGAAAGCTGAACACCAAGTAGCTACAGAAGGGATGTCAGAAAGAATCGAAGCAGGGAAGTGGCTGTAGCTCAAGCAATTGAGCTCCCGCTTACCATATGGAAGACCTGGGTTCAATCCCCGGGACCTCCTGGTAAAAAAAAAAAAGGAAAAAAGATGTCCCAGCACAGACCTCTGCACAGCGAAGCGATGCACCAAAAAGATGATGACACAACCAGATAGGAGGGGGAGGGGGAATCAAATTCATACAGAATCCCAGAAAAACTCAGAAATGTGAAGCACTGGATGCTATAAGAATTTGGGCAAACACATGGAGCTGAAAGTAGAGAAAATGGTTAAAAGTTTATTTCTGAAAATGCAGTAAGACTTCCAGGTCCCCACCTGCATCCAATTGGGCAGCCAATTTCCCCTCCCCCACAGGAGCAGAAGACAGTAACTTTAGCCTGTGGAAGAATTCAACCAGATAGCCTCTAGGCTCAAGGTCACCAGGAACAGCAGAAAGTGAGAAGGAAGAGCATTGCCAAAAACAAATTGAGAACAAGTCTATCTAATATCATACCCCAACCCGTTCTTCCACATAGTTCCAAGAATAATGGCAACTAGGCACATTTCCTTCCTAGGCAGGACTTTGAAAGACTTGTCTCTAGAAATACTAAATGACCCTAGAGAAAAGATCTATAAATACTGACATTTTGAGTTTTCCAACAAAATGACTGAGTCCCTACCCAAACACTATACAGTGAAACTACAATTCACACGCTCAGCCCACACCCACAAAACTTCCAACCGTTTTTTTTGTTTGTTTGTTTGTTGTTATTGTTGTTGTGTTTTTTTTGGTACCTCACCCTAAAATATGAAAGGAAACCAAAGACTCACCAGATGTGAGGAAAGCTTGAACATGAAAGACCAAAATTATAACCAAAGGGGAAAAAACTAAGAGGGAGCAAAGACAATACAAAAAATAGAGGAAAACTTTCAAACAAACAAACAAAAAATCTAACTAGAGAGAGAAAAGAGAAAATAGCCATGAAGCAAAAGCAAGGTGCTTTCTTTTAAGTACCAATAACAGAACAAGAATTAACTCTTGGAATTTTAAGATGTGTTAGCTAAATTCTTTTTTAAATCCATAAAATAATTGGAAGATAAACCTGAGAAAATCTCCCTGGAAGTAGAACAAAAAGAAATGGAAAACAGAACAAATAAAGTTAAAAAAGCAATTAAGGATGTCTTATATCCACCTAATAGGAATTTCAAAAAGAAAAAGAGAGATAAAGTAGAGAATATAATCAAAGAAATAGCACAAGGAATTTTCACAGTACTGAAGGACATGAGTTTCCAGACTGAAAGGGCCCACCAAATGCCCAGTGGTTGAAAATAGATCCCCACAAAGGCATATCATCATGTAGTATCAGAACCTTCAGGATATGAAGAACATCCTAAACGCTTCCAAAGAAAAAAAATAAGTCACCAAAAAGAATAGGAATTCATAATGATGTCCCTCAAAAGCAACACAGGAAGCTGAAGGAAACAAAGAAATGGCTTCAAAATTCTGAGAGCAAATTATTTTCAACCTAGAATCCAGATTATTAATCAAATGTGGTGGTATAATCAATGTGTTCAGATCCACAGGATCTCAAAAAATATTCCTACCATGTACTTACTCTCAGACAACTACTTGAGGATATGCTCCATTAAAACAAGGAAATAAACCAAGAAAAAAGAAGCAAATGGGAATCCAGCCTAAGAAGCAAAGGGATATCCCAGGAAAAAAGCTACGCAGAGCAACAACTAATCCAGTTTGGTGCAGGAGGATAGAAGGTATATTAGTTTTTCCTATGTAATAAAAGAAAACTTCCAAATCTCAGTGGCTTACTACAGCAAAAATTTATTTTTTCATGTCCAGGAGACTGCATATTGGCTGGGGTTCATCCGATCTGGTCAGGTTCAGCTGAACTTGGCTGTAGACTAAGGTTTGGGTTCAGGTCGTCCCCCCATGCTTTCTCAGTCTCCTTGAACCAACAGGTACACAAGCCATGTTCTTTTCGTGGTAGACACCAGAAGCTCAAGAGCAAGCCAAATTATACAATCTTCTTATAACCTCTGTTCCTGTGGCAGTTTGATATTATTTATGAATTCCAAAAGGAGAGATTATGTTTGTAAACTGGTCTGTTCATCTAGGCGTGATAACCCTTTGTAATTGATCCAGCTGAGATGTCTGATTAAATTATGTTACAATTAGGGCTTTGATTCAACCACATCATTAGAGTGTGACTCAGTGTTGAGTCCCAGCCCCCTCGGTGGGCTGATGAAACAGACTCTCACAGAGAAGTAAATACACAGAAGTAAATACACAAAAGAAGAGAAACAGCTCATTAGATACAGCAGAGCCCGAGAGGAAGATAAGCCTAATAGTCTACAGCTGACCTTGTAAAGAGACCAGAGCAGCTAAGCCCAGAAAGAAGCAAGCCCTGGGGAGAGAGAGGAGCCTTATGCCAGCCTACAGCTGAGATTGGAAGAAGCTGGGACCATGGAGCCCTAAGAGAAAGAAGGCAGACTGAACCCTCACAGACATTGCCCACCATCTTGCTTCAACATGTGGCCAATGACTTTGGGTGAGCAAGTACCTCTTATGGTACCTTGAGTTGGACTCTTCAGGGCCTTGTGACTGTAAGCTTCTACCCCAAATAAATACCCTTTATAAAGGCCAACAGAGTTCTGGTACTTTGCATCAGCACCCCTTTTGGCTAATATAGCTCCTTTCATGTATATTAACATTCTTAGGTCAAAACAAGTCATAGGCCAAGCTCAGCATCAGTGGGACAGGGAAATATATCCCCCCACAGACACTTTAGGGGAGATGCTACAAAGTCAAATGGCAAAAAGCATGGGTGTATACCTCTATAGTCTATCCCAGAAAGCTCCAGGAGAGCTGGAGGGATGTTTCCAGGAAAAAAATAATGGTACTAATAGAACACCTAACATGTCTGGTTGTGTGGAAAAGAGTATCTCTAAGGGTTTTACAATTCCTTAGGAGAGTGATAATGATAGAGATTTAGAAAACTAAGCAAATGAAATTAAAAAGGCAATTATTCTAAAGCAAAAATTTATACAAGGAAGTTAATTTAGTTATGGTACGTATTCATGTGATTTAGACATAAGGTGCACATTCAATGTTGATATAACTAAAAATTTTCTACAACTGCTATTTTTCATGGATTCCAAAATGCACATGTTTTCAAAACTGAAATCTGAAAATCTGGAATCAAGATGTTTCATAATCACTGTTGGTCATGACAGAGATGCCATTGCCATGTGTAAACGTGATTGTTATTCCTACTTGCATGACTGGGTAACTACCACTCTTTGACATTTCAGTCCACAAACTGACCATTTGAAAAAAGAATATAAGTCCTGGCTGTTGTCTAAAAGATTTCATTTGTGCCTTCTGGAAAATAAAGGAAATACCAGTTTCAAAACTTGCAGAATGAATGTCATTGGTTTGAAAGAAAATTCCACTGTTAATAGTGGATCCCTCTTTTTTAAATTGCTGTATCACCCATACCCTTGAAGGCACAGAGTATGATATTGCGTGGAAAACATGGGCATTGATATCTCTAAGTCAAAAAAAAAAAAAAAAAAAAAAGATTCAAAAGAATGGAACTCTGAATGTGAAGACGTTTTCGAACTACCTTAACCAATTTATTTGTTTATATTTTCCTTTTTTGTGCATGCACAAAAGTGATGTATAATAAATTATTTGTCTAAATTCCAAAGAATCTCTTTCAATAAGTATAAAAATTCCAAGTGATAAGAAAGCATTGTGGTTGTTTGATTAATTTTTTTTTCTTTCTGTCTTATATATATAAAGGTATGTCTGTGAATCAGTGAAATATGGCATATTAGAATAATAGAGGGACACAAACTGGGGGTTTGTAATATTCATACAAGGAAGTCAATAAATAGTCTAAATAAAGAGTCTAAAGTTAGTAAGTCAAGAAATCACAGGGCAAACATTATCCTAAGAGAACATGCTGCCTAGGATCAAACCCCAGCTCTGCCATTTGCTAACCATGTGACTTTATGCAAATTTCCTAACATCTTTGCATTTCAATTACCTCTTCTCTAAAATGGGACTAGAAAGAGTACCTAGAATATAAGGTCATTATGAGAATTAAACAATACTTGCAAAGCAATGAGGACAGAACCTGACACATTGTAAGCCCCCAATAAATGTTAGCTATAATTTGTATTTGTCTGTTTAAATATATGGAGGTCAATACCAAAAGAAAACAGTAAAATGGTTTGAAGAGTGGTTTCTGAGGGTAGGAAGAGGTAAAAAAGAGGACTGATGTTTTTCATTTATGTCCTGATTTCTTAAACTATGTACATGTTTCAGTTTGATGAAAATAAATTACTAAAATATCTATATGTATAAGTGGCATAGCAAAGAAAAAAAATATGGATGAATGCTCCAGTCCCCATTCTGCAACCGCTCACAAGGCTGACTTTCCTTCTCTACTGTTCCTCATCCTTTTTGCCTTCAGCCAGCAACTCAGCTGTTTGGGGCTCTTTACAAGATAAGGGGGCCCAAGCATTCATTCTTGAGGGATAGGAGCCCTTAGTGGTAGGGTTGATGTGGTCTTCTAGAAGTTTTCACAACTAGATATGGCAGTACCAGAAGGTGCCCCAGTGGGTTCCATACCTTTTCTCTGCTCCTATGATGTAGCAGCAACTCTTATTTCTCCTTGATTGATCAGGATTAATCACTCCAGCCAACAATATAACTTCAATTTTTGTTTGTTTTTCTAGTAGCATGAGGAGCCCAAAAAGACCAGGTGGTAGTCATCTCCAATTTGATTAAACCATTATTTTGTCCCTCCTGGCCAAAGCTTTCTCTTCAGTCCCATGTATTACGGCATTGGGAGAAACAGCACCATATATATTATGTTAATCATCTTGTTCAGAACATATAATACGTAATGTAGGATATCATCCCAACTTTTCAAGGAGTTGTTTCCCAGCATTTTATAAGTCCAGTCATTTCTAGATGACAAGGTTCATGGTAAGACTAAGGAATCCCATGTAAATAAGCCCATTGTCTTTCTTTCACTGTGATGTGAGTTCCATGTTCAGAAGCAATGATGTACAAAACCATGGTAGTAAATAAGTCATTAGTGAGTCCACAGATGATCATGCTGGCAGGATCATAGATGACAGGAAGAGTACATTTGAATCCAGAATAACTGCCTATTCCCATGTGGACAAATCCCTGCCTCCTCCGTAAAGAAAGAGGCCCAATAAAATCAACCCACCTCCAGGTGCCTAGCTGGTATCCCCAACATGGTACCATATTGGGGAAGTAGGTTGGTAATTTCTACTATCAAGCCAAGCACTCTTCAGTGGCAGTAGCCAGGGCAATATTAGTGAAAGAAAGTACCAATCATTGAGTCCACATAGCCTCCATTCACGCCCTTGTGGCCACTTTTCTCATAAGCCCATTGAGAAAACTCTGGGTTACCGCAGAGAAACTGATCATTACATCAGGTTATCATGTCCACTGATTACTGAGAGTTTCCTCTGCAGTGAAAACCTGGTCACTCATGTGGGCCACAAACATTTACACACTCTGGACTCTTTCTGAGTGCCAACCACATATTTCTTCCAAAAATTTCTTATCTTGAGCCTTCAAAGATCCTAAACAATCCATTAGTCTCTGCCATTTCTCAGCCATCTCTCCTGGCAAACAAAGACAAAATACCACTCAGTATTCTGCTCTTGAAAGATTTCCCACTGCTCTTCATGGCAACCCTGGAGTGAGACTGCTGCACCACTATATTGACCTTAAGCCATTGCCTATATTTTGTTCACCGCCATCTATAAACCAGGGTTGGGGGAGCGGGCGTAACTCAGTGGTTGAGCACCTGTTTCCCATATATGAGGTCCCGGGTTCAATCCCCAGTACCTCCTTAAAAAAAAAAAAAAAAAAAAAAAACAGGCTTGATATTTTTCTCTCTTCTTTCAAATGATTATACGGAACTTCTCATGAGATCAAGGGTATAGTGTGAGGGAGGAGACATCCTAGGAGAAAAGAAGCCTACTTTGCCACAGGACCAGCCCCAAAATGAGATTCAAATGTATCAGCCTTGCCACTTGGTGAGGTACACAACCACATTAGTGGGTTGGCATATTCAGTAACAGTTCATAGTGGGAAGCTAGTTTGTGCTTCTTATGGTTTCACACAATCCAATAGTCTGACATTCAGTCTATACCAGGACCCAGTAGCAAGCCAAGAGTTGTTTCTCAAAAGGAGAATAGTCACTTGCCAAACAAGATGTGGTTTTGCTCCTAAACACTTGGGAAGGGATTTGAATATGATTCTCTTATCGGGCTGGCACTATGCCTCTTACTTCCTGGTAGAGGGCATAAGACAGAGGAATATGGTTTTCCCTTCAGGCAATTCAACAGCATGCCCCAGAGTGATGTGCTCCAGAAACTTCACAGAGCTGGCAGGCTTCTGTATTTCCTACTTTCTGGTATACAACTCACTAGGCATCCAGGGTTCCTGATACTTCCTGCTTTTTAGGCTTTATCAGCATTTTATCATCATCATAGTGGACTAGTGTGATATCTTATGGGATGCTGAGAAGATCCAAGTCCCTATGGACTAAATTGTGGCACAGAGAGTTAGTTGACATGGTCCTAAGGCAAAATAGTGTAGTTGTACTTCTGTCCCTACCAGATTAAACTCTCTCTGGTATTCTTTGCTTAATGAGATAGCAAAAAAACATTTGCACATTAATAACTTTATTACAGGTAGCAGAGGCTCTGTTGGTTCACTCTGGTAAAGAAACCATATCTGGAACAGCAGTACAATTGGAGTTATCACCTGTCTCAATTTTTCAATAATGTACTTTCCTTTCCAAGGCCCTTCTGATGTCTGCATAAGCCAAACAGGTGAGTTAAGTGAGTGTGTAATAAGAATCACCACCTCTGGATTTTTCAGGTCCTTGATGGTGACACTAATCTTGCATTTCCTGGAAAGCGGATGTGGCTCAAGTGATTGGGCTCCCGCCTACCATACAGGAGGTCCAGGGTTCGATTCCTGGGGCCTCCTGGTGAAAAGCAAGCTGGCCCATGCAGAGAGCTGGCCCACGCGGAGTGCTGGCACAGTAAGATGATGCAACAAAAAGAGACACAGAAGAGAGACAATAGGAGACATGGCAGACCAGGGAGCTAAGACGGTGCAAGAGATTCAACACCTCTCTCCACTGCGGATGGTCCTGGAATCGGTTCCCTGGTGCTGCCTAAAGAGAAGACAAGCAGACACAGAAGAACACACAGTGAGCAGGCAGTGAGCTCAAAACAATGAGGAGGGAGGGGGGAAATTAATCTTTTTTTTTTAAATCTTATATTTCCCTCAGAAATTCAGTGTTGTTCTTTGTTTATCATTTTAATAAAGAGGAAACTCAAAGGACTTCCATTGGGCCCATTTAACTATAATAGCCATATTCAATAGATTGGAGAGATGTGGGGATTCTGGCACTTGCTGAATAGAGCTAGTCTAACTAAGGAACTACTCAGAAGAACCATGGTACCGTGGTTTTATGTACCACTGGACTGACAGAGAGGTAGACTAAAATCAAAACTCAGTTCAAAAAAAAAAAAAAACAACAAAGGGAAAAGAAAAAAAAAACCCAGTTCAGGGAGTAGATGTGGCTCAAGCAGTTGAGCAACCACCTTCCACATGGGAGGTCCTGGGTTCGGTTCCCAGTGCCTCCTGGAAAAACAAAGAAACAGACAACAAGCAAAGGAAATGAAAAAACCAACTCAGGGACACCAATGCAGCTCAGTGGTTGAGCGCCATATTCCCACATACCTAGGTCCCAGGTTCAATCCCCAATCCCCAGTACCTCAAAAAAAAAAAAGTCAGTTCATCACTTGACCCCCTTAAGCCTCCATGCTGCGTAGTGGACCACTGTCCCAACTATAACTATAAACTTCATATAAACTATAAAGTCTGTGTCCAACAATCCCCAAGAAGTCTTTTCTCCAGGCCACAGCTACCCTGGGAAATGACCACAAGTCCCACTGGGGAAGTCTGTAAGGAATACATAGGATCAATATTTATACAGCTCCCTCTTCATTTCATTCAAGAGGTTCTAGGTCTGTTAACTAACCCAAGCCTGGAAACGGTGAGAGCCAATTTTGTCTATCTTTTTGTCTTAGATCAGCCTCTGTTCACCTGTTCCAAAGGATTTTTTGGTTTTGCAAATCAGTATCTTAGTGAATTGCCCATATTCTGTGATCCTAGGGACTCAATGGTCAATTATCTACCACCAAAGGTCAGATCACTTAGAACTGCTGCCAATCTTGGTCACCTCTCCTACCTTGCCTCTGGAAGCTGAGTACTGTTCTCAGATTTTTCCAACCCCAGGATCCCAGCATGCATATTGAAATCAGGAACCCATTCCATCTTAATGTCTTTCCCCTAGCATACTTGGCCTACAGAAACCAACTACAACAGCACTTTCCAAAATTGCCATCACTCACTCCCAAATATATTTCTCAACGCCTTGGTGAAGAAAGTGTCATCTGGGTCATTTCGGGACAGATTTGGGGGTGAATGAGTGTCTCACATTTACAAACCCACAACAACATTCCTAGATCCCTAAATCTTTGGATTCTTTCTTCTAGTTTATACCAAAGAACTCTTGCCTTCTCGATTTCATTTAGTAAAGGCCATCACTGAATCCAGGTTTCAGTCAACCAACTGAAAAAGCAATTAATGGAGAGCGGATGTAGCTCAAATGGTTGAATGCCTTTTTCCCATGCACAAGGTCCCAGGTTTGATCTCTGGTACCTCCTAAAAACAAACAAGCAAGCAAATGAGAAAACCAACTCTCATTGGAGAGCAAATGTAGCTCAGTGGTTGAGTACCTGTTTCCCATGTACGAGGTCCTGGGTTCAATCCCTGGTACCTCCTGGAAAAAAAAAAAAAAAGCAATTAAATCCACCACACACATGCCAGAATGGATAAAATTAAAGATTGACAATATCTAATGATGATAGTGTGGAGCAACCAGAATTTAAATACATTATTGAAGGAAGTATAAAATGGCATAACCAATTTGGAAAAGTTCCAACAATTTCTTATAACACTAAACATACACATACCCTTTGACCCAGCAATTCCATTTCAAGAGAAATTAATATAGATATCCACCACAAAAACCACTTATACATAAATGCTCAGAACAACTTTATTCATAATAGCCCAACACTAGAAACAACCCAAATGTCCGTCAAAGGAGAATAGCAAAACAAACCAGTTTTGTATTGGTTTTCTGTTGCTGTAATAAATAACTCCAAATTTAGGGACTTAAAACAACCCCCACTTATTAGCTCATAGTTCTAAAAGTCAGAAATCTGCATTGTCCTCTGCCCAGTGTCTCAGGATGTTGGCCAGGCTGTGTTCCTTTCTAGAGACTTGGGAAGAATCTGCTTCCAAGTTCATTCAGGTTGTTGGTCTAATTCAGTTCCTTGTGGTTGAAGGACTGAAGTCCTCATTTTCTGACTGGCTGTCAGCTGGAGGCCACTCTCAGTTCCTAGAGGTCACCTGAATTCTTTCCCATGTGGCCCCCTCCATTCAGCAATGAAGAATCTCCCCAATGGCAAATTCCTCTCATGCTTCAAATCCCTCTGACTTCCCTAAACCCAGATTTAAAGGGCTCATATGATTAAGTCAGGCCCACCTGGATGATCTTCCATTTTTCAAGCCAATTGTGCTAGATGGTATAATCTTATCAAGGGAATGCTAGCCCTTCATAGTCACAGCTATAAGCATATCTCGTTTTATTGTGCTTTACTTTATTGTGCTTCACAGATAATACATTTGTTACAAATTGAAGGTTTGTGGCAACCCTGCGCTGAGCAAATCTATAGGTACCAATTTTCCAACAGCATGTGCTCACTTTGTGTCTCTGTCACATTTTTTTTTAGGAGGTACCAGGGATCAAACCCAGGACCTTGCTCATGGGAAGAAGGTCCTCAACCACTTGAGCTACATCTGCTCCTCTCTGTCACATTTTAATTAGGTATATACATTGTTTTTCAGGCACAATGCTATTGCACACTTAATATACTACAGTATAATGTAAATAAACATAACTTCTTTATGCACTAGGAAACCAAAACAGTTACGTGACTCTGTTGCGACATTCACTTTATTGCGGTGGTCTGGAGCTGAGCCCACAATATCTCTGAGTATGCCTGCACTGGAGATTGTACAGGGCAGGTTCACCAGGAGGCAGGAATCATGGGGGTCATCTTAGAATTCTGCCTACCACAGGTATAGTCATTCAATGACATACTAATCAGCAATAAAAAGGAATCAACTACTGACCACCCAACAACATAGATGAAGCCCAGAGTAAAAGTATACAAAATAACTCAAGAGCAGGCAAAACTAATCTGCTGCAGAAAATAATTGGAACAGTGATTATCTCAGAGAGAGTGAGGGTTGAGAGTGTCCTGTAAGAGACATGAGGGAATTTTCTGGGATAATTAATGTCTTATATGTTGACAGGGGGTTGGGTTACATAGGGGCGTGTGCGTGTGTCAAACTGGTACATTTAAGATTTATGCATTTCATTGTATGAAAATTCTACCTAAAAAATTAAATAGTATTTTTGTACTTAATGATATGCACACTGATGTGTCTAGGGGTGAAGTATCTGGCTGTCTGAAACTTACTTTGAAATGCATCAACTATACAATGGAGGGAATGGATGTGGCTCAAGCAGTTGATTGCTCACCTCCTGCATGGGAGGTCCCGGGTTCAGTTCCCGGTGCCTCCTAAAGAGAAAACCAAAATACAGACAACGAGCAGACAATGAGCAGGCAGATGAGGGAACCATCTCCGGATAAGGGGTGTTACAAACCTTTAAAAAAATACAATGATTGACAGATGAGTAGAGGAATGAACAGATGGATGGATATGTGACAAAGTGAATATAATAAAATGTTATTATAGGCTCTGGGGAAAAATTAATTCATCTCTTTTTAAAAAAAGCAATTAGAACTACCCCCAACTATGAGACCTGGCATGAGGAATCCAGAGTCTCTAGTAAGTGCACCCATACTGATAAATTCATGCTAAAATTTTTAAAAATATATTTTTTATTTATTTTTAAAAGTTACTAAGATTACATAAAATGTTACATAAAAAAAATAAAGGATTCCCATATGCCCCACTCCCCACACCTCCCACTTTTCCCCACATTAACAACTTCTTTCATTAGAGTGGTACATTCACTGCAATTGATGAACACATTTTGGAGCATTGCCACTAAGCATGGATTATAGTTTACATTGCAGTTTACACTCTCTCCCACTCAATTCTGTAGGTTATGGCAGGATATATAATGGCCTGTATCTGTCGTTGCAATGTCATTCAGGACAATTCCAAGTCCCGATAATGCCCCCATATTACACCTATTTTTTCCTCTCCATTGACTTCAGCACCTCCAGTGGCCACTGTACCCACATCAATGATATAATTTCTTCCATTGCTAGAATTCCAATACGTCTATAGTAGAATACTAGTAAGTCCACTCTAGTCCATATTTTATTCCCCAATCCTGAGGATTCTGGGATGGTGATGCCCACTCCATCTCTAATTAAGAGGGGATTTCGATCCCATATGGCTGATAGATGGGACTCTCTTGCTTGCAGTTGTAGACTCTCTCGATTCCTTGGTGTGGTGGTTGTCCTCACCTCCTTGTTAGTTGTCCTGCGTGAGTCCAATGAGCTGGAGAGTAGGTGTTGCAGCTCTGCTGAGGCTCAGGACCCAGCTGGCACATGGACAGCCCAGAGATTCAAATCTCTTGGATGTACACTTACAAACTCCAGCATCAACTATAGGTTCGAATAGAAGGGACATAAGAGGCATGCGTTGAGAAGTCACATCTGAGTCCAACTCCGTCACTCTCAGGAGCACAAACTCCAAAGTAGGGCCCACTGGCAAGGCACCAAACTCCAGAGCTATATGCCATGACGTAGGACCTGGGTGTCTCCAGAGCCCTCAGGAGCCCCACTACTTGGGGTAATATCTACTTTGGCAGTCTCCTGCTGAGATATGCGTAAGTGAGACCTCCTGACTCACTTTGAAGTATATTAGCCATATAAACTCATTTGCTTTACATTTTCCCCCTTTTATTCAAGGTCTTTTTCCAGTTGCATCACCAGCTGGTGCTTGGTAGTAATCTCTCAGTGCCAGGGAGGCTTATTACCGGGATTCATGTCCCACACTGGGGGGAAGGTAATGCATTTATTTGCTAAGTTTGGCTTAGAGAGAGAATTCATGCTAAATTTTAATTACATTCCTCCTCCCTGGTCCAGCACCCTCAGAACCCATTTGCACATGCATTTGCCCAAATTTTATTCATATAAATTTTTAAAATATTTTCATTCTTTTAATGGGAAGGTCTTCTCCTTATGAGTTTGACCTCCTATTTGGTCCTGAGACACGTTGGGGTCTGATTCTAGGTATGAGTGTAGAAATAATGAAGTCGGTAGAGATAGGGCATGAGGAGACTCAGCTTCCCCTTGCCAGGTGATCCTGTGAAGTCTTTACATGGTCTTCAAACAGGAGAGAAGCAGTCTCATTAGACAGGGGAGGGAGACTGTACTGCTGGCTATTTTCAGTGGAAGGCTGGGGTTGTGACAGAGAAGCTACTTGCCGGCTGAGGTAGCCAGCTGCTGCCATGGCTCCCAATGCCCCCCACCTCCTGGTGTTCATGCCCCATGTTGTCCTTTCCCCTTGGGTATGGGCAGGACCTAGTAACTTGCTTCTAAAGAATTTAGAATACCTCAAAAGTGATGGGATGTGGACTGCACAGCACAGTGAGCCCTAAGTGAAACTATAGACTAGAGTTAATAGTACAAGCATTGGGAAGCGGCTGTGGCTCAATCAGTAGGGCTCCTGTTTGCCATATGGGAGGCCCCGGGTTCGGTTCCCGGGGCCTCCTGGTGAGGGCGGGCCCGCCCGCACGGCGTGGTTGGCTGACCCGGCGAGCACAAGCAGCAAGGGGGAATAAATGGATAAATAAATAAAATCTTTAAAAAAAAAAAAAATAGTACAAGCATAAAAATGTGTTTTTATCAATTGTAACAAATGTATCACACCAATGCAAGGTGGTCTATTGGAATTCTGTATTTTATTCGTGATTATTTGGTAAACCCACAACCTCTCAAATAAATAAATGCACAAGGCTGGATATGCAAGGGGATGTCCTAAGTTTTATTTTTAATTATTAAAATAAAATAAAATAAAGAATTCAGTTCCATCCCCAAATCCTCAAGACTGAGGAATGAACAAATATAAGGGGGAAATACAATCATAGACCAAAATAGACTTATTATTATTGTCATAATGGAAGAGCTTGTATCATGGGCATAAAGATTGGGGTTACCAGAGGTTCTGTGGGGAGGGGAGGAAAGAATAGGTGGAGCATAGGCATGTTTAAGGCATTGGAATTGTTCTGCATTATATTGCAATGACAGATACAGGCCATTACACATTTTGTCAAATCTTATAAAACTGTACAGTCAAAAGTGTAAACCATAATGTAAACTATTGACCTTGATTAGTAGCAATGCTTCAGTATTGATTCATCAAGTGTAACAAATGTACCACAGCGATGTAAGATGTTATTATTATTTTTTTTTTACTGGGAGGTCCCGGGGATCAAACTCAGGTCCCTCCATATGGGAGACGGAGGCCCAATCATTTGAACCACATTCGCCCCCATGTAAGATGTTATTAACAGGGGAAAATGTGCGAGGGTAGAAGGCGAGGTGTATGAGAATCCCCTATACTTTCTATGTAACTTTTATGCAGTCTAAAACTTATCTATAAATGAAAGTTATTATATGGAAAAAAAACCTGCAAGATAAAAACAAACTTTAGCTCCGCAGTAACATTAGTCATATTCCAAGTGCTCAATAGGACGTGTGGTTAGTATAGTGACTAGGCAGGTACAGACCATTTTAATTATCACAGAAAGTTCTGTTGCACAGTGCTATGCTAGAGTCTCCCTCTCCCTTATCCAAAGAAAAGTCCTATCGGTTTTCCTTCCTAAATCTTCCTCTAACCCATACCCTTTGCCACTGGACTTCTGAAAGCCACACTGCTTCCAGTTCCTGCCCTCTAATCCCACATTGTCTCCAGAGTGACAGCTTCAGCATCTTTCCATTTCCTGCAGCCCCCCCGAGCCCCACGTCCAAACCCTCTGCAATCCGGTCCCATCTCCGGGAGCCAGCGTCCCTTCACCCTGCCCAGCTGTGCCCTGTGTGCATCTCCTGAGGGGGTGTTAGCCCACTGTGATGCACAGACACTCACCTGACGAAGTGCCAAGGTGGCCCTGGGCCCTGTGGGGAGAAGTGCAAGACCTCACCTAAAGGAAGTCAAAAGGGCCCAACGTCAAAGCCCAGGTAGAAAACTGTAGGCTCAGACAGGACTGAACGCACGTTTTGGGTCAAGGCTTTAAGAAGCTTAGCCATTTTTAAGGAAGCCACGGTGCCCACTGCCACCACCTTGGTCCAAGTCACCTACACCACTCACGTGGTTTTGCTTCCTCCAACAGTTCCCCCCACACAGCCGGAGCACTTGTTCAAAACCACACAAACCAGGAGGCGGATGTGGCTCAAATGACTGGGCTTCCGCCTATCACGTGGGAGGTCCCAGGTTCAGTTCCCGGTGCCTCCTGGAAAAGGCGAGTTGGTGCAGCAGGCAGGCGCAGCGAGTGGACGCAAGAAGATGATGCAACAACAACAAAACAAACAAACAAAAAACCCACACAAACCGGGGACCAGATGTGGCTCAAGCGGTTTAGCACCTGCTTCTCACATGGGAGGTCCTGGTTCAATTCCTGGTGTCTCCTAAAACCGAAACAAAGGAAAAACAAGCAAACAAACAAAAAGCAACTCAGGGGAGCTGATGTGGCTCAGTGGTTGAGTGCAGGGCTTCTGTAACCGTTGGCCAATTTGATGTAATTATGAATTCCAAAAATATAATTGGATCATGCTTGTAAACTGATCTGTTAATCTGGGCATGATTAGGTTAGGATTAGGGCATTGAGCCCCACCCCTTGGTGGGTGGGTAATCAAATATAAAAGGCATGGCAAGAACAGTTTTGAGCAGCAGTCTTTTGAGAAGCAGTTTTGATGTTGGAAAGAAGGCCCCAGGAGAAGAGAAGCAAGCTGTTCACCTGATCATCTACAGCTGACCTTGTGGAGGAAACAGGAGCTAAGCCCAGAGAGAAATGCAGCCCCAGGAAGAGAGGAACCCCAGAAGCCTGAACCCTGGCAAACGCCGGCAGCTGTCTTGCTCTAACACGTGGCAATGGACTGTGGTGAGAGAAGAAACTTAACGTTTTATGGCCTAGTATCTGTGGACTTCTACCCCAAATAAATACCCTTTGTAAAGACCAACCCATTTTTGGTATTTCACATTAGCGCCCCTTTGGCTGACTAATACAGCTTCCCACATGTGAGATCCTGGAGTCAATCCCCAGACCAGTAATTCACAAAAACAAACAAACACACAAACCACCTTTACTATGTCTTACCTTGCAATGGCCTCCCACTTCTACCACACACACACAAAGGTGATAGGATGTCATTTCTGGGATTAGATGATAAGGAACTGACTTCCATCATGGCATTCTCTCTCTGGTTCTTCTTATGTGTCTGCCCTGATGGAAAGGCCCATGTGGCAAGCAGTTGACCCCTAGTGAGGAACTGAGCCCCTCAGTTCAACAATGCTTGAGAAACTGAAACCTGACGAGAACCAGTGAGTGACGTTGGAAGCAGATCCTCCCTCAGTCAAGCCTTCACTTGAGGCCAGACTAGTACCTTGATGGCAGCCTTGTAGGGACCCCGCAGCAGAGGACTCAGGTGGCCGCACCCAGATTTCTGACTCACAAAAACTGTAAGGTGGTACACAGGTGTTCTTTGAAGCTAATAAATTTTGGGGTAATTTTTTATGCAACAATAGATAATTAATACACCTGCCTAAACATCTCTTCTCTCCTTATTACTCAGCAACAGAGCCCCTATTTTATTGGGAATAGTAATGAACCCAGTTAAAATCCTCCCTCTCCTATCTCCCTTTCATTTTCATCATATGACTAAGTTCAGGAAAATGGGAAATAAGAAGTGTTGTGTGGAGCTTCTAGGAAGTGTCTCACGAGAGATGCACCTTTTTACTTTCCTGCTTCCTCATTCTTGCTACCCAGATTTTAGATGTGATGGTTGGAATTCCAGGAGCTATCTTGGAGCATGAAGGAACTTTGAGGATGGTAAAACTGAAAGAAAAGAATAAGAGTCTCTTATGACCATGGAGTAGCCAGAATACTTTTCAATGAGGAAAAAATAAAGTGCTATTTTGATTAGACCCTTGTTATTTTGGGGTTTACATGCACCCAATCTGACCCTAATCCATAGAGAGTTCAGGCATCTCCTAGTTATCCAAATTCTCTCATGTGTCACCATCCCAGTGTGTCCAACTCTCTTACAAACACACAAAAGCAAACTTTGAGTTTGATTTTTTACATGCCCTGCATACTGATCTATGACAGTTCCCCAAGAACTCTCCACAGACACTTTATTCCAGGCTACCGCTGGTACATTAATTGCCTGGGATTGCTGTGACAAATCTCCAGAGTGGCTTAAAAGCAACAGAAGTTTATTCTTTCATAATTCTGGAGGCCAGAAGTCCAAAATCAAGGTATTGAAGGTGCTATATCAACACTAAGGGTCAATCATGGGGGTAGTGGGGCACGGTATTTTTTCTTTTGGATTAAGGAAAACATTCAAAAATTTACTGAGGCCATGACTGCACAACTCTGTGTTGAAACTGAGAGCCACTGAGTGTACACTTTGGATAGAATGTACAAGGCATGGGGCTGTACAACCATGAACCATTTGGTGGAAGATGGATTGTGGTTAACAGTACAAATATGAGAGTGACCTCTCATGAACTATAACAAATGTACAATACTAATACATGGTGTTAATAACAGGGAGTGTATGGAAAAATATGCCAAATGTATGCTACAGACCATAGTTTGTGGTAATAGTCTGATGATGTTCTTTCGTAATCGATATCAAATGTTCCACAACAATGTAAAGTATTGGTGGAGGGGTGATGTATGCATGATTGTTTTGTAAGCTCACAACTTCTCTAATAAAAAATCTTTTTTTTAAATTTTAAATTTTAAAAATAATCAAACAAACAAAATCAAGGTATTGATAGGGCCACCTTCCCTCAGAAGGCTCTAGGGGAGAAAACTTCCTTACCTCTTCCAGCTTCTGGTGGCTTCATGTGTTCCTTGGCTCTTGGCAGCATAACTCCAATCTCTGCCTCCATCTTCACATGACCTTCTCCCCTGTGGGTCTCCATGTGTCTTCTCCTTCCCTGTCTCTTATGAAGACCCTCATCACTGAATTTAGGACCCACCCTAATCTATGATCATCTCAAGATCCTTCCCTTAATTACATCTGCAAAGACCATTGTCCAAATAAGTTCACATTCTAGGGTTCCAGATGGCCATATCTTTGGGGAACCACTATTCAGCCCTCTACAACTGGTAACAAATTGATTAACTGTTTTGTCCCCCAATGCCACTCAATCCCTGGATTCTCACTTTAATCCCAACCAGGCCACACAACCATTCTCTGACACCAGCCATTTCTCTGAGAGTCTGATGCCCTCAGCAAATCTAGTACCAATTTCTATATCAGTCAGAGTTCTTAATTACAAGCAATTCTGGCTTAAACAAAAAAATAATTTTATTAAAAATGTTATTAGGGGAAAGCGGATGTGGTTCAAGTGACTGAACTCCTGCCTACCACACAGGAGGTCCCTGGTTCAGTTGCCAATGCCTCCTAAAGAAGACAGTGAGCTGGTGTGACGGGTGGACACGGCAAGCTGATGCAACAAGATGATGCAACAAGAGACACAAGAGGAAGAACATAATGAGAGACACAACAAAGCAGGGAGCAGAGGTTCCCGGTGCCTCCTAAAGAAGATGAGCAAGATGGCAATCTGACGCAACAGGCAGGTGTGGTGAGCTGATGCAACAAGATGATGCAACAAGAGACACAAGAAGAAAAAACATAATGAGAAACACAACAAAGTGGGGAATGGAGGTGACTCAAGTGATTAGGTGCCTCCCTCCCACATCGGAAGTCCTGAGTTCAGTTCCCAGTGCCTCCTAAAGAAACAAGGAAGACAACAGACACAGTAAGTGCAAACAACAAGGGGGTGGGGAGAAATTTTTTTTTAAATCTTTCAAAAAAAAAAAAAAAAGGATATTAAGTATGTCAGAGAATTACTGGAACAATGGGAAAACTAGATTCAGGGCCACACATCTTCACTGCAGATCACCTTCCTTCTCTTCATGATGGGGGGCCCATGGCTGAAAAGAGTTCCTGATCTTTATGTTTTTCACTTTTGACCATTCAAAAAAGGATGACTTGTTTCTCAGTTCATATAAGAAAACAATGACAAGGAAGGGATTTATTGGCCCATCTTTGGACAGGCATCCACGCCTGAGCCAATCATGGCCGAGGGCAAGATTGTGTAAAATCAATGGCTCCCTGGATAGCCATGTGGGTGGAGGGTTCAGTGCCCACAAGGAAAGAGTTATGCTGGACCAACCACATCCTAGATGTCCACTATGGCAGCCCTGAGCCAGGTCCCTTCTCATGCAGAATAACTTGGGTAAGTTCGCCAACATGTGATAAGGCTTTAAGATCAAATGTTTTTTTTTTTTTAATTCCCTATTTTTTAAAGATTCAACTCACCTTCTGTATGTCATTCTTTTGCTCAAACAACTAAAACATTCTAAGGTGAACTTCACCCCACACCTAAGTGCCCATGTGCCTACCAGACTGGGAGATCCTTGAGGAAAGCATTCAGTATTAATTCATTTCCATGTGTCTAGTGCCTCATGGGAGACTATCATGGATCAGACACTCAAGAAATGTTTCTAGAACTGATTAAGACCTTCCCTCATTCTTCAAGGATCTCTGAGAGCAGGACATTTTGGGCCCTATAAAGTCCTAATGTATATTATTGATGTGGAGACAGTGGCCACTGGAGATGCTAAAGTCAGGGAGAGGGAGAAAGAGGTGTAATGTGGGGGCAATTTCAGGACTTGGAATTGACCTGAGTGACATTGCAATGACAGACACAGACCATTATATATCTTGCCATAGCCTACAGAATTGAGTGGGAGAGAGTGTAAACTGCAATGTAAACTATAATCCATGCTTAGTGGCAATGTTCCAAAATGTGTTCATCAATTACAATGAATGTACCACACTGATGAAGGATGTTGTTAATGTGGGGAAAAGTGGGGTGTGTGGGGAGTGGGGCATATGGTAATCCCTTATATTTTTTATGTAACATTTTATGTAATCTAAGTATCTTTTAAAAATAAATAAATATATATATTTTACAAAAAGATCTAATGCCAGAAGCTAATAACAAAAATTAAAATTAGTAGATGACCGGGTAGCCTGAGGTATTAGTGGCAAGAAGAGAACGGTCAAAATTTGTCCCTATAACAGAGGGATGGGCAAGGGACTGTGGGCCCTGATAGACAGGTTCGGGAATGTACCGATAACATGTTTGCCCGCACCCTGTCTGGGCAAGAGGGTCACAGTAGGAGAACAAAAGGATTTGGAAGATGGCTGCTTATGGAGTTCATAGACAAATGAGAACAAGAGGAGTCCAAGGGCCCTGAAGCAGCCAGAGGATGTATTAACTTTTCCCTGATATATAAGTTCCACCACCGAGTAGAAGTTAGACTCGGACATCTGCTCAAACTTGGCTTCCAGTCATGATTGCGCAATGATGACACTGAGGACGTTGCTTCAGAGGGTGAGAAAACACATTTGGTGGGGAGGAGTCGCTGTTCCATCCCCTTCACCCACAGAACCCACAAGCCGTGGCCTGGAGTAATAAATCAGTACAGTGGCCACACTCGGAGCCCAGGAAATCCTTGCTCTGATTTATTTTCTTTTTCTTTTTTAAATTAGAGCAGCAGTCGCAGGTTTACAGAAGAATCATGCAGAAAGTACAGAGTTCCCATATCCCCCCTCTCTCACACACACAGTTTTCTCTATTATTAACATTTTACATTAGTGTGATAGCTTTGTTACAATTCATGAGACAATATTATTGTAATTATGCTATTAGCTTTAGCTCACAGTTCACATGAGGGTTCACTCTTCGTGTAGTACAGCTCTTTGGGGTTTGTGTGTGTACGTGTGTGTGTCTGCGGGTGTGGTAACTTATATACAACCTAAAATTCTCCTTTTTGTCCCTTTTCAAATATGCAATTCAGAGGTATTAATTACATTCCCAAAGCTGTGTTTCCATCACCATCACCCATTGCCAAAACCCTTGCTCAGATTTCGGAGATCATTGGCTTCTCATAGAAGCAGGAATAAAGTGATGGGCCCAGGGGAATTCCCAGGCTACCACTCTCCAAACGATCAGTGGCAGAAAGAGTTCTCCAGGACACGAGTCCTTCCTCATCTGTTCTCATGGCACTTTCAATGCCCAGGCTCACAGAGCAAGTTAGTGTCAGAACTGGGACCATCAGAACAGAAGATACAAGGCTGCATCCTTTATGTGTGCTCCTCCATCTGTTGGGGAAATCCTCCCACCCTGTCGCATTCCCATTGTTTTCACTTTGCAAAACCACTACTCTTCCTATGGGACCCCTCCCTGGGCCTCAGTCTCTTCATCTGCAGAAATTAACGGGTCCAGCTGAGTAAGCCTGTGGGGCCCTGATGGCTTCTGAAGCTGTGGAGTAGAGGTGAGGCTGAGGTGCAAAGATAAGGGTCCAGGGTTTGATTACATGTCCAGGTGTCGGGGCTAACAAATGCGAGGAGCCTGGCCAGAGTCTGGTCTGGGTCTGACAGTCATATAGAGCTAGGCCCCCTGGGAAGAGGGAGGAGACAGTCAGGAGTGGTGGAGGTGGTAGTAGCAATAAGTTATTTATTTACTACATGCCAGACACTATTCTAAACACTTCAATCATTAAATAGCACCATTTTACAAATGAGAAGATAGTGGCATAAAGAGGGTAAATAACTTGCCACAAATCATCAGGCTCATAAATGTCAGAGGCAGAACTGGAACCCAGCAATCAAGCTCCAGAATCACAGGAGGGAAGGCATCGTGCCGCATTGCCTGTCCTCCATCCCAAACACACACGTCCCCTTCCCCACCCCCCCACCCCCCACCACCAGCCACCACTTTCTGAAAGACCTGTCTGTATAGATCTGAACTCAATGGTGGACAAGGTTCAAAGCCTTTCCGTGGGAGGCGTCTCAGGTCCTATGCCAATCAGCCGAGACCCCCAACAGTCCTGAAGCATGGCAAGGTCAGCTCCTGCCCAGCTAACCCCACAACATGCATTTTACAATAAAACTTCTAATCATTGTTATTACCTGTAAAAGTGTCAAACCTTTACAACTATGTTGGTCAAAACTCCTCGCTGCTAGTGTCAGAAGCCTAACTAGAAGTAGTTAGACAGAAAGGGGAATTTATTGGCTCAATAATCAAGCCACAGAAATGACAGGGATGGACCATGGTCTCTGAGACCCTTGGAACCAGGTCCTTAAGTAGCAGTGGGCCTCTTTGCCTCCCGCACTTCTCTGTTTGTCCCTGCATGCAAACTTCAGTTGCTCCTACCGCAGGTCAGCTTTCTCACTGGGTAAGGGTTATGGCCACCTGCGAATCCCTCAAGTAAGGAAGGACTTTCTTCCAGTTAGAAGGTAGAACCAAGGAAAGGGAGTTTCCTGTCGCTGGGGGGTGGGTAGGGAAATGATCCCTTTTCAGAGAGTGTGGAGTGGGACTCGGGGGGTGGGGATTCCTTTCCTGGAAACAAGGGCTGGATTCCCCAAGACAAAGATTTCAGGTTAGCCTACATTAATTCATTCAACAGATATGGGAGGACCTAAGATGAGCAGTGATGGGATCTAAGCCCCTCTCAATCAGAAATGGAGTGGGCATCACCATCCTCATATCCTCAAGATTGAGGAACGAACAAACATAAGGGGGGGAATGCAACTATGGACTAAAGTAGCCATTGTTAATTTTAGCAATGGAAGAACTTGTATCATTGATATAAAGGCAGTGGCCACCAGAGGTTCTAGGGGGAGGAATGAGGGAAGAATGGGTGTAACATGGGGGCATCTCTGGGACATTGGAATTGTCCTGTGTGACACTGCAATGACAGATACAGGCCATTATACATTTTGTCAAAACCTATAAAATTGTGCGGGGCAAAGTGTAAACTATAATGAAAACTATAGTCCATGGTTTGTACAATGCTTCAGTATGTGTTCATCAATTGTAACAAATGTACCACACTAATGAAAGATGTTAATGGGGAAAAGTGTGGGAGGAGGTGGGGGTGGGTGGGGAATATGGTAATCCCCTATGTTTTTGATGTAACATTTTTGTAATATAATGCTTCTTTAAAAATAAGAAATTAATTAATTTAAAAAAAAATACCCTAGGGAAACGGATGTGGCTCAAGAGGTTCGGCATCCATCTACCATATGGAGGGACAGGGGTTTGATACCCGGGACCTCCCGGTAAAATAAATAAATAAATTAATTAATTAATTAAATAAAAAAAAATACCCTAGGGGTAGGTTAGGCTATAGAAAGATTGTGGAGGAATTTAGGACAAACTTTTTAGTTTTTTTCCCTTTAAATAGTCTTTTTAATCAGATTTTTACATGACCTTTCGATAGCTAGAAAATATACTTCCTTATTAAAATTTCTTCATATAAGCAGCTCTGAAAAGTCTAATAAACTTTCTGAAAACTAAAAAACAAACAAACAAAAAAGATGTGCAGTGATATGCTAGGCACCATGATGGAGCTAGGGAGAAAGTGATAAACAAGACACGGTCCTGCCCTGAGGCCTTTATTGCAAAAGCTTCACCAAGGTGGCATGTGTAACCCAAAGAGAGGGAGGTACTATGAGACACAGCAGGGATCCCCATCCTAGTGTAAGGACATCGGGGAGGACCTCCAGGAAGCAATGATATCCAAGTTGAAACCTGATGGATAAACAGGAGTCAGCCAGGTGTTTCTTTTGTTCTTTGGTGTATGTGTGTGTGTGTGGGGGGGGAGGTTGAGGGAGAGGCAGTTGGGGGGTAGAGTGGAACGGTGAGCATTCCAGCCAGAGAGAGCAGCTCTGACCTGAAAGAAGATGGATGTGTGGGAGGTGCAAAGAAAGCCAAGATGAGGGGACAGCATGCAGGCAAGGGCTTGGACTTGATCCTGAGGGCAACGGAGAGCCATGGGCAGGTCTAAGGAGAGGGGTGGCACCATCTGACTTCCCAGTTCTGAGATCCCTTGGGCTCCCTGAAGAGAATGTGGTGAGGGGGAAGTGTACCTCACACACCAGTGGGGAGAACGTTTTGAAGGAGCTGAGCTATCACCAGGTTTAAACTCCTATGGGTTTGAGTAATTTGAAAACACCTCAAAGAACAAAGAACCCCCCCCACCGCCCCCAGTATGGAGTAAAGAAATTGGGAATGGCGGTCTTGTGTGAAACAAAAAATTGAGTGGCCAGGGAAGGAGTGGCCTGAAGGGGACATGCTCCCTGCTGTGCTGGTAGATTTGGAGAGGGGTTCTGGGAACCCTTCTCCCTACCTGCAAGGACTTTGGCTGATACAAGGACATGCCTCAGCCCTGACCTCTGGTTGGGACTCTCGCATCTATAGGACCTGCCAAGATTTGTGTAAAAAGGTTGGGGGCTGGGTGGTGCCTCAGGTGAAGACCTGGCAGCGGCAGAGGAGTTTGCCCTTCTGGTTTCCCCTGGTAAAGATTCTGAGTATGTTCAGTGGTCCCACAGGGTGGAGGGCCCCTACCTGGGTCTGCAGAGGAGTGCATCTGTGGCCAGCTGTTCAGGGAATCTGGGTGTTTTTCCTAGAGAAGAAAAGAGCCTCTGGTGGAGAGAAGTAAGGGGTTGAAGGAGAGTGAAGGGGTCTTGCATTTACTCCCCTACCCTGACAGTCATCACACATACACACAACCCCCCGCACACACACACACACACACACTGTGCAACGGGCACTGCGGACAGAGAGTCACACCCGGCAGTGACGAGGAGGATTGAGCTGGGGGAGGTGGGGGGAGGGGAAAGGCGGGCTAGGCCTGGAATGTGCAGGGCAGGGTCATGTGGCCTTCAGGAAAGTCGGGATAGAAAGACCTCGGCTACTTGGCGACCTTCCCCTCGCCGCCCCCACGGCTGGCCGCCCCCCGCCCGCAGCGCCTCGACCAGCGTCCCTCGGACCCCTTCTGCGCTCCAGCTCGCGTGGCTCCGCTCTCCTGAGGCTCTTTCCTCCTCTCCGCCTCTGTTCTGCTTGTGTGTTGCGTGTCTGTCCCTGGCCTTGTCTCTTTGAGACCGTCCCTCCATACGTGTCTGTCTCACTAGTACTGTCCCTGTTTTGTCTCATCCTTCTCCTTGTCTCCATCGCAATCCCTGTTTCCATCCACGTTTCATCCCTATACCTTCTGTCTCCATGCTTGTCTCAGTCTGTTCATCTCGGTCCCCATCTCCTTCTCTGTCTCTCTCTCATCCTTGTCTCCGTCTCTCTCTCTCTTATCCTTGTAACATTCTCTGTCCCTGCCTTGTCCCCATCTCCATCCCTGTCTCTGCTCTGTGTCCCATCCTTGCCTCCACCTCTGCCCGTCTCCCTCTTGCTCCTGTCTCTCTCTTGTCTATGTTTCATCTTTTTCTTCATCTGTGTAGCTGTATCTCTCGTCTCTGTCTCCATCCTTTTTCTGTGCTTTCTTTCCCTGTCTCCGTCTCTCTCTTCTCTTCATCCACGTTCCCTCCCCGTCCCCAACCCAGGTTCAGTCTCTTCCTCGTCCTTGCCTTCATCCCCTCTTCTGGGAGGGCCTCTGCGGTCCCCGCCCGGATGGGACCTCGCTGGGGGCGGGGCCGAGGGGTCGGATCGGAATAACTCGGTTATCTGCACGAATTGAATTAACTTCTTAACACCAGCGCCGCCAGGCCTGTCTCTCCTCCTTTCCGCAGGGCCGCAGGTGGGGAGGCCCGGGAAAGGGGTCGGGACCCTCCGGCCTGACATGCTGTGTACAGACTGAAGGTCCGGTCTGGCTTGGGGAGGAATGGGGACTATAGGGATGGGGCCCCGCGCAGCCCCGCCCAGCGCCTCAAGAGGCCTAAGAAGGCGGCGGAGACCCTTGGGGGTGGGGGGTTGGGGGTCGGGGGCGGCTGGGGGCGGGGCCTTGGTCGCCCAGACCCCGCCCCCACGGAGCTCGCCTCGCCTCGCCCCGCCCCCTCCGCGGGGTCCTGCGCATTAAAAGGCGCGCTGGCCGGGCCAAGCTGCACTGGCTTTGCACCCGGGCGGAGCGCGGCCGCGACGGGGCGGGCGGACGCGCGGGCGCTCAGGGCAGACGTCGAGAACTCGGCGCCTGGCGCTGGGACCCTCAGCCCGACCTCTACCCGGCCCGGGACCCGGACCCGGCCCGGCCAGGCTCGGCCCCCGCCCCCGCCCCCCGGGCCGATGGACTACTCCTACCTCAATTCGTACGACTCGTGCGTGGCGGCCATGGAGGCGTCCGCCTACGGCGAATTCGGCGCCTGCAGCCAGCCCGGTGGCTTCCAGTACAGCCCCCTGCGGCCGGCCTTTCCAGCTGCGGGGCCGCCCTGCCCCGCGCTCGGCTCCTCCAACTGCGCGCTTGGCGCCCTGCGGGACCACCAGCCCGCGCCCTACTCGGCAGGTGAGCGCAGCCCTGGCCCAACCCTCTCTACAAATCCTGCGGAAACCCCCAGCCTCTGTCCTACTCGGCAGGTGATTGCGACTGTCCCCTACCTCCACCCCTATCCCTGCCCTGGCCATACTCTCCACACCGCACCGGACCTCTGGTCCTCCTGTAGGACAGGACTCCCCTCGGCAGGAATGAGCCCCAGCCTCTCACCCTTCCTTTTCGCTGCCGTATCCCTATCCTGTGTCCAGGGAATAGATTCCCCAGTCCATCCCGAGCCCCTCAGCAGGCCCTCCCCTCCTGCAAAGCTTGACCACAAAACCTCTCCATCTTCTTTATCTTCATGAGGCTCCCAGCTGAACCCAGGCAGACCCCCATCCTTAACATCCCCGCCCCACTTCCTGCAAGATTCTCACCATGGACCCCTGCCACAGCTGAGCTGCCCAGCTGGGAACCTTCCTAGAGCCTGGGCGGTCCCCTCCTGCCCAGCCTTGGCCCCATCCTGCCATGGCCCAAACCCTCTTTTGCCCCGGAAATCGTGGTGTGTGGCCTGCTCTGAAGAAAAGGGGGCTGGGTCCTTCCATCTTCATTTCCCCATTCCCCTCAGAGACTCTCAGCTAGAGTCCCGCAGAACCAAGAAACAGTCCCTGCGACCCTCAAGTCACTGTCACCACCAAACCCTCATTCTTTATGGAGTGCACCAGCCATCCCCATCACTTAGATACACCAGAGAGTCTCAGCCTGCCCCACCCAATCTCATTTCCTCCTGGGAAGACTAACTGATCCAGAGAGAGGAAGACAGGCAGAGGGGGTGAGGTAGGGGCCTGGATTTGGGGAGATGAAAACAAGGAGATGGGAACAGAGACTGGCACAGGGATGGAGAGATTGGGTACCCTGGGCCAGATGAGGACCAGGTTTGGGGAAATGGGGAAAGCAATGGAGAGATGGGATCCTGGGGAGGTGGGGTTCTGAGCTGGCGATATGTGCAGAAAGTTGGGAGCAGAGATAAGAAGATTGGGGACCCTGGAAGAAATGAGGACCCGGGATTGGGGAGATGGAGATAAGAACCAGGTGATAGCAGGGGGTGGGGGGGGAGCAGAGATTGTGGGAAATGGGGACTAGGAAAGATTGGGGGGCAGCGATGGAGAAGATGGAGTGTTAGAGACAAGACTTAGGGGAGATGAGGACCTGGGAAGATGAGATAAAGATGAAGGAGATTGGGGCTCCATGGAGAATATGGAGACATAAACAGGAGGTAAGGACAGGGATGGAGAAATAGCATCAGAAACACTATGGTGTGGGGCAGTGGAGACCAGGGTGGGGAGTGGGAAGAGGGAGGGGGTGGGGCAGCTTTGGGAGATAGGACACAGAGATGAAGGCCTGGGAGGGAGAAGTGGGGAGAGAAGATGGAAGAATCTGGGTGGGGAGAAATAGGAACCCTTCTCAATGGCTATATGGAGAAGAGTAGTCCAGAAAGGGAAGCTTGAAGAGATGTGGGGAAGAGGAGAGTGGGACATCTGGAAGAGAATGGGGACCAGTGATGCGAGTAAGATAGGACTGAGGAAGCGAGACCTGGGAAGGAGAGAGATGGAGGGCAAGGTAGAGGGGATCAAATGGCAGCAACCCCATGGCAGGGCTAAAGGTAGTCCAGGGCAGGGGAGTCTATCGGCAGAACCCCTGCCCAGTACTGGCTACTGAGGAGACCTGCGATGCTGATGAGAAGCTGAGCAAAACGGGGAGAACAACCGGGAACCAGGGGAGGGAAGGGTGGAATGGCTCCGGATGGACTGACGGCGGAGGGGGGGCGGAGGGGGCGACGATAGGTCGGGGGCCCTGGTTGGAGGATCGGGTTCTGGTTCCCTGGCTGCCTCTCTTGGGCCCCAGGTCTCCTCGCACCCTGTCCGCCTTCACCCTTGATGGCTAGGTGGAGCGAGGAAAAAGACGACTCCGCTGAGAGGACGACGCTGAGGGGCCAGGCTAGGGGCTAGGGCCTGGGGGGCGGGGAGTGCCCGACCCCCACAGGGAAGGACCCGGGGGACCGAGCTCGGCCCACCCACGTTCCCTCCTCCCCTCTCCGCACACACCGCAGTGCCCTACAAGTTCTTCCCGGAGCCGTCGGGCCTGCACGAAAAGCGCAAGCAGCGGCGCATCCGCACCACATTCACGAGCGCGCAGCTCAAGGAGCTGGAGCGCGTCTTCGCCGAGACCCACTACCCCGACATTTACACGCGCGAGGAGCTGGCGCTGAAGATCGACCTCACCGAGGCTCGCGTGCAGGTGTGTGCACGCGCGCGTGTGTACTGGAGTGTACGTGCAGGGTGGGGGGCGTGGGAGGATACACCTGGCGGCCGCGGGGCAGAAGGACCTCAACCCGGCCGCTGGCAGGTACAGCCCGGGGGCGGGGAGCTCAGGGCCAGAGACCAGGGCGCAGTCCGAGGGTAGCTGGGCAGAAGAGGACAGGCTTCCAGGGGGAGGTGGCTGGCCATAATTTGGCAAACCCGAGCTACTTGGCAAATAGCTTGGAAGACCTGGGCTATTCGGCCCCACTCTACCTCCGCTTCGATTTCCCTTCAGTCTCCCTGGAGTGCGGTTTCAGGGTGATGCTTGAGAAGCCGGGACAGAGGCCGGGTGGCCAGAGGGGAAGCCCCAGGCATTCTCAGGACTGATCCCAGCGCGGGAGTGGGGCAGGCGATCAGCTCTCCCAGGTCCCCCCACCCCTTTCGCTCTGCACCCGTGAAACCACCGAGCCTCGGAAGCCTAAGCTTGGGGCAGGTGCAAGGCCGACGAGAGCAGGGCTTGGGCGGACTCTGATGTCTGTCTTGTACAAATCCGGAGGATAGATGTTCAGCCCGCCCGCCTTTACTGGAAGCCCGACGGAAAATGGTTTCCCCCTCGGGCTCTAACCCACTCTCCACCGGCCTGGGATACTCCAGGCAGGAACCTTCGGAACTTCCTAAAAGAGGGGATTTGGGGGAAGGGCTTAGGGTGACGAGAAGAACGAAGGCAGAATCCCTTCCAGAAGGTCAACACTGGGAGGCAGCGGGATCCAACGGGAAGCAGATTCCGAGGGTAAGATCCCAAGGCCCTGGAGGAAGGGGCAACTGGAGAAGAGAAGGGGAGTGGAGAGACGCTGAGGGCAATGGGCCGAGTGGGGAGTGCCTCCCCAGCAGGTGGGGACGGCCTCAGCCAAGTCTCAAGCCGCTTCCGGACGGAGGTCCGGGGCTAACCCTATACGCCCTACGACCCTCGGCCAGGCTGACCGGCCCCTATGCCCGCAGGTCTGGTTCCAGAACCGCCGAGCCAAGTTCCGCAAACAGGAGCGCGCGGCCAGCGCCAAGGGCGCGGCGGGCGCGGCGGGCGCGAAGAAGGGCGAGGCGCGCTGCTCGTCCGAGGACGACGACTCCAAGGAGTCCACGTGCAGCCCCACGCCTGACAGCACCGCGTCGCTGCCGCCGCCGCCCGCGCCCGGCCTGGCCAGCCCGCGCCTGAGCCCCAGCCCGCTGCCCGGCGTCCTGGGCTCCGGGCCCGGGCCACAGACGCTCAAGGGCCCCTTGTGGGCCGGCGTGGCGGGCGGTGGAGGCGGCGGGCCCGGCGCGGGAGCGGCCGAGCTACTTAAGGCCTGGCAGCCGGCGGAGCCCGGGCCCGGACCCTTCTCGGGGGTTCTGTCCTCCTTCCATAGGAAGCCCGGCCCCGCTCTGAAGACCAACCTCTTCTAGCCACCGGACTCTCGAGGCTCCGGGCCTGCCCTCAGAGACGGCCCTGCCCCTCCAGGACCTGCCCGAACCCCTCCCCATCCTGGCCGCCGGCCTGGAAACCCCCCATCCCTCCCGCCTTCCCCCGTGGCTGGCCCTTACGTGCACCTCCCCGGCTTTGGAAAGCGAGTCAGGGCCACTCTCTTCCTCACCCACCCGCACTGAGCAGTGCGGGATGCTTTCCACCGATCCCCCAACAGGACGGCCCAAGGCCCCTTCTAGCGTGGTCTTCTTTGGGGCCGGAATCAAATAACGCCCGTCCCTAACGCAGTTACCGGACGTGGAGGTCTTTAAAGAGGAGCGGCCCAGCTCCCTCCCGCGGCGCCGCAGCCGGCTGGTCACTCCTTACCCATGGAACTCTCCAAAGCCGGCTGCTCCGGCCCGGCCCGCCCTGCACTGACCCCACCCGGGTCCTCGCTGGGACAGTTGCCGGGACCAGTTCCTCCGTCATGGATGCCCTCCTTTCCCAGCCGGTCTGGCTCAGAGGGCAAGCCGGTCAGAGGGGTGGGAGGCTGCTCAGGCAGTGGGACAAAGGAGCTTCCCATTTTCCTTACTTTTTTTTCTTTTCCTTTGAAAAACTTGTCTGTAATTTATTGAGGTGACTTCTGCTCAATCCAAATAAAACTTAATTTATTGAAGATTTCATGCGGGCAGCCCTTCTGCGTGCCCAGGATGGGGACAGGGTGTCTGCGAGAGCCCTCCCCAGTTGCCGCCACCAGTGAGGAGCCCGCGACTCGCCTGCCATGCTCCCCCAGCACAGGGCGGTGTAGACCTGCCGCGGCAGGAACCAAACAAACTGCCACTATATGGCCCTCCTCCCCACCGACAATAAGATTAAGGTACCCTTCGCCCCGCCCCCAGCCCACACGGAAAAGTTTAAATAAGCCTCAGCCCGGTCTTCGGGCTGTTCCTTCATATCTGAATGTCCATCATATCCGGACAGACACCTCCAGAGTGGGGGGGATTGAGGAGAGGTCCTAGCTGAGGCCCCTCCCCTTGTGGTTCAGGCCTCTTGAAGGGCAGCAGAAACAGCGGTGAAAATGGGGGCCCAGACGTACCCAACTTATGCTCTCACACACGGGCACTCCCGGGGCTGGGAGGAGGGGTCCAGAAAGGGAGGAGAGCACCAGACAAAGTAACCAAGAACCCTGGTAATCATGGCAACTGACCTCCCGAGCCCTGGGCCTAGAGGTGGGGGAAAGGATGTCCGAACTGACTGGGCAGTGGGGAACACGGCTCCCCCAATAAATAGGCAGAAAGGCACTGCCCCGCCACTCATAACTTGTCAACCCCGGGTCTTTGGCTGGGGTTCGTGGGGGCGCGGGAGGCGCTGAGCCCGCGGCTTCTCTTGGCCTTAGCCATCACTTGCTGAGCTGAAGAGTATCCAGGAGGAGGCGCTTGTGAGCCGGGTCCTGCACCCCAGCTTCCTCCAGATCCTCCTCGGTGATGTCGCTGTGGAATAACAAGCTGGATGGCGGGCGAGAGTCTGCAAGGGCCCGTAGCCCCGCCCCCAAGGCCGGCCCCGCCCCGCCCGCTTCCAGCCCCGCCCCCACCTGAGAAACTCCAGGTCGTCCCAGCCATTGTGCACCAGGCCCTCCTCGTAGCGCTCCAAGCCGATGGCCCGCAGCCAGGCGCCCATGCCCGCCTCGCCCAGCCCGCCGGCCCGCCCGCCCTGCGGGCACGGAACCTGAGAGAATAAGGCATGTCAGGGGAGCGGCGGTGCCCACGTGCTCGGACACACAGAGGCACCTGCACACAGCCACACTCTACCACGGGCTCCAGGACTGGGGCTGATTCTTGTGTCCCCGACTCCCCAGTGCCCAGTTCAGAGCACAGAGGGCGCCAGTGAGCACTGCATGGTGGAGGGAGACACACACAAGCTTCGGGTACACACAGCACCACCCCTGACCCACACACCTCCTCTGCCAGGTCCTCCTGGATGCTCTCTCGGATGCGGGGCGGAGGGAAGCTGAGGGGTCGGCCATAGTCCAGAGGCAGTCCCCGGGATGGCTGCAAGTCCAAGGGACTGGGGAGGAGCGCTGAGCGGCTAGGCCCAGTGGGGGCATAGTCCACCTCACTCAGAGTCTTGGCCATCTGCAGCACTGAACAGGAGCGGTCATCCGCACTGGCTACCTCCCCCAGGAAAGTACTGGCAGGTGAGGGGCCTGGGGGTAGAGGGGGTCTTGGGTGGGCCTTGGGAGGTGGTGGGCCCCGGGCCTCACCCCCACTGCGGCCCCGGACCACCGGCCCTGGCAAAGGATCCAGGCTGGGGGGCAGGAAGATAGCCGAGTCCGGGAGTGGTGGGGGTGGAAAGTCTGGAGGGGGCAGTGTGCCCCCAGACTCCTCATCTGATGAGCTCCCCTCTCCCACACGGGGGGGCCGGTGGCGCCCAAGCTGTGGGGCAGGCACTGTGATGGCCACTTTGTTCTTGGTGGCAGGTGGGACTGGGGCCCTGGCAGGCGAGGGCGGCTCCAGGGGCAGCAGCTGATGCGGGACCCCCTCAAGGACGTAGTAGGCAGGGTTATTGAAGCTGTTCTTGGGTGGGGGGGGCACCACCCCTTCCGGCTCTGGAGCCCCCTCTGGCTTCGACCTGGGTTGAGGAGCAGGATAACTGAATCAGGACCCATACACCCAAGGTGAAGGCACTGGGCACAGTGGAAGGAGAATTGACTGAGTCAGGAGACGGGTCCCTGGCCCCAGACC
The DNA here is from genome assembly GCA_026826555.1 of Tolypeutes matacus. Taxonomy (NCBI): domain Eukaryota; kingdom Metazoa; phylum Chordata; class Mammalia; order Cingulata; family Chlamyphoridae; genus Tolypeutes; species Tolypeutes matacus. The sequence goes on along the minus strand of JAKSZT010031676.1, from coordinate 1,025,613 downwards.
TCTGTGTGACCTTGAGCAAGTCATGTTCCCTCTCCCCTCATCTCTAAAATCAGGGGGGTGGGGTGGGGGAGTTGAATGGATAATCTCTAAACCCCCTTGCCCCACTGCTAAGATTCTCAGATCTTTTATGACTTTGTAACTGTGACACCTGAGCTCAAAAACAGAGGCGCCTAAGGGCAGGTCAATAAAGGCCTTTAATGAGACTGGTAGCCTGGAGGCATATCCACTGAGGAATCTTACTCAAGGATTCAGGTTAGTTTTACTGGAACCTGGGAATAAAACCAAGGGGACTGACAACAGCTGAAGATGAGTGAAAAGGCACCAAACTGTATCTAGGAGCTTTTATTTAAGTTCAAGTAACAGGTGGATATAATTAGATAGCAAGCCTCACTCTCCCAAAGTATGAAACACGAAAGACTAGTTTCACAAGATACTAATTGTTATTATGTAGGGGGAAAAAATGTTTCCTGGCCTGTTAAGTTTGGGAAGCTATATTAAACAGAACTGGAAAAAGACTTCCTTCCTGTCAACATGCTCAAAGCTTTTGCTAATACTGATGTGTACCATGAATATCTAAGAAAAGAATCTAGCAAGAAGCATTTCCCAAACTCTTTTGACCACAAACCCATTTTTAGTGGGGCAGCTTGTCAGACAGTGTTCCATAGAAAACGCCTTGAGAAATCCCGTGGCTTACCACGTGCCTTCTCCAAATAGGAGCCTCAAGTGAAGTCTGTTTACATGGAGGGAGCTGTTTCAAAAACATTTTCTGATTTTATTTTTGAAGGCAGAATTGAGAGCAAAGGCTGACTGTGCTCCCTTTGACTCAGAACCACATCTAAGGGAGGCCTAGCTGGCCAGAGTGGTACCTCCGGTCATGGGTGGCACAGCACCCAAACAGCGGATGATTCCTAGGCTGGTCCTGAAAGGGATGGCTAAAGTGGGGGGGACGACAGGTTCCCCCTCTCACCTGGAGGTCAAGGGCTCCTCCCGGGGAGCTGCTCGGGGTGGGGCTGGGGGCCTCCCAGTTGGTGGCGGTTTCTCCGGTTCTTCGAATAACTTGGACAGCGGGCAGGAGGCCTCCACGGGGGCTGGCTTGCGGCTCCCTGACCTGCCAGGCATGCACAGGCGAAGGGAGATGAAGTGGGGGCTGACCAAACCCCCCAGGCCCCGCTTCACATACACCCACCATGACCAGAGCCTCAGCTCACCTGGGCTCCTGGCTAGCCCGGGACATGGAGGGGGCCTTGCTCTTTGCTCCTGCCTCATCCTTATCAATGCTGATCCACTCTGGGGGCAGGGGAGGGGGGAAGAAGGCAGGCTCAGAGGGGACCTAGGGTCCTGGTTCCCACAGACACCTGCTGGATCTGCCAGCCCCTTCCCAGCTACTCAAGGCAGGTCCATTCCCACCAGTGGCTACAGAACTTTCAAGAATCCCAGGGATTCCACGTGCCCCCCAGGTGCTCCCCTCCTAGACCCCACCTCCACACCACCCCATCTTATGCCCCACACCCTCCCCAACAGAGCTCCCACCGTAGAGGCGTTCACGGGTGCCCAGGCGCTCTGTGGGCACCCGAACCTTCATGGAGCCACGGATGTTGCCTGTCTCCTCGCCTCGGTGGGACAGGAAGGTCAAGAACTGCTGGGCTGTGCTGCCAATCATGGACTTGAGGGCAACCACACATTCCCCTGAAGGGCAGGTGAGACAGACCAGCAAATTGCCAAATCTTTCTAGGCCCCTGCCCGGCTTCCTGTACCCCTCGGCACCCCACATCCCTCACCGTAGGATTCATAGCCATCCATGGACTTGACTGTGAGCAGGAGGTGCTGATCCTGCAGGTACTCAATGTCAGCCAGGATGGGCTTTAGCTGGGGAGCAGGAAGGCCCGGTGAGGAACAAAGCCCCAACCCCTCCTCCTGCTCCTCCCACGTGGCCTGACTCCACTCCCTCCCTCTGGCTCTTCCAGGCTCACTCACACTCAACAACTCTTCAGGAAAGATCCCAAATCCGTAGTGTGGAAGACACAGCCCTGCATGGGCCTTTCCTAGCACTCACCGTTGTAGTTAATGAACTTTCTGTCTCCACAGGACCTGACATTTAGCAAAGGCTCTAGAGTTCTTTATTGAAGGAAGGAAGGAAGGAACTGCAACCTGTTCACTCACTCCCCAAATGTGGCAATGCCCTCACAAACACATTCATACACACACACACGAGCTCCACCGGGCTGCCCTCCTGCTCCTTCTGAGGCAGGCTCCCGTGTGCTCTGCCGTGCCCACCCCTCCCAGTGCCTGCGTCCCTGTGTGCCCACTCCCCTCTGTGCCAGCTCCCACGAGCAGCCTCACCGTGGGCAGCTGGCGCGAGGACCACTGCACCTTGAGGAAGTTGATGTTATCACTGCTCTGGGCATCGTTCTCAAAGCTCTTCTTGTACTCTGGGGTGGGAAAGGGGGACATCCAGTTGCGTGCCACCTTCCCCTCTTTCCTCCGCCTCAGTAGGGGGCTGACGGCTCTGGGCACCCTCTGGCCTCCCACCCCCCTTGGCCCACAGCTGGCACTGGGTTCTGCCTCTGACCTTCCAGGCAGGTAGAGTAGAACTCGATGAAGAACTTGGTGCGGCTGGCAGTCTTCACAATGGCCTCGATGCTCTCAAACTCAATGTAGGCCTGGTCTGAAGTCTTTGAGAGCCCTGTGGGGCAGACGGGAGGGCAGCCAAGTGGGCACCAGAGGGTCGCAGGAGCGCGACAGAGAAGCTGAGCACTGGGACAGGAAATCAGGATTCCTGGTAGAGTGGGAGGGAAGGCCAGGAGGGGCCTTCCCAACCCTAAGCTACCAACAGGGAGGCCCAAAAGCCTGACCCCAGACAGAGCAAATGGACAACCCAAGGATGAGAGGCCCATCTAAGAGGGGTCTGGGGACTAGAATGCCTGCAGGGATTGCCCACCTACAGTCCACAGGGCACACTCATGGGCACACGTGAGGCTCCAGGCAGATATAGACACATATATGTTTATGTTCACACACGTCCACACACCCATGAGTATGCACCTCACACAACTGACCAGGCACACAGATGCCCTCAACATCACACATTCACAAACACTCCTGCACACACATGTCCACACACATACACTTTCTCATGTACACTCACACCTGTGCACATCCCCAGGCCACCACCTATGCCCACCCAGATGTGTGCCACTCCCACAAGTACATCCAGAATAGTCACCTTTCTTGGAGATGAACTGAGAGGTAACTCCAACCTCAAATGTCCCAAACACAGGGGAGTGGTCACTGGTGACGATGTCATCGGTACAACCTGAGGTGGAACAGGAATGAGCGTTCAGGGGGAAGAACTAGAGCACAGTTGGGACAGTGACTGCCCAGGATCTCCCCTTTCCCTGTCCGGGAGGCTCTGACCATAGGAATTGCAGATGATGTGGGTCTCGGGGTATGATTTCCAGAGAATCCGGTCACACCATGAGGGCACGTTGGTCCGGACCTGGGGCAGAGGATGGCAGGATGGTAAGAGCCGACAGGTGGGTCCTGCCCAGAGCTGATGAAGCTCCATGCTCCCATTATACTGGGCCCCAGCACCCACCACCCTTCTTGCATTCTCACAATACCCAGGGTCACTCCGAAGACCCAGAGGGGCCAAAGAAGCTGGAATGCTAACTGCAGAAGCCCAGACCCTTGACGCCCCCCCCCCTCCTCACTCACCCCAGTTGGCTTCTGCTTGTGCCAGGCATACGTGTCCCGGGAACCCCGCTCATAGCGGTAGGTGGGGGGGAAGGAGATCTCCTCCTCACCTAGGGAGAGTAGGGGGCAGGTGAGGTCAGAGCCCTGAAGACCCAGGGATTCCACAAGCCCCCTACACTCAGGGACCACCTCCTGGGCCCCACACTCACTGAATCTAAGAAAGACCTTGTGCTTCTCCCGCTCCAAGTTGAGCTGGTCCACCCTGAGCAGGGGCTCAAACTCCTTCCTGCTGATGTAGTTCAGGATCTCCTGGGGTAGGGGACACAAAGGCTGGACACCTCCCTCCTGGGCCACAGTCAGCCCAGCCTACCCCCAGCTGCCCACTGGGCCCTGCTCACACCTGGATATCCATGTCCAGGCGGTAGTTGAGGTCCCCGAACCAAAAGAGATGAGTGAAACGCAGAGAGATGTCAAAGGCACTGAGCTGGCGGTCGCCCAGTGAGAGCAGCCGCAGGATGTCCAAGTAGTTCTGGTTCCGCCTACGGTGGCAGGGGTTCCCAGGCTCAGGAGTTGGGGATAGGAGTAAAGTTCCCACTCTGGGGTCAGGGATGGGGGTAGGGACTGGGGTCCCTGAGGATATAAGGAGGAGCTAGGGACAAAGTCAGGGACAGCCAGAGGGGACTTGAGTTGGAATTAGGGAGGAGGAGGGCCTTGGGGATGGGCATGTGGGAGGGTCACGCCCTGGGGTGGAGGAGAGAAATTAGGTCTTAGGAGAATAGGGGATGGGGATGGAGGGACGATAGGGGAAGGCGCCCCCTCACCGAGCAGTCTTCTCATTTCCCGAAGTGAGGTGGCAGTTCACAAACCCAAATGAGGTTCCATTGAACATGAAGGAGACACCCACAGCCCCTTTGTTCCCTGCCATGGCAAGCAAGAGAGAAGGCCTAGATCACCCTTGCAGGATTCCCAGTTGTCCCTTGATGCAGGAGTGGGAGGACCCTTCCAACCCCTCGAGATGCTGGGAGGAAGGAGGGCCCCTGAACACACAAACATACCCTCCCTGTGGGGCCATACCAGGTCTGTCTGGAGGGCCCGAGTCTGTGCATGAGCGTGCGTGCGTGTGTGAGCAGATCCCAAGGGGAAAGCGGAAAGGGCCTGCAGATTCTGAGCAGGATCAGTCCTGAGGAAGCACTAGACTGCAAATCGAGAGCCCTGGGCACTGGGCCTGGCTCCACCGCTTACTTGCTGTGTGTCCTTGGGCAAGTGACTCAACCACTCTAGGCCTGAATTTTATCATCTCTGAGATGGAGGTAAAAATCCTGGCCCTGCCTTCATGGTGGGGTTGGAATAACTTTAGAATGTAAATATGCTGTACAAAGTTGAAAACCCCCTCTCTATGGGAAAGCTGAGACTACCCTAAAAGGAGGAGACCCTGGGCTGAGCAGCAAGAGGTGTGGCCAGAGGGACCCCGCCCACCCAGCTCACCCAGGGTGTTGGCAATGCCAGTCTTCACGCTGGACGTACTGACGTGGCTGATGCGGTTCTCATGCTCGGGCTTGACCAGCACAGCCACCTTGATGTTCCAGAGGGACTGCATGGCAATCTGGGTAGAAGGTGTGGGGTCATACCTGCCCAGCCTGGCGCCACTACCTCACAGCCCCCTGGCTTATAGTATAGACTGTTCTGTCAGTCACAGGACAGGAAAGCCTGCCACCCCTTTTTCATAAGGGGTCAAAGAGAAACAGACCTTGCCACAGCATGGAGGGCTGAGGTCCTATCTCCCCAGGGATGGGCTCAGGGAAGAGAGGGAGAGCCAGCTGGGCTTTGTCTCCCAGGGCCGCCCACACAGTTGAGTGGGATAGTCTAATATATGTGAGGACAGGGGACTGGATGAGACGATGACTCCCATGCTTCCCTCACCGGGCGGTAATCCAGATCTGTGAGCTCCTTGAGACCCCCGCGTAGTAGGTCCAGCCACTCGCGGTCGCCCACCGAGTTCTCCTGGGTCCCAAAGACATAGATGTCATGGGGTATGGTCACCGTGACCTCATCCAGGGTCTTCCCCAGACCCTTCGATGTGAACCAAGATGTCACATTCTTCGGAGGCGGCACGCTTCCTGCAGGGGAAGAGGACAGGTCAGGGTAGGTCAGACCCTGCCCTGGGGCCATCCCTCTCTCCCACCCCAGCCCCCAGCCCGGGCCTGACCCATGTTCCAGGTGCCTATGAAAACAGAGATCATGTCGGGCTCATCCTGCTTGGAGTGCTTATTCTTCATGAGCTGCAGCAGCTGGCAGAAGGCCTCCCGCTTCTAGGGGGACAGTGGCCAGTCAGGGGCAGGTGGGACAGCTGGGAACCCCCACCTCCCACAGGGACACCCTGCTAGATAGCAAGTACCATGAGAGGAAAGGCATGCCTGTCTGGTTCACCACTGCATACCTGCTACTCAGCTCAGGCACATAGTAGCTGCTCAGTAAACGTTCATTGACTGAATATTTAAATCCACCCTCAGACCACCCACTCTTAATACAGATAGTCCCTAGGCTGCCAAGAGGGATACCACGCCTGCATTCCGCTTTCCAAAACGCCCAGTTAGGGACCCCTGCGGTCTGCAATGGCCTAGCCCCACGGGCCACTCACCCTGGCACTGACAAAGATGAAGTCTTTGCGCTGGGTCCGGTCCTTCTCTTTCTCAAACACAACACCCAGTTTGTTCTGGACACGCTGGGACTTAATGAGCTGACGGACTAGGAATAGAGGATGGGTCACACAGGCCTGCACCCCTAGAGCTGGGGGCTGCGCCCTGTCCACCCCCCACCCCAGGTCTGGCCCTGGCTCACTGCGGTCATGCGTGAAGGTTGTCCAGTCCTCCTGTGAGTCCCGCTGTCTCCGCAGCAGCACCAGCCGCCCGCCCTCCACATCCACACTCAGCGTGAACTTCTGCGACTTCCCAATCTTGGTGAGGTCGCCCAGGGTCACATCCAGCTTCACCTGCAGCCCAGGGGCAGGAAGTGGGGAGGCTGCTAAGACCTTGGGGCAGGCAGTGCCTTCTCACCTCCAACTGCCCTTTGCCCCACGAGGCCCCACCTGGCATCCCCTGCCATGTACCTCAAAGGCCTGCACAGGGATGGTCTTGGCCTTACGTGTGGATGGCTGCTGTGGAGCTGGGGGTGCTGTGGAGCTCATGTCCTGCAGGGCTTTCAGGGCCTGGACAGGGCAGGGGCAGGGGCAGGCCTGGTCAGGGGCATGCTGAGGGTTGGGGAAGGGAGGGGTATGGTTGATACTGGGCATCAAGGCTAAGCTGGAGGATCAGGATTGAGCTCAGTGTTAGGCCAATGTGAAGGGTCTGGAAATGGAGGGATGAGGGAACAGACGTCAGATTCAGGCCACCTTCTTCTGGATGCCAGACAGGAAGTCCTTAAGCACTGACAGCTTCAGCACCAGGCTCTCTAGTTCCTGCTCCCCAGTCTGCGGTGGGTTCTGGGGGGAGAAAGAATGAGGCTTGTACATGAAGCTATCAAGCAGTAACCCCTCCCCAGCCCCAGAGCATGAATCCATCCCCCTGAGGGCTTCCCACAGTCTCACCTGCTGCTGCAAAAGGCGGGTCACCATAGGTGAGCTCTGCTGGTCAAACACCTTGGATAGGATCTCCAGGCCCGACAGGACTTTGTCCACCTCACTAGGGGAGACATCAGGTCAGAAGATCCCCCCCACCCCAGCTTAAGTATGGGGGGTGGGGGACTGAGAGTGTAGCCTCAGCCTCTACCAGGAGGAAACAAGGATACAGGTGAGGAAAGGTCAGGAGGCAATGGGTCAGAGGTCAAGGGTCAGGGCACTTGTGCAGCAAGGGAATGGATGAAGACAGATCAGAGGTCAGAGTTCAGTGTGTGGGGTTGGATGTCCCAGGTACCTGTGCAGCCTCCGGCAGGAGGTGGCGAGGGTGCGGGTGAGGTGAGGCAGGTTGCTGGCTCCGCCCCGCACAGCCTCCAGGTCCAGCCCGTAGCTACCCTTCAAGTACTCGTGTGAGACAGTGCTCAGCCCATTGGGAGCACTTGGGGGAGGGGTTAAGAAGTCAGTGGAGGTCTGCCTGACCCTGTCCCAGCATCCCTACCCCACCCCTAGCAGAAGGTGGCCAATGGATGCCTCTGGGGCTGAGATAGGAATGGGGGTCCCTGGGGGTGCAGGGGCTTAGAAAGTCTCCCCACCCTTTTTGGGGACACAGTTCCCAGATGAGAAAGGGACTTACTGTTCAGTGGAAGGGCAGGGGTCTCACCTCTCAGCAGCCAGAGTTGTGGGGGTCTCAGGGACTGGTGGGGGGCTGCTGGGCCCCATGGGGGCAGAAATGCTGGTGGAGCCAGAGCGTGGAGGCAGCGGGGGCTTCTCATCCTCCCCATCTATGGACAAGGTCAGGGGACAGCAGTTTGGGCTTCCCACCCTCAGTGTGGTACTGGCGGGTGTATGCTGTGTCTATGAGACTTCCATGGAAAATGGAGAAAGGGGCCCTGGCACCATGGTTAGGGAGGTGGGGGGGGTGTTTAGGGGAGGAGGTGGTGAGAAAGGGAACTGGGAAGAAGCAGGTGGTACCCGAGGTCCTGCAGCATCTGGGCAGTACCTGAGGCATCGCGATCGTCGGGTGGGTCCAGCTCCCGCTCCCGCTCCACAGGCAGCAGCAGGGCGCACACGAGGCCTTGACTGGGTTGGGCGTACAGGCCAATGAGCTCGCCCAGGGTCTGGAAGCGGCGCACGGGCACACCCTGCGAGGTCTGCAGGCCAACGAGGGTGGGAGGAGGGGTCAGCCAGAGGGTCCAAAGCCCCAGGTTGGAGTCAGGGTCAGGGGTTAGGGGCCAGGGGTCAAGCCCCTACCTGCACGGCCAGGAAGTCTTCTCCATCCGGCAGAATGCGGTATGTGTGCACATGCTTCTGATACCTGACGGTAAGGTGGGGTCAGGCTCTCACTCCCAGGCCCCAAGCCCCCCCCCCCCCTGCCACCAGGTTGTGCCCACAGGCCCCCTCAGCTCGGCTTCCCTAAAACACTTGCCTGGGCTGCACAGGGTTAATGGTGGGGACTTCATTTCCACCTCCCTTCTCCCTCACCACCCTCAGACCTGCCCAGGCTCCACACCCACCACAGGGCTGGGAGCCACAGGCAGTTCTTTTGTGGCCTCCACAGCTGTCTAAACAGCCCCTCTGGGTTGCGGTAACCGCCCGGCCCCCCTGCCAGAGTAAGAGTTCTTAGCAGTCTGGCTACCCTCTGCACACACGGGCACCGTGTGATCACATGTGTGTGCCTGCCGACTGTGTCCACGCTGGTGTCTGGCTCCACTGGAGTCGGGTTTGTCTGTGGGAGTTGGGCTGGGGGAATATGGGGGCATCATCTTGGGACTTTCTCTCCCTCCTTGACCCAGATACCAGGAAACTGGGATGACCTAAGGGGATCCCCTTATGGAAGACCTGGGCCTCTAGAAGCCCCAAGCAGAGAAGGAGCAAGGGGGTGCTGACAGATGGCAGCAACAGCTGAGCAGGTGACAGCTGAGCCAGGCCCTCCGCAGGCTCAGTGGGAGGCAGGGGCTCCCTCTGCCTCCACCACATGTGGGGTAGGCTTGCCCCGCGGAGTCACCCAGCCTGGGTATGTATTGGGTGGGAGGGAACATTGGCACCAGAGGGCCAAATGCCTGCTTGAGACCCCATATCCTTGGCCACAGGGCCACTCCCACCAGGGGCTCTCCTGGCTGGACCCAGCACAAGCTGTGTGGGCAGCTGTGGAGGGCTGGCTGTTTTGGCTTGTAGACTGTGGGTCAGTGTTTATAACAATAACAGCATCCTATTAACTGAATCCTGGCCCTGTGTCAGGCCAGGTAGCCAAAGACCTATAGATGTGATCTCATTTAATCCACACATTTTGAGCCAGATATTTTTATCCTTGTTCTCCAGATGTGAAAACTGAGGCTCAAAGAGGAAAAGTGACTTGGGTAAGGACACGGAACAAGCAAAGGGCAGAACTGAAGTTTAAAGCCAGGGCTGGTCTTCCTGGCTGCTGGTCGACCCCCTGTGCCTGTAAGGGCAGGAGTGTGTCTTGATATTGAATGCTACCTGTCTACATGCAGGTGTGTATACAGATAAGCAAATACCTATTTGGGAAGTCTAAGAAATCACTCATTTCTGATTTCCACCCCTTACCCCACCCACCTCCTCCCCCACCAATGGAGCTGGAATTCTCCCCCTCCTGGGACAATAGTGTCCCTCACCCAAACACAGGCCCCAGCTGTCCCTCTCCAACTCAACAGCTGACGATGCAGCACCTGCCTCCCTCCCCTCCCTAATTAGGGGGTACATCTCAGAGGGGTTGGGAGGCAAGACTCCTAGGGCATGCGTCTGCCTAAGCCAACTCTCTTCAGTACCCAAAACTGGGCCTCAGACTTGAGGCGTGAGCTGGGATGTACAGAGCCTCTTCTTTAGGTTAACTGCCCAGATGAGGAGTTCTCAACCTCGGCACTATTGACATTTTGGACCTGGTAATTCTTTGTGGAGGCCTGGCCTATGCATTGTAGGATGTTTGCACCGTCCTGGTTTCTGTACACCAGGTGCCAGTAGCACCATCCTAGTCGTGCCAATCAAATTTGTCTCTAGACATTGCCAGTTGTAACAGAGGGGGAAGGAGGAGACAGAGGGACTGGGGGGGGGGTTGGGGAGGGCAGTCCACCTGGCTAAGGAGGAACATAAGTGGAACTAAACAAAGCAGCCCCAGTAGCTTCCCACTCATCCACCTCCTACTCCAGAGGCCCACAGGAGCCCACTCTGTGTCAGACTATGTGTTTGTGCAGGCTAGGGGAGCAGGAGGGGGAGCAGATGTGGGAAAAAACTCCAAAACTGAAAGTGCAAACTCACCCCAGTACCATTGCTATACATACACAGGACCAGGCCCACTTAGAGAGCCACCAAGTCTCACCCACACCTAGCACCCAGAGCCAGGGGCACACACATCTACTCATTGATTCATCAAACAGTGACACAACCCCATGCAACCTCACATGCTCCTCCTCTTCTCCAACCTTCCTCTCAACACCAACCCCCAAGCCCCAGTCCTACACAGCCAGGCAGTCCCAACTTCAGTCCTGGGGGTACAGAAAGGACCCTAAGGAAGCTGCTGGGGATCCTCACACATGGCATTAGTCCCTCTGTCCTCACTCGAGGCTCAATCCCCATACAAACGGCTGAACACAACCTTGGAAAACACATCCTACTTCTCGAGTGCCTTCGAACTGGAAGGTGTCTGAGAGAGCCTACCGGGGACTGCCTGCATGTTCCCCGGTCACAGCCACCCTGGGCCGCAGGACCCCACATCCTCTGTCTTCGAGGTTCTAGAAAGTGCCCCTAGACACACAGCAGGAAGTGCCCCTGCATCCTTCCTCAGCTCCAAGATAATGCCAAAGCCCCTACTCTGGGGGGCGCTAGCGTCCCACCGCCCGGGTCACGCGGAACCCGGCTCTCCCCACGCACCCAGCCGCATCCCACCCGCCCCCATCCGGCCTGCCAGGAGCCTCCGCCACACTCACAGGACGCAGAGCGCGAAGGCCCCCGCCACGCTCTCGCTGTCGCGAACCAGGAAGCTGCCATCGCGGCCCGCCCGGGCCAGCAGCTCCTCGGCGGCGGCGCGGCTCAGGTCGCGGTGGTACCAGGCCGGGGCCGGGCTGCCCAGCGCGCCCCCGGGCCCTGCGACTCCCGGGCCCGGCGCCCCGCACGCCGAGGCCATGGCCCGCGCGGGGCTCAGCGCTGCCGGCGCCGGCCGCCGGGCGCCATCCGCCCCGGGCCGCTCCGGGCTGGGGCCAGGGCCGGGTCCCAGGCCTGAGGATTCGCGGGTGGGACCGGGCTGGGAATCGGGGCTCGGTGCCCCTCCAAGAAGGTCTCCTAGTTCACCGCGCAGCCGCCGCCGCCTGCAGCGCTGGCCTCAACTTGAAGAGAAAGAAAAGTTTGTTCAGAGGCGGCGGGGGAGGGGCGGGAGCTGAGCGCAGAGCCGGGCGGCCGGCTCCCTCCCCCTCCTTTCGGCCCACGGCCCAGGGCGCCCCTGCCCCCAACCTCTTCCCGGCGGGGATCGTGTCCTTCCACATTCTCGCAGGATCCGGGACCCCTCCAGGAACCCCCTCAGGGACAACCGACCTTCCAAACCCCACAATGATCCTGGCCCCTCATCAGCACCCCGCAGAGATCCAGTCCCCAACTCTCCCCCCCCCATCGAAGTCCGAGACCCCCATCCCGCGCCCAGACTCTTCGGGGCCCTGTCCCCGCTCCCCACTGAGAATTTAGCCTCCCTTCCGTGCTTGTAATATATTATGACTCCCAACCTCCATTAGGTCTGATTGTACCCCAAATCCTTTCCACCCGCCCCCTCTACAGCACCGCAGGACCCGGGTTCCCAAAACCAGCCAAGAATGAACTACCCTTTATCCGTCTCCCCATCAACCAAGCGGGTCGAACCCCCAACTCCTATGAAGTCCAGCCCCCGCTTAGACCTCAACCCTAAACTCCACTGGGTCCGGCCCCCAAGAAATCCCGGGGGAGGAACCCTCCACAAAGATCGGACTCCCCACCATACCTCCAGACGAGGGCTTGTGCCCTCGAACCCCCCACTCCCCGTTCCGGCAGCCCTTCCCGGCCCGGGCAGGGCCCTTCCCCCCTCTCCGCCAAGTTCCCTGGCACCACTCCCCCGTTCCCGCAGGCCCGGCCTTGAGGGGTTCAGCAGTCCGAGAGCCGGAGCCCCCACCCCCCGCCCAGGGGAAAGTTCCCCCAAACCCCCGAGCTCCCGAACTCCCTCCAGAGCTCCGGCCACCTCGTGCAGACCCCCAACACCGGGGCGTCTCCGGTGCCCCCTTCCCCGGGGAGGCGGCCCTGGACTCTCGGCGGCCACTTAAGATGGCCATCCTCCGCTGCCACTACCCCCCGCCCGCCGCCCCGCCCCGCCCCGCCCCGCGGCGCTCGTCGGAGACCTAGGGGTAGGACGGGCGCCCCGCCTCGGCCCGGCCGAGTCTTGGTGCCGGAGCTGCGGGCTCGCGGAGTGGCCGCTGGCGAGTCCCAGAACCTCTCCGAGACGCGGCTTCCCGCTCTGTAAAGTGGGGAGAAGATGACGGGGGCTGACTCAGTGGGACTGTGCTCCTAAAGCTCTCGACATCCAGCGGGCGCTCCCGAACGGCAGCTATTTTTATTATTAATTAAGGAGTAACGAAGGTGACAGCTGTGTAAACTGTAAAGCGCGGCTACGAAACGAACTGGTATTATTAGCACCCGCCCCCGCCCAGCTACTCCAAGTCAACAAACTTGCTCCCCTGTGGGCCGGACGCCTAGCGGCGAGCACGCGAGACCCAGCGCGCTCCGGCGCCCCCGGCCCTACCCGGCCTCGGCCCGCAGTGGGGAGGAGGAGGCTGCGGCCGCCGGAAAGGGGGCGGGGCGCATAAGAGGCCAGGCCCTCCCCTTCCCCCCCAAAAAGACCTAGCCTGTGGCGGCGTCTCCCGGGAGGCCGCTTCCTGCTCCGCGCCTCCGCCCCCCCCGCCCGGCTCCTTAAAGGCGCAGGCAGCCAGGCCGCGGCTCGCCGCCGCCCGCTCCTGGTTCGCCGGCCCTCGTAACCTCGGAGAGAACTTTCACTTTGCTAAGTTAAACCTGTAGACCGCGTCTGGGTTGGTGCCGACGAGCTCCTTCCTCCATTGCAAATATCCGTGGGGTTAGCCCCGCTGGAACAAAGCCTGGGACGTGGAGGAGCCTTTGTGGGACCTTCCAGACCACATAAATGTAGTAAATAAGAGGCCTCCCGCCCCCACCCAGCCTTGTCTCCAGGCCCTGCCGGGAACCTTATAACTCACCCTTCGGTCTGTACCCGGCTTCCCGCACCAGTCACTTTTTGGGATGGGGAAAGGTGAGCTTGGCGTGAGGGGCACCCTGGTGTGGGGGCGAGAGACCTGGACTAGGAGTCTGCACATCTGTCCTAGGACAGTCACCCACCTGAGGGTGTTCTCAGGTCCCTGCGTTTCACGGGGCCTCTCTTCCCACCCATAGGGACAGGGATAACTGCAGTCAAGGTGTGGAGACAAAGACTTCCTCAGGGGAGAAAGGGAGATGGAAGGCCCAGAGACCAGGTCAGACCTAGCCTCTGAGGACTGAGAAGAGACCAGTATCTCTCCAAGACAGGGGTCCACCCATCCAAGAGGGGGCAAAGGTGCCCGAGGATGAGGCCTGGCTCCTGCCCCTGGGAAGCCCCTAAGCCCTAAACTTTCCCAGCCCTCTTCCAGCCAGGCCTCCAGAACACCAGACCACTTCCAGGTTCTCGAATATTCCCTCTCCAGGAACCTCCCAGACTGCCCTTGCAGTCTGCTCTCTCTCTCCTCTGAAGGTCCCAAGCCCCACCTCTGCCCCTTCAATCCACATCCAGTTAGGCACTGTGAATTTTTTCACCCCCACTGAGAGCCCAGCTCCTTCCCGGGATTCCCATTCCCAGCTCTCCCATTGCAGAGCTCAGCACAGGGCCAGGCAGACTAGGGTTGTGGGGGAGGGAGATGTTTTGGGACCTATAAATAATGAAGGCCTGGGGACTGCAAAAGCAACAGGATCCTGGTGGATTAGTAATGTGCAGGCACTGGGCTCACCGCTTTCTAGGCAGCAGGTCCTTTACCTCTCACACCTGGAGGACACTAAAACATAGAGCAGTGGTGCGTGGAGCGACTGTTTCACTTTCACATAGTAAGTGGCAGGGTTGGGATTCACACCCAGATCTAGTTGCTCTAATCTAAAACCCAAAAGCTATGGAATCTGCCCCCACCCCAACCCAAAATCACAACCAGAATAATTCATGGGACATATGGATGTATCAATCTGTTTATTAGAACTGGCTGTTAGAGGAACCCCAAGTCCCACCATGGAGCAGGAACTGGGTGATGGAGGGGTGGGCTAAGTAAAGGACTAAAGCAAGCCTAGGGCTCCCTCATTTGTGAGTGCTGAGCTGAGTCCCGCCTGAGCAGGCTCCAGACAAAGGGGAGGGCCTGGACTCAGGTAAAGAGCCAGAGGAACAGCCCCAGGGCCAGGCTGAGCAGGAGAGGTCGGGTCCCCTGGAGCATAGCTCCAGCTCTCACTGCTGCCACATTTATGTTTGTGGCATAGAACCGGGCCACCTCCTCATTGGGGTTGCCCTGGGCTGGGTCAAACCACATCTGGATGCAGCGGCCGCTCCCTCGGCTGTAGTTGCTGACCTTGTAAGATTGACTCCAGAGGCCCTCGCACAGGGCGGCAGGCGTGGGGAAGTAGGACTCAAATGTGCGGCAGGCAGCCCCGGCTGGACACTCGTTAATTCCTGCAGGGGAAGAAAATGGTGGATACAGACCTTAAGCCCTTAGGTCCAAAGCTCAATTCTGGCTGCCCCCAGAAATCCTCACCCAATCCCACATCCTTAAATCCCCTTTGCCAAACCCCACCACCATCTCCCCCTCACCAGTGCTCACCTGAGGTCCAGTTCCAGCCCTTGTGCCAGTTGCTCTTGCAGGTGTAGGAGGAGCGGCAGTCCTCCCACCAGCTCTGACAGTCCTCTTTGCACAGGGGCACGTTCAGGATCCGCTCTTTGCGCCAGCTTTGGTTCGCCTGGGTGGGAGGTGGAAGGAAGGGCTCTTCTCAGCCAGGGGTGTTGGCAGCCACAGCCTTGAAGGGGCCTGAGCTGGATGCAGCCTGTGGGAGTGGGGTGAGGGAGACACCAGTACCTGCTGGATCCAGGGCCCCAGGTTGGGGGAGCACTCATAGAGACAGTTGTCCTGAATGAAGTGGTGCTTGCAGGCCTTCTCCATCTTGCCACAGTGCTCCCAGTTAAAGTTGTACAGGAGGGACGTGACCTTGTGCAGCTCCTGGCTGGTGCTGACAGAGCAGCAGGCATTCTTCCTCCAAGGTGTGCACTTGGGGGCAGGGGGGAGCACAGGAGTCACTCTTTTCCCCACCACAACTGTCTGCCACCCACGGCCTCTCCCCACTGGGTTTGTGCTTCCTGCCCCAGGGAGCTTAGCCTGGGGAATGCTCACTGTAGGGTCTCTGTGCCCGGCGGCCAGCAGCCCCCTCTCGGGGAGACAATGGTTATGACAGTGTGGTCAGGGGGCTGTGGGAGCCTAGGGAGAGCACTGTCTTGGGGGGCAATAGCTACCATTTGTACAGATGTTAATACTTCTAAAGATGTTCTTTTATTTATTCATTTTTAAAAATAAAAAATACCGAGCACCTACTATATGCCAGGCAGTGTTCTAGATGCAGGGAATACATCAGAGAACAAAGCAGACAGAAATACATTCTGGTCAGGGGAAACAGACAATGAAAAACTAAAAGAGAAACACATGGTATGTCAAGATATGATAAATGATATGGAGAAAATTAAAGCAAGGCATGGGGATATGGGGGATTATTAAAAATTTGAATAGGGTGGTTGGGAAAAGCCTTACTGAAAGATGACATTTAAGGAAGGACAGGAGGAGAAGGAGTGAACCATATAGTCGTGTAGGTTGAATAAATTGATGCTTCAGGGCAAGTTTTATGATCTGGGTCCCCATGGGCTAGGCTAGTGTCAGACACATAGAAGGGCCTCAAAAATATTTATGGAAAATATTAATGAAAACCTAACTATGATTTCCTAAATCTTGAACCTAATACCATCTTACATACAGAGACACCATATTTTAGCAAGTTTTACTGTAGACTGATTTCCAGGACAACAAATATCATGAAATAGAAGGCTGTACTATAGGTTTATTTCACTGAAAGTATTCACTATTTCAGAAAATTATGTCATCAATGGTGTGATGGTTAGGCTAATGTGTCAATTCGGCCAGGTAATTGTGTCCATGTGTTTGGTCCAGCAAGCACTGGGCTAATTGTAATACAAAAGCATTTATGGACTTCGATCACCAGTGAGTTTACTGCGTGGATGGCTGATTACAGCTGCATCAATCAGGGAGATTGCATCATCAGTGGGTGAAGCTTTTATCGAATCAGTTGAATGCTTTAAAAGGGGAAGTGATTTCAACATTCAGAGAGAATTTCCCAGCTTGTCTTTGGACAGCCAACTTCTCCCAGAAACTCATCAAGGACCTTTCATCCGACTTTCATCGGAGCCCCTTGTTTGCAGCCTGCCTGCAGAACCTGGACTTGTGCATCCCCACAGTTATGTGAGGGATTCTTATAAAATCTCATATTATTGACAGATATCTCCCGTTGATTCTGTTTCCCGAGAGAACCCTGACTAATACAAATGGCATTACTCCTTTCAGTGTCTTGCAGTATTTAAATTGTCAGTGGAACACACCTGTATCATTCTTCATTCACAGCTGCACCAATCATTGTGATTTTGCCAGCAAAAGCAGGGATGTGCTATTTCGTAATGTCTTGTAATGTAGTCATACCCGAGAATTTACATATTGAAATATACATTATTTTATTATAAGTTACTTTGTTTCTCCTTTTGTGTTACAGATAGAGCATTATGTTGATATTTTAAAATTGCATGCACAAATAGGCTGTATTAGCTTTGGATTTCATTCCCAGATAGTAAAGAGAGTATAAAAAATATTTGTCATAAGGGGAGACACTGACTCTAAGAAGGTTGCAATCTGCAGGCATAAATTTTGGTAGAATGTGTGCAAGTCTAGCACCTATACCCTGTGAAGGGTTCTCACCCGCCACATCCCTGGAGGAACCTTCCCCAGGCCTATCCTTATGCCACCTTAAGGGCTGGTCATGTCCTCTGTGTACCCATGGGTGTCTCTGGGCCCCAGTTTCCTCATTTGTGTCACTGGGAGGAGAACTATATCTACCTACATCCGAGGGCCCCTAGGAATATGAAGTCACCTTAGGAAACACATGGCATCTAGTAGGTGCCTGCAAATGATAGCTCCATATTGATGACATGGTGTCCTCTTCGAGGGGAGCACTAGGGTCCCTTCAGCCTCTCCCCGACCCCACCTTTATCTTTTCCCACAGCAGTAACTCAGGTGTAGAGGTGTCTGACCCTTTGACCTCTCCCCAAGCACCCCGACCTCCTCTTCCCTGTCAGAGCCAGCTCCCTCTTTGACCCAGATCCACACTCCAGCCACACCTGGTCATGCAGCTTGTCCTCAGGGCCAGGCTTTGTCTTGTGGTGCTTGGCATCCATGCAGACATTTAGCAGGTCTGTCCTGACCGTGGCACTGCACGTGGCGACTGCCCAGGCCAGAAGCAGCACAGGTGGTGTCAATTTCCAGGCCATGTCTCTTGTGCCTGCAGGGGGAGCTGTGGTTAGGGAGTCCAAGGCCTGGGGGAAGAGCCCTGCACAGGGTGTCCCTCCCTTCACTTCGTGCCTCAAGCTCCCCAGCTCCCCAGCTTGAGGGGATCATGCCCTGGGCCTTCGGTGTGGGGGTCCTGAGACTCCCTGAGGCTGAGGTAGAGAAGGCTGTAAAGTGGGCTCCCCATCCCCAGGCTTGGAGAGCTCCAGAGCAAAACTGGCCTTAGTTGGTGGGGAGTCTTCCCAAGCTGGAGGAGATGCCTTTTGCTGGCACCTTCTCCCTGGACTTTATCAATGAGAGGAAAAGAGATAGTTCAGGTCCATCCCTGCTGCCCTGGCGAGGCCCAGGGCCACACAGTGTCCTCATCCTGAGCCCTGTGATTGGACCCTGTGATCACACCCTCGGTCACCTGGGTTCCCGTGCTGGCTAGCAGTCCTCTTATCCCCTAGGAAGGTTGTGCCCTAGCTCTGCTGAATTCTCCAGATTGTTTTGAGGATCAAGTGAATGTAATACACGGGATGTCACGTGGTTAAACGATACAGAAATAGGAAGAACAATTATTTTTAAATAGCTTTGTTTCCTCAGACTTTTCCTTCCCTGTTCTCTGAAGCCCCATCCCCCTCCCCATCCCCTCCTGGCTCTGGCCTCAGTCTCTCTGGGCTAAGGCATCAGCTCCCCATCCCATTTTCCAAAAAGCCAATGCAGAGATCTTTGGCCTGCGGGACAGCATCAAAGTCCCCCATGGTGGAGCAGACAACCAGAGGAGCAAGTGGCCTTATGTAAGACACCTGGGGAAAAATGATGGCCCCCCTTCTCCTCAGTTCATTTCCATCCTTCACCCCATTCCTGCCATGACAGATCTGTTCCTTTGGGCTCTCTCAGCAGAGTATCTAATAGTTGATAATGGAAACCCTTTCTCTTCCTGACAACCCCCCCACATGTAGTTGGTCACCAAGCCCAGGTAAGGGTCCCTCCAAAAGTCTTTCTGGTAGTTACTTTCTGTGGCTCTATGTGTGGGCTCATGTCTTCCCTCCTCCAATTCATTCCCTTCAGGTCACCTTCCACACAGGAGCCAGAGTGATCTTTTAAAGAAAAATATGCCCCTCCCCTATGCACAAACCTGCCATGTCTCCCCATTCCCCTTGTTACCCTTTACCCCTTTAGGTATCTGACCTGAACTTCCTTTGCTGCTCTGAACACACTCACCTGTGTCTAGGTTGACTTCTCTCCAGGCTGGTAACAACTCCAGGCTCCGGAACTGTGCCCAGTGGCCTCTGTCCTCAGCTCAGGACAGAATACAAGAGTTCTAGAGAGCACAGAATGTAATTTCCCCATTCAGCACTTTTTTTCTTTCTTCCTTCCCTAAAATCTAAAGTCTCTTCCGGACTCCACATTCTTCAGGTCTCCCTTAGTCTGCTTTCATTCATCTCTTTACTTGTTAATTCTCTCATTCCAGGATCCACTCACTCAACATCCATCAAAATCTAGGGAATGACTCATTTTCTGGGGGGCATCTACAATTTTAAGACCCTCAAGTGGTTCTTAGGATAAGACTAGCCTGGTGGAGATAATGTCTGGTGTGGAAGAGCCCAGACTTTAGGGTCAGGCCAACAGAACACAGGGATAGTCCATCTCTTTCATGACCTTGAGAAAAAACATTGAACCTTGATGAGTTTGAGTTTCCTCACCAGAAAATTGTTGAGAATTACATATGGAAAAGCCCCTTTTAACTGCTGTATTAGTCATGATTCTCTAGGGAACAGAATCAACAGGAGCTATCTGTAAATAGTATGAGATTTTTTTTTTTTTACCGGTAGGTCCCGGGGATCGAACCCGGGTCCCTCCATATGGGAGACGGACGCCCAACCAGTTGAGCCACATCCGACCCCATAGTATGAGATTTTATATAGATTCTCTCAGTGACCATGGGGATGCACAAGTCCAGGTTTCAAGGCAGGCTGTAAACCAGGGGCTCCGATGAAAGTCCGATGAAGGTTCTTGATGAGTTTCCGGAAGATGCTGGCTGTCCAAAGACGAGCTGGGAAATTCTCTCTGGATGCTGAAATCACTTCCCCTTATAAGGCATTCAACTGATTGGATAAAACATCAGTCATTGCTGACGGCAATCTCCCTGGTTGATCAAAGCTGTAATCAGCCATCTATGAAGTAAACTTACTGATGACTAAGGCCCATAAATGTTCCTATTTTTATTATTTTTTTTTTTTAACCGGGAGGTCCCGGGGATCGAACCCGGGTCCCTCCATATGGGAGACGGATGCCCAACCAGTTGAGCCACATCTGATCCCCATAAATGTTCTTGTATTACAATTAGCTCAGCACTTGCTTGACCAAACAACTGGGCAGAATTACCTGGCCAAGTTGACACATTAGCCTAACCATCACAACTACCTTCTCATATATCATTCAGTGCTGTTAATTACAATTCACAGTGTTGTGCTACAGTCACCATCATTCATTTTCAAAGCTTTACAGTCAACCCAAATAGAAATTGTGTACAATTAAGCCTTAACTCCCCTTTCTCTACCCACAGTCCAGTCCCTGGTAACTTGTATTCTAGATTCTACCTCTATGAGCTCATTTTAATTATTTCATATCAGTGAGATCATACAATATTTGTCCTTTTGTGTCTGACTTATTTCATTCAATGTGATGTTTTCAAGTTTGATCCATGTTGTTGTATGTATCATTCTTTTTTTTATTTTTTATTTTTATTTATTTATTATTTTTTAAAGATTTTATTTATTTATTCATTTATCCCCCCCTTGCTGCTTGTGCTCCCTGGGTGGGAGCCGTGCGGGCTTGCCTTCACCAGGAGGCCCCGGAAACCGAACCCAGGGCCCTCCCATATGGTAAACGGGAGCCCTACTGATTGAGCCACAGCCGCTTCCCTCATTCTTTTTTTATAGATGAATTATATTCCATTGGGTGTTTATATCACATTTTTTTATCCACTCAACAGTTGATGGACACATGGGTTGCTTCCATATTTGGCAGTTGTGAATAGTGCTGCTATGAACATTGGTGTGTAAATATCTGTTCGAGCCCCTACTTTCAATTCGTTTGGAAATAGCTTAGTAGTGGGATTACTGGGTCATATGGTAGTTCTATACTTAGTTTCCTGAGGATCTGCCCTGTCTCTTCCACATCAACTGCAATTTTATGTTGCCACCACCAATTAATGAGTTTTCCTCTTTCTCTGAATCCTCTCCAACACTTGTTATTTTCCATTTCTTTTTTAAAAAATCAATTTTATTGATACATTTTAATAAAGCATACAATTCATCCAAAGTGTTCAATCAATGGTATTTGTTATTATCACATAGTTGTGTATTCATCACTTCAATCATTACTAGAGCATTTTCATTATTTCAATAATAATAAGTTTTAAAAAACCAGATAAACAAAACAAAATTCTTCACCTCTCAATCTATGTTTCCCCTGCTGTACATAGCTGGTATTTCTGGCTATTCTTGCTCAATTATTTATTTTTTAAGCAGTTTTGTTTTTTTTACTTTATTTTGTACGTTTAATAATTGAAAATATAAACAATTAAAAACTGAAAAATAAACACAGATGAATAAATATATACATTTCTCAATTAAATGTACTGGATACATATAAAAATTTTTTTTGAATCAAACAATATGTTATCCAATATATTTGGTTCATAGTAACGCATTCATACAGTATTTGTCCTTTTGTGTCTGGCTTGCTTCGCTCAACATAATGTCCTCCAGGTTCATCCATGTTGTCATATGCTTTACGACTTCATTTCTTCTTACAGCTGCATAATATTCCATCGTGTGAATAGACCACAGTTTGTTTATCCATTCGTCTGTTGATGGACACCTGGGTTGTTTCCAACTTTTGGCAATGGTGAATAATGTTGTAATTTAGCAGTTTTATTGAGAAATAGTCACATACCATACGTTTTATCCAAAGTGTATAATCAATGGCTTTTAGCATAATCACAATGTTGTGCATTCATCACCACCAAAATTTTAGAACGATTTCATTTTTCCAAAAAGGAAAACCCTGTACCCCTTAGCATTCCTTCCCCAGCCCTACATAACCACTAATCTATTTTCATCTTTATAAATTGGTTTATATTTACATTTAATATACATAGGATCATACAATATGTAGGACTTTGTGTCTGGTCTCTTTCACTTAGCATAATGGGTTTTTTTTTTTGCCTGATATTAACATTTTGTAGTGTTACATATAATACAATTGTCAGCTTCAAAGAAAAATGATCTTATATATGCAATTTTACCCATATTCATATTTCACATGATGTTTTATTATGCTATACACGTCCATGTTACATTTTTTAGCTTTCCTTTTAGTAATATACATGATCATAGACTTTTCCTTTAAACCTTTCATACCCACATAATAGTACTGCTAGTTACCAACTTTATATTGGGTTTAAACCTTTGTAATTCATTTCCAAAGATTAACACACATCCTTTTTACCAATTCTGCACAAGTTAACCCTCATTCTTCCTTTCTCTAAATTCATTCTATTTTCTGGTGACCTATATTCATTAGTAACTCCATGAGATTACACAATATATTTAGTTCATAGTAGGGCAATCATACAGTATGTGTCCTTTTCTGTCTCCAGTTTCATCATAATGTCCTCCAGTTTCACCCATGTTGTTATATGCTTTACAACTTCATTTCTTCTTACAGCTGCATAATATTGCATCGTGTGCATATACCACAGTTTGTTTATCCATTCATAGGGTGGTGGACACCTGGTTTGTTTCCATATTTTGGCAATCGTGAATAACACCGCTATGACGGTGTGCATGTTCATGTCATGCTCTAGTTCTTCTGGATATGTACTCAGTAGTGGTATTGCAGTGTCATGTGGCAAGTCTATATTCAACTTCTTTAGGGACTGCCAAACAGTCCTCCATAGTGGCTGTATCATTCTACCTTCCCACCAACAGTGAATAAGTGTTCCAGTCTCTCCACATCCTCTCCAACTCTTGTAGTTCTCTGCCTATCAGTTGCCATTCTGATAGGTGTGAAATGACAATTTGTATTTCCCTAATTGTTAGTGATGTTGAACATTTTTTCATGTGGGTTTTTTTGTTGTTGTTGTTGCCATTTGTATTTCTTCTTTGGACAAATGTCTATTCAAGTCTTTTGCCCATTTTAAAATCAGGTCATTTGTCTTTTTTTTTTTTTTACCGGGAGGTCCCGGGGATCGAACCCGGGTCCCTCCATGTGGGAGACGGATGCCCAAACAGTTGAGCCACATCCGACCCCAGGTCATTTGTCTTTTTATTGTAGAAGTGTAGCATCTCTTTATATATCATGAATGTTAAATCCTTATCAGACATGTGGTTTCTAAATACTTTATCCCATTGGATCGGTTTCCTTTTCATCCTTTTGAAAAATTACTTTGAGGTGCAAAAGTATTTAATTTTGAGAAGGTCCTATATATCTATTTTTTCTTTTGTTGCATGTGTTTTGGGTATAAGGTCCAAGAAACCACCATCTACCACAAGGTCTTTAAGATGTTTCCCAACAATACAAAAAAAAAAAAGCATTAAAAAAAAAAAAAAGATGTTTCCCTACGTTTTCTTCTATTAGGTTTCTGGTCCTGGCTTTTATATTTAGCTCTTTGATCAATTTTGAGTTGATTCTTGTATAGGAAGTGAGATAGCAGTCTTCTTTCATTCTTTTGGTTATGAATATTCAGTTCTCTCAGCACCATGTGATGAAGAGACTGTTTTGTCCCGTCAAGATAGACTTGGTATATTTGTCAAAAACCAGTTGGTCATAGAGGTAAGGATTTATTTCTGGACTTTCTATTCTATTCCACTGATCAATGTGTCCATCTTAATGCCAATACCATGCTGGGGAAAGTGGATGTGGCTCAAGCAATTGGGCTCCCATCTACCATATAGGAGGTCCAGGGTTCAATTTCCGGGGCCTCCTGGTGAAAAACAAGCTGGTCTGCGCAGCAAGCTGGCTCACGAGGAGTGCTGGCCTGCGTGGGAGTGCTGGCCCGCATAGGAGGGCTGGCCCATGCAGGAGTGCTGGTGCAGCAAGATGGTGCAATAGAAAGAGACACAGAAGAGAGACAATAAGACAACAAGAGATGAAGCAGACCAGGGAGCTGAGGTGGCACAAGAGATTAAGCAGCTTCTCTCCACTCTGGAAGGTCCCAGGACTGGCTCCTGGTGCCGCCTAAAGAGAAGACAAGCAGACCAGAAAAACACACAGCGAGCAGACAGTGAGCAGAAAACAATGGAGGGGTGGATAAAATCAATATATAAATCTTAAAAAAAAAAAAAAGCTTGCTGTTTTTTTTGTTTATTTTTTTTAAAGACTTATTTTATTTATTTATTTCTCCCCACCCCCTCATTTTTTTTAACTTGCTGTGTCTGTTTGTTTTCCTTGTTTCTTTAGTGGGCACCAGGAATCCACCTGGGACCTCCAATGTGGGAGGGAGGCGCCTAATTGCTTGTGCCACCTCTGTTCCCTGCTTTGTTGTGTCTCTCATTGTGTTTTTCTTCTTGTGTCACTCGTTGCGTCAGCTTGCCGGGCCTGCCTGTCGCGTCAGCTCACTGTGTTGCTCGTCTTCTTTAGGAGGCAACACGAACCTCTGCTTCCTGCTTTGTTGTGTCTCTCATTATGTTTTTCTTCTTGTATCTCTTGTTGCATTAGCTTTCCATGCCTGCCTGTCGCTCCAGTTCACTGTCTTCTTTAGGAGGCACTGGGAACCAAACCAGGGACCTCCCATGTGGTGGGCGGGAGCTTAATCACTTGAACCACATCTGCTTCCCACCATGCTGTTTTGACCACTATAGCTTTGTAATATGTTTCAAAGTCAGGCAGTGAAATTCCTCTCATGTCACTTTTTTTTTTTTTTAGAATGATTTTGGCTATTTGGGTGCACTTTCCCTTCCAAATGAGTTTGGTAATTGCCTTTTCTAATTCTGTAAAGTACGCTGTTGAAATTTTTATCGGTATTGCATTGAACCTATAAATCATTTTGGTAAGATTGACATCTTCATATTTAGTCTTCTAATCCATGAACATGGAATATCTTTCCATTTATTGAGATCTTCTTTGATTTTTTTTTTTAGCATTGTTTTTGTGGTTTTCTGCATATAGATCTTGTACTTCTTTGATTAAATTGATTCCTAGGTATTTGAGTCTTTTCATTGCTATTGTAAATGAAAAATTTCCCCTGATATTCTCCCCAGATTGTTCAATACTATTGTACAGAATTTAGCATGTTGATCTTATATCCTGTCACTTTGCTGAACTTATTTATTAACTCAAGTATCTTTGTTGTAAACATTTCTAAATTTTCTAAATATAGGATCATGTCATCTGCAAATAGAATTTTACTTCCTCTTTTCCTATTTGGAGGATTTTATTTTATTTTATTATTTATTTATTATTATTTTTTTTTAATTTCTTGTCTAATTGCTCTAGCTAGAACTTCTAGTACAATGTTGAATAACAATGGTGACAATGGGCATCCTTGTCTTGTTCCCGATCTTAGAGGGAAAGCTTTCAACCTTTCTCCATTGAGTATGATGTTGGCTGTGGGTTTTTCATATATGCCTTTTTATCATATTGAGGAATTTTCCTTCTATTCCTACCTTTCAACATGTTTTTATCAGGAAAGGATGCTGGATTTTGTCGAATGACTTTTCTGTGTTGATTGAAATGGTCATGTGATTTTCTTTCTTCAATTTGTTAATGTGGTTTATTTGTTGAATGATTTCCTTATTTGATCCACCCTTGCATTACAGGAATAAATCCCACTTGTTCATGATGTATGAGTCTTTTGATATGCTGTTGGATTCGATTTGCAAGTATTTTGTTGAGAATTTTTGCATCTATGTTCTTTAGAGAGATTTGTCTCTAATTTTCTTTTCTTGTAGTGTCTATTTGGCTTTGGTTTTAATGTTAGCTTGATAAAATGTGTTGGGTAATTTTCCCTCCTCTTCAATTTCTTGGAAGAGTTTAAACAGGATTTGTGTTAATTCTTCTTGAAATTCTTGGTAGAATTCACCTGTGAATCCATCTGGTCCTGGATTTTTCTTTGTTGGGATATTTGATGACTGATTCAATCTCTTTAAATGTGATTAGTTTGTTAAGTTCTTGTATTTCTTGTAGCATCTGTGTAGGTTGTTTTTGCATTTCTAAGAATTTGTCCATTTCATCTATGTTGTCTAGTTTGTTGGCATACAGTTTCTCATAATATCCTCTTATGATCCTTTTTCTTTCTGGGTAGTCAGTCATAACTCCTCCTCTCCCCCTTTCATCTCTGACTTTATTTATTTGCATCTTCTCTCTTTTTTTCTATGTTGCTTTAGCTAAGGGGTTGTCAATTTTATTGATCTTCTCAAAGATCCAGATTTGGTTTTGTTGATTTTTGCTATTATTTTTTCTGTTCTCAATTTCATTTATTTCTGCTCTAATCTTCATTATTTCTTTCCTTCTGCTTGCTTTGGGAATAGTTTGCTATTCTTTTTCTAGTTTCTCCAATTGTTCAGTTAGATCTTTGATTTTAGCTCTTTCTTCTTTTTAAATATAGGAGTTTAGGGCTATAAATTTCCCTGTCAAGACTGCTTTTGTGCTATCCCATAAGTTTTGATAAGTTGTGTTCTCATTTATTTGTCTCAATATATTTACTGATTTCACTTGCAATTTCTTCTTTGACTGACTGATTATTTAGGAGTGTGTTATTTAGCCTCCACACATTTGTGAATTTACCTCTTTCCTGTATTTTATTGATTTCCAGTTTCATTCCATTATGATCTGAGAAGTTGCTTTGTATAATTTCAGTCTTTTTGTATTTATTGATTGCTGCATTGTGACCTAACATGTGGTCTATCCTGGAGAAAGATCCATGGGCACTTGAGAAGAATGTATATGAGTTTGGGTGCAATGTTCTGTATATGTCTGTTAGGTCTAGATCGTTTATCACATTGTTCAAATTCTCTGTATCAATGTTAATATTCGGTCTAGCTCTGTCTAATGTGTTGAATGGTGTATTGAAGTCTCCAACTATTATTGTAGAAATGCTTATTTCTCCCTTCATTTTTGCCAGAGTTTGCCTCATGTATTTCAGGCACCCTGGTTCATTGCATAGATATTTATGACTGTTATTTCTCCTTGGTGAGTTGTCCCTTTTATTAATATATAATGGCCTTCTTTATCTCTTATAATTTTTTTGCAATTAAAATCTGTTTGTCCAATATTAGTATAGCTACCCCTGCTCTTTTTTGTGTGGAGTATCTTTATCCAAACTTTCACTTTCAGCCAGTTTGTATCCCTGGGTCTAAGGTGAGTTTTTTTGTAAGCAGCATATGGATGGCTCATTTTAATTTTTAAAATTTTTATCCATTCTGTCAGTGTATATCTTTTGATTGGGGAGTTTAATCCATTTATATTCAAGGATATTTTGGTAAATGCATTATTTACTTCCACCATTTTCTTCTTTGTTTTTCACATGTCATATCATATTTTCATCTGTCTTTTCACTCTTTTGGTTATCCTTTCAGCTATTCTTTCTTCTATACTCTCCTCCAAGCCTCTCTCTCCTGTCTTTTTCTTTCAGGCTCTAAGGCTTCCTTTAATATTTCCTGCAATATGGATTCTTTTTTTTAATGAACACTCTTAATTTCTGTTTGTTTGTGAATGTTTTAAACTCACCTTCATATTTGAAGGACAATTTTGCCAGATAAAGTATTCTTGGCTGAAGGTTTTTCTCTTTCATTATCCTAATTGTATCATACTACTGTCTTCTTGCCTCCATGGTTTCGGATGAGAAATCTGCACAAAGTCTTACTGGCCTCCCTTGTATAAGATGATTTGCTTCTCCCTTGCTGCTCTGAGAATTTTCTCTTTATCTTGGACGTTTGACATTCTGAGTAGTATGTGTCTTGGAGTAGGTCTATTTGCATTTATTCTGATTGGGGTACGCTGTGCTGCTTGGGTATGTAAATTCATTTCTTTCATGGGATTTGGGAATTTTTCAGCTATTATTTCCTCAAATACTCTTTCTGCCACTTTTCCCTTCTCTTTTTCTTCTGGAACTCCCATGGCACATATATTTCATGTTTCATGTTATTCAACTCCCTGAGGCCCTGCTCATTTTTTCCCATTCTTTTCTTTCTTCAATTTCAACTGTCCTGCCTTGTCTATCACTTATTCTTTTCCTGTCATTTCTAGTCTGCTGCTGTAATGTGATTACATTAGACTACATTTCTAGTCTGCTGCTCTAACGTGATTTTTTTTTTTTTTTTGGAGGTACCTGGGCCCGGGGATTGAACCCAGAGCCTAGTATGTGGGAAGCTGGGTGAACCACATTGGCTTCCCTGGTTAGTTTTGTTTTGTTTTTTTCCATTTGTTTTGCTTGTTGTTTGTTATTGTTTGTTTGTTTGTTTAGAGTTTCAGAAGACGGCTTTATCCAGACAGGGACCTCTCAAACAGAACGTGGAGAAAAGTTAGGCAGCAGTCACTCAAACACATGCTTTGCCAACTGACTTAACATCAGCACACAGGAGGCAACAGCAAGGCCAGGGACCAGGCCTACACCACCCAGGCTCGCCCCAGCCCCCCTCACCAGGATCAAGCCCACCCACTGAGCGGCCCAGCAGGCTGGCCCCAGTCAGCATCCTCCAGGAAGTAAGAAGCTCACGTGCTCTTCCCTGCCCCGCATCCTCCCTCTTGTGCTGAATGAGGGGAGCAGAGGCAAAGCCAGAAGCCCCCAAGAGTCCCTTTGCCCTCTCAATCCAGGCTGTTAATACATGTGAAAAAAGCCCATCCAGCTGACCACAAGGCCGACACCCCCTTCCAGGCACGGGGATCACCTCAGTAGGCAGGGCTGGTCAGCTGCCCCCCAGGGACCTGGAGGAGGGGCGGAAGGCACCCCCCAGCCCTGGCTGAGGGGTCTCCTGGCAGTAGGAAACCACACGGTAGGCTGCTTTTTAGGTGGAGACAAAAGTCCTTTGGGCAGCACAGTGTCCAGAGGAACAAACAGGATGGTGGCAGGTCAAATAAGGAGAGGGGAGCCCTCAGCCCAGGCCTCTGATTCCATCCTGCCTGCCACCAGCCCACGGGGGCGAGTTCAGGGCTGCCGGATGCTTCCTGTGGGGCACAATGGGACCTGCTGGGGTGGGGCAAGAACCAGCAGGACAGGAGAGGCCCGTTCAAGGGAAGGGCTTGCAAGGATGAGGCCAGCTCCAGTGGGGACAGGACCCCTGGGGGTGCGTCTTGTGTGCGGGTCCTCAGAAAGCACGTTGGAGCCTAACTGGGCAGTTTGAACACAGCCCTAGGACCCAAGGAGCCCAGGGACCTGGACAGGCCAAGAGTCTCAGGGAGCTTACCGGGCCCACCTCCCTGGCTGCTCTGCGTGCCCATTTCTTGTACTGGACCCCAGCATGGGGGCCGGCTTCCTGCCAGGGGTGGGGCTGGGAGGGCACCGGCTCAGACCAGGACAAAGAGGGTTTCCCAGCCCCAGGAAGGCCAGACCACCCCTCAGCCTCTGCCCACAAGCCCTGCAACTCCTCCATAAGAAAAAGCCCACCCCCAAACCCCTGACGGGTCCAGGGTGCCCCCTGGCTAGGATGCACAGGCCTGAGGCACAGGCAGTTGCTGAGACAGTCATGACGCCAGAGTGGTAGAACTTTCAGTGCAAATAACAACCAGCTTTGAGAGATGACAGGATACGCCACTTTGCTCCAGACGTTCAAAGTAATAGCAAATCACAACGCCAGGCAGATGCCACGCCAGGCAGCTCCAAGTGCATTTGTGTTTGGATTTCCCCTGAAGAAGCCGACTTCTAGCTGGCCCTCCATGACACTGAGAACAGTTCCCTTCCTGGGCCTAATTCCCAACCTGCAGGCTGGATGGCTCTCGGGACCTTCTCAGCACCTCCCAGGCACCTCCCACTGAAGTCATTCCTGGGACTTGATGGAACAGCTGCTTAGGATGGGCCTGCCCTCGGCAGGAAGCCCATCTCAGCAGAAAGGAAAACAAAGTCCTGATCTCAGGAACCTGTGGAGCCGGTGACATTGCCTCTGAACACTTTCTGCACCGCCGGGCGGGCCGCTACATACCATGCCACCATTGGGGACCGTGACAGGACCTTCCTTCCGTGGGGCCATGGCCCACAGCCCTGCCCTGGACCCCCAGGGGCCTGAAAGAGGCTGTGCCAGAGAATGCACGTCTTGAAGCTCAGCCCCTCCCCAGCCCTGCGGTCCCACAGTCATCAGGGAATGTCCTCCTGCTCTCTGGAGTGACTTTTTTCTAGTGTTAATATAATTAAGGCACAAATAAGACCCATAGACATAACAGAGGATGAAGAACTGTTTCTCACCTTCCTGTGTGCGAGGCAGGGGGCTCTGTAGAAGTCAGAGCCCAGCAACCCCTTCCCAGGGGGTCAGCTGAGAATTGAGCCTTCAGCATCTACGGGAGTCACTGAGAGTTATGGTTTCATTTGGTCCCCAAATATACCTTTGGGGCCTCAAATTATCTTTCCAAAAATTACAGCTAGACATATGACTTTCAACATTCTCCCATCCCCCAGAGCCTGCTAACCCTCCCGGCCCCCAAATCCTCCTGGGCGCGTCAAAATGAAAAATGGAAAGTCTGCCCCCACCCTGGGTCCTGCTCTGTGACATCATTCTTTGCAGTGCTTTTCAGCTCTTGATGGGGTGATGGATGGGGTGATGGGGCGTCTCCACGCAGGATGCTGCTGGCTAGCCTCACATGACTGCACAGCAGAAGTTTTGTTCCCGGACAGTTTTATAGAAGGCTCTAGAGTGTACTCTCAGCACTTCTGATTTGGACACCAAGTCATCTAGCTTCTTGCCTGGTTCTAATAAAGACTACATGGTGTTATGAGACTGATTTTAGTCTCGTCTAGCTCAGCCTGCACTTTTGTCATGGGGTCAGTTTCTCGGGGGTTCTGGTATTTACTAAGGTGACATCCAAGGCTGCATAATGGATGTAGAAGGGGATCAGACTGGCCAGTCTCTCCTGTTGACCTGCTTGGAGAACTCATGGAAGGGTATTCGCCATCGGCAATGACCACACTCGCAAGACGGTCATTCCTGACGGAGACCTGGCACAGATAATTCTGCTCTTTGACGGAAGCTCTGCGCGCTCCACAATCAGCCGGCTTGTAAAGATCATGGACTCGTGATCACTGGACCTCCGGAAGAAGTACCAGGCTTTGAGCAGCACCGCCTTGGGCTCGCCTTTGTAGAGGACGCTGAGGCAGTACAGCTTCATGGCACTGGCGCCCTGGGCCCGCTCACAGCGAGCAGCCTGGCCGCCTGCCCCTCCGGACGCGGCCACCCGGCCACCCGGCCTCCCAGGGGCCTACTGCTGCTCCGCTATTGTTTTTTTTCAGGAGGCACCGGAACCGAACTGAGACCTCCCATGTGGGAGGCGGAGCTCAACCGCTTAAGCCACACCCGCTCCATTCTAATGTGGTTTTTTTCTCTAATGTGGTTTTGATCTCAGCTATTGTCTTTAATTATTGTCTTTAATTCCCATGAGCTCCGTTACTTTTCCAATTTTTTTTTTTTTAAAGGCGGTACTGGGGATTGAACCCAGGACCTCTTACATGAGAGAGACAGGCAGCCAACCACTACATCCGGCCACCTGAGCTCTTTGAGGTTCTTCCCAACATCATCCTTGGGTTGCCCCCTCATCTTGCCACATATCCTCCAAGACACACCTGGTTGTCACCTCCTCCCAGAAAGCTGCCCTTAGTCCCACACATTGAAAATTAAATACGGCCCACTGCACCCCGTCCATACCTCCAGGAAATCTTTTTTTTTTTTTTTAAAAAAACTTTATTTTGTACATTTAATAATTGAAAATAAAAATAATTAAAAACTAAAAAGTAAACACAGATGTCAATTCTTCTTTGTGCTTGCTCAAGTGTCTTTTTGATGTTCTTTATCTCTTTAGTTTATACTGTCTTTCATCTCGTTAATTTGATTTTGGAAAATTGTGTGAATCTCATTGATCAGTTTTCTCAAATCCTGCATCTCTTCTGGGGCTTTGATTAATTCCTTTTCTTGGACCATTTCTTCCATTTTTATTGGTATAGCTTGTAATTTTTTGCTGATGAATAGGCATCTGATTAAGGTGGTGATTTTACTCAGATGCTCAATTTCTCTCTCTTTCATAGGGTTTTAGTGTTACTGCTGTTCTTTGATTCTTGGTTCAACCTGTTCTGGGTCTTTGGGATTGTCCCTGTTAGTTGATCCAATCTGGGTTCTTGACACAGTAATGGATCGCAGACCTGCCTCCTAGAGCCTTGGGGAGGGAGGCTGAAAAGGCCAGAAAAAGCCTCTCTTACTTTTTTTTTTTTAAAGCCAATTTTATTGATACGTATTAATAAAGCATACAATTTATCCAAAGTGTATAATCAGTGGTATCTGGTATAATCACAGCTGTGCATTCATTACCTCAATTATTAAAGCATTTTCATTATTTCGATAATAAACAACAAACAAGGAAATTGCTCACCTCTCAATCTGCTTCCCCTGCTGTACATAGCTGGTATTTCTGGCTATTCTTGCACAATTATTCGTTTATTGAGCAGTTTTAATGAGATATATTCATATACCATGTGATCTATTCAAAGTGTATAATCAATGGCCTTTTTTTTTTAGCTGTTAAAAAGTCCTTTATTGTAAAATAAATAATAGGTTGAAAGAAATTACAGATTTTAGAAGAGTGCAAGGCCAGGTTAGATTTAATATAATGAATTATAAAAAATAGCACAGCAACAAACATTTATAAATATAAATCACTCAAATATAATAGAAATTAATTATAACATAATTCTAATTTTCTTACTTTAAATTTACTCCTGTCCACTTCTTTGATCTGCCAGCAGATGGCACTCTTCGATAGCTGTCTCAGTTGAAAGAGCGGTCAGCTTGTGTTTGCTGCAACACAGACCACATCAGTGTGATAGAAGAGGATCACTGGCTGGAGGCTAGGAGCCTTGTAATTCAAACTTTGTCATAGGCAGTTCCCCAAATTTTGCTGGCAGCCCCCTTCCTTTTCCCAGGTAGGAAGTAATTCCATTATCCGCTTCATCCTCAACAACCAGTCCCTGTCAGTAAAGAGGGAGATTGAGAGGGTCGGATCTCTTTAGTCCCTTGCCAGCTCCCAAGACAAATAATGGTGCAGCCCACCTGGCCTGGAAGGGCTCGTGGGACACAGCAGACCAAATCTGTGGGTCAAAAGCCGAGTCCTTCTCTCTCCTTTATTCTGGGGAGGTGGATCCCTGGGGCCTCCCTTGTCTGCAGCTGCCTCCCCGAGGTCTGAGAATTCAAAAGTGTCTATGGTATGGTGTGTGTGTGTGTGTGTGCATGTGTGAGTGAGTTTTGCTATCGTGATTCTTTTCCTTTGTCCCTCTCTCTCCTTTGGGCTTTGTCAGCCTTCCCCTGGTGTCCTAAACACTAGATTTTTTTTTTCCAGGCTGTTTCTGCCTGTTCTCTAGCTCTTTTACTGGGACATAAGAGAGTACCATGTCTTTCTAGTCTGCCATCTTCCCGGAAGTTTCCATTTCTTTTCAATAGCAGCCATTCTAGTGGGTGTGAAATGGTAGCTCAGTGTGGTTTTGATTTGCATATCCTGGATGGCTAATGGCACATCTTTTCATGTGCTTTCTGGCCATTTGATTATCTTATTGGAGAGATGTCTGTTCAAGTCTTTTGCCCATTTTTTCATCGGGTTGTTTGTCTTTTTGTTGTTAAGTTGAAGGATTTCTTTATATATACAGTACTGAATATTAGTCCTTTATCACATATGTGGTTTCCAAATATTTTCTCTCATTGTGTAGGTTGCCTATTTACTTTCATGATAAATTCTTTTGAAGAACAAAAGATTTTTATTTTGATGAGGTCCTATTTATGTATTTTTTTTCTTTTGTTGCTTGTACTTTGGGTGTAAAGTCTAAAAAACCACTGCCTAACTCAAGGCCCTACAGATGCTTCGCTATGTTTTCTTCTAGGGCTTTGATAGTTCTAGCTGCCCCTGCCCCCTGCCCCGAGATGGCTCCCTCATCTGTTTGCTTGTTTTTTGCTTGTTGTTTTTTTTTTTGCTCGTTGTCTGGTTTTTCTTTAGGAGGCACTGGGGAACCGAACCTGGGGTCTCCCATGTGGGAGGCGGGCACTCAATTGCTTGAGCCACATCCGCTCCCTGCTCATTTGTTTGTTGTTTTTGTTTTTTGCTCATTGTCTGCTTCGTTGTTTGCTTGTTGTCTTGCTTGTTGTTTTTGCTCATTGTCTCCTCGTTGTTTGTTTGTCTTCTTTAGGAGGCACCAAGAACCAAACCCAGGACCTCCCATGTGGGAGGCAGGTGCTCAACTGCTTGTGCCACATCTCCTCCCTATAGTTCTAGCTTTTATACTTAGGTCTTAGATCCATTTTGAGTTGATTTTTAAAATATGGTGTGAGATAGTTGTCCTTCTTCCTTTTTTTTGCAAATGGAAATCCAGTTTTCCCAGCACCATTTGTTGAAGAGACTATTCTTTCCCAATTGAGTGGTCTTTGCAACCTTGTCAAAAATCAGTTGGCCATACATGTGAGGGATGATTTCTGAATTCTCACTTCTATTCCATTCGTCTTTATATCTGTTCTTGTGCCAGTACTACGCTGTTTTGATTAATGTAGCTTTGTAATAAGTTTTTTTTTAGGAGTTACTGGGGATTTAACCCAGGACCTTGTACATGGGAAGCAGGAGCTCAACCACTTTTTAAAAAAGATTTATTTATTTCTTCACCCTATTCCCCCATTGTTTTTGCACTCTCTGTCTGCTCTCTGTGTGTTCTTCTGCATCTGTTTGTTTTCTCTTTAGGTGGCACCAGGAACTGATCCTGGGACCTTCCGGAGTGGAGAGAGGCCCTCAATCTCTTGTGCCACCTCAGCTCCCTGGTCTGCTGTGTCTCTTATTGTCTCCCTTCCGTGTCTCTTTTTGTTGTGTCATCTTGCTGTGCCAGCTCTCTGTGCAGGCCAGCACTCTGCAGGCCAGCACTCCTGCACAGGCCAGTTCTCTTGTGTGGGCCAGTTCTCTGCTCAGGGCAGCTCACCGCATGGGCCAGCTTGCTTTTCACCAGGAGTCCCCGGGAATCTAAACTTGGACCTCCTGTATGGTAGATGGGAGCCCAATCACTTGAGCCACATCTGCTTCCCTGTAATAAGATTTTTGGTTTTTTGTTTTTTTCCTATCTGGTTGCATCATTGTCTTTTTTGTTGTTGCATCGCTTTGCCTCGCAGGGGCCTGCACCTCTCCAAACTGCATGGGGGCCTGCACCTTGAGGCATAAGTTTGGGATGACTTTTTTCTTTTTTTTTTTTGCCAGGAGGTCCTGGGAATAGACCCCAGGTCCTCCATATGGTAAACGGGAGCTCAATTGCTTGAGCCACAGCTGCTTCCCTGCAATAAGTTTTTTTTTTTTTTTTAAAGATTTTATTTATTTATTCATTTATCCCCCCCTTGCTGCTCGCGCTCGCCGGGCCAGCCAACCACGCCGTGCGGGCGGGCCCGCCCCCACCAGGAGGCCCCAGGAACCGAACCCAGGGCCTCCCATATGGTAAACGGGAGCCCCACTGATTGAGCCACAGCCGCTTCCCTGCAATAAGTTTTAAGATCGGAAAATGTGAGTCCTCCAACTCCATTCTTCCACATAAATTTGATTATTGGCTTTTCCATTTCTGAAATGAAGATTG
Source organism: Tolypeutes matacus (assembly GCA_026826555.1). Taxonomy (NCBI): domain Eukaryota; kingdom Metazoa; phylum Chordata; class Mammalia; order Cingulata; family Chlamyphoridae; genus Tolypeutes; species Tolypeutes matacus. Next base: position 989,885 of record JAKSZT010031676.1, on the reverse strand, counting down.
TTAGAATTTTATTTGGGTTGCATTGAATCTATAAATTACCCTGGGTAGTATTGACATCTTAATGATATTTAGTCTTCCAATCCATGAACACAGAATATCCTTCCATTTATTTAGTTATTCTTTAATTTCTTTTAGAAATGTTTGTAGTTTTCTGTGTACATGCCCTTTACGTGCTTGGTTAGATTTGTTTCTAGATATGTGATTCTTTTAGTTTTTATTTTGAATGTTTTGGTTTTTTTTTCTTGATTTCTTCTTTTGATTGTTCCTTGTTTGTGTATTGAAACACTACTGATTATTGGTGTTGATCTTGTAAACTGCCACTTTGCTGAATTCAATTATTAGCTCTAGGAGCTTTATTGTGGATTTTTTCAGGATTTTCTGCATATGGGTTCATATCATCTGCAAATAGGGAAAGTTTAGTTCTTCCTTTCCAATTTGGATGTCTTTTATTTCTTTTTTTTTTTTGCCCAATTGCCCTGACAAGAACTTCCAGTACAATATGGAATAGCAGTGGTGGCAGTGGGCATCCTTGTCTTGTTCCTGATCTTAGAGGGAAAGCTTTCAATCTTTCAGCATTAAGTAGGATTCTAGTTTTGGGCTTTTCATATATGCTCTCTATCATGTTGAGGAACTTTCCTTCTATTACTAGTGTTCTATGTGTTTTGTTTTTAATCAAGAGAGAGTGTTGTAATTTTTCAAATGCCCTTTCTGCATCAATAGAGATGATCATGTGGCATTCCCCCTTCATTCTGTTAATCTGGTGTATTACATTAATTAATATTCTTATGTTGACCCACCCTTGCATACCAAGGATAAATCCCACTTGATCATGTTGTGTAATTCTTTTAATATGCTGTTGGATTCGGTTTGCTAGTATTTTGCTGAGGATTTTTGCATCTGTATTCATATGAGATATTGGTCTGTAGTTTTCTAGTTTTCTTTTCTTGTGGTATCTTTATCTGGCTTTGGTATGAGGGTGATGTTGGCCTTGTAGAATGAGTTAGGGGGTATATACCCTCTGTCAAATTTTTGGGAGAGTTTGAGCAAAATTGGAGTTGATTCTTCTTGGAATGTTTGGTAGAATTCCCCTGTGAAGCCTTCTGGTACTGGGCTTTTCTTTGTTGGGAGGTTTTTGATTACTGATTCAATCTCTTTACTGTAATTGGCTAGTTGAAATCTTCTAATTCTTCTTGAGTCAATGTATACAGTTTGTGTATTTCTAAGTATTTATCCATTTCATCTAGGTTATCTAATTTGTTGGCATACAGTTGTTCATAGTATCCACTTATAGTCTTTTTTATTTCATCAGGGTCGGTAGTAATGTCTTCCTTTTCATTTCTGATTTTTGTTATTTATATACTCTCTCTTTATTCTTTGTCAGGCTGTGTATTAGGGTTCTTAGGGAAACAGAACTGACAGGGGATATAGGTAAATATTACGATATTTTATAAAATTGTCTCACGTGACTTTGGTAATGCACAAGACCAGATTCCGTGGGACATACTGAAATCTGGATACTCCGATGAAGGTTTTCAATGAATTCCCCAGGAGAAGCTGACTGACTGAAGTAGAGAAGAAGTAGAGCCTTCAATTGATTGGATGAGATGTATTTCTTTGGTGAAGGAAAGCTCCACAGTTGATTATAAATATAATCAGCCATAGATGCAATCAACTTACTGATTTAAGTCCACAAAATATCCTCACAATAACAATCAAGCCACTGCTTACTTAACCAAACAACTGGGCACCATTATCTGGCCAAGCTGACATATGAACCTAATCATCACAATCCACCTCTTGTCAACTTGGCAGCCATACACATCACTTTAAACAATACTTAATCACTAAATAAGACACAATAGCAGACATATTTTCACCTAACAATATTCCTTTGTCCTGTGTACAACCAGAACCACACTAAATATCTCCAGAAAAGGGTACAAGTCCTTGGGTAATATTCACTCTTTTTTTTTTTTAACTAATCAATTTTATTGATACATATTAATAAAGCATATAATTCATCCAAAGTGTACAATCAATGGTATTTGGTATAATCACATAGTTGTGCATTCATCACTTCAATAATTATTAGAGCATTTTCATTATTTCAATAATAATAATAACAAAAAACCCAAAACCAAACAAAAAACCTCATGACTTCTCAATCTCTCTGTGTTTACCATGCCATCTATACCTGCTATTTTGTTTCTGTCTCTCCAGTTTGTGTTCATATTTTGCAAAAAACAGTCTTATATATGCAATATTACCCATATTATTATTTCACATGAGGTTTTGCTATGTTATATAGTCCCATGTTACACTTTTTAACTTTCCTTCTGGTAATATATATGTCCTTAGACTTTCCCTTTCCACCACTGTCATACCCATATAATAGCTCTGCTAATTACAAACACTATTTTGTGCTTTCACCTTTTCTATTCATTTCCAAATATTAACAAACTTTTTACCAAGTCTGCACAGGTTAACCTTCAGTTTTTCATTCTCTACCCTCATTCTATTTTCTGGTGACCTATATTCTTGTTATTAACATCCTGAGTTTACACAATATATTTAGTTCATAATAGTGCAATCATATAGTATTGGTCCTTTAATATCTGGCTTCCTTCACTCCACGTAATGTCCTCCAGGATCATCCATATTATATGCTTCATGACTTCATTTCTTCTTATAGCTGCATAATATTCCTTTGTGTGTATACAGCACAGTTTGTTTATCCATACATCAGTTGATGTGTATCTGGGTAGTTTCCATATTTTGGCAATATTGAATAACACCATGTATTAGTCAGCCAAAGGGGTGCTGATGCAAAATACCAGAAATGGGTTGGTTTTTATAAAGGGTATTTATTTGGGATGGAAGTCCACAGTTACCAGGCCATAAAGCATAAGTTTCTTCCCTCACTAAAATCCATTGCCACGTGTTGGAGCAAGATAGCTGCCGACGTTTGCCAGGGTTCAGGCTTCTTGGGTTCCTCTCTTCCCGGGGCTCTGTTTCTCTCTGGGCTCAACTCCTCTGGTTCCTACACAAGGTCAGCTGTAGACTATGAGGCTCTCTAGGCTTTGCCTCTCTCCACAAGGCCAACTGTAGCCTCTCAGGTGAACGGCTCATCTCTTTTCCCAGGGCCTTCTCTCCTTCCTCACGGCCAAGCTCTCTTACTTCCCCGGGGCTCCATCTCAAGACTCCAACATCAGAACTTCAACTCAAAACCCTTGCCATGTCTTTTTATCTTTGAGACCCCACCCACCAAGGGGTGGGGCTCAACGCCCTATTGACGTGGCCCAGTCAGTGCCCTAATCATAACTTAATCATACCCAGATAAGCAGACCAGTTTACAAGCATAATCCAATATCTGTTTTGGAATTCATAACTATGTCAAACTGCCAAACTGCTACACACTGCTATGAGCATCATTGTGCAGATGTCTGTTTGTATCACTGCTTTCAGTTCTTCTGGGTATATTCCTAACAGTGGTATTGCCAGTTCACGTGGCAAATCTATATTCAATTCTTTAGTAACTGCCAAACAGTCGAACACAGTGGCTGTATCATTCTACATTCCTACCAACAGTGAATAGGTGTTTCTATCTCTCCATATCCTCTTCAACACTTGCAGTTTTCCATATTTTTAATAGTGGCCATTCTAATAGGTATAAAATGATAGCTCATTGTAGATTTTATTTGCATTTCCCTAATCACTAGTGATGTTGAAGATTTTTTCATGTGTTTTTTTTTTTTTTTTGCCATTTGTATTTCTTCTTTGGACAAATGTCTATTCAAGTCTTTTGCCCATTTTTAAATCAGGTTGTCTTTTTATTGTTGAGTTGTAGCATCTCTTTATATATCATGCATGTTAAACCCTTATTGGATATGTGATTGCCAAATATTTTCTCCCATTGACTTAGCTGCCTTTTCTCCCTTTTGACAAGCGCCTTTGTGGTGCAAAAGTGTTTAATTTTGAGGAGGTCTCATTTATCTATTTTTTCTTTCCTTGCTTGTCCTTTGGGTCTAAGATCCAAGAAACCACCACCTACCACGAGATCTTGAAGATGTTTCCCTACATTTTCTTCTAGTTGTTTTCTTGTCCTGGCTTTTAAATTTAGCTCTTTGATCTATTTTGAGTTGATTCTAGTATAGGGAGTGAGATAGGGGTCCTCTTTCATTCTTTTGGTTATGGATATCCAGTACTTCCAACACTATTTGTTGAAGAGACTGTTTTGTCCCATTAACATGGACTTGATAGGCTTGTCAAAAACCAGTTAGCCATAGAGGTTAGGGTTTATTTCTGGGCACTCAATTCTATTCCACTGGTCAATGTATCTATCTTTATGCCAATACCATGCTGTTTTGACCACTGTAACTTTGTAGCATGTTTTAACATCAGGCAGTGAAAGTCCTCCCACATTGCTCTTCATTTTTAGGATGCTTTTGCCTATTCAGGTGCACTTTCCCTTCCAAATAAATTTGGTAATTGCTTTTCTATTTCTGTAAAGTAGGCTGTTAGAATTTTGATTGGTATTGCATTGAATCTATAAATCAATTTTGGTAGGATTGACATCTTTACGATAGTCAGTCTTCCAGTCCATGAACATGGAATGCCTTTCCATTTGTTTAGGTCTTCTTTGATTTATTTTAGCATTGTTTTGTAGTTTTCTGCATATAAGTTCTGTACTTCGATTAAATTGATTCCTAGGTATTTGAATCTTTTCATTGCTATTATAAATGGAATTTTCCCACTGAATTCTCCCCCAGATTGCTCAATACTAGTGTTCAGAAATATTACTGATTTTAGCATGTTGATATTGTATCTTGCCACTTTGCTGAACTTATTTATTAGCTCAATTAGCTTTGTCATAGTCATTTCAGAATTTTCTAAATATAGGATCACGACATCTGTGAATAGTGAGAGTTTTACTTCCTCTTTTCCTATTTAGATGCCTTTTGTTTATTTTTTAAATTTTGTTGAATTGCTCTAGCTAGCACAATATTGAATAACAGTTGTGACAGTGAGCATCCTTGTCTTGTTCCTGATCTTAGATGGAAAGCTTTCAACCTTTCCCCATTGAATATGATGTCGGCTATGATTTTTTCATACATGCCCTTTATCATATTGAGGACTTTTCCTTCTATTCCTGTCTTTTTTTTTTTTAAAGATTTTATTTATTTATTCATTTATTCACTTTCAACATGCTTTGTTCTTATGTCTGAGGTGAGGCTCTCATAGAAAGCACATAGATAGCTCATGTTTTTAAAAAAATATCCATTCTATTATCTAGGTCTTTTGACTGGGGAGTTTAAACCATTAACATCCAATGTTATTACTGTAAAGTCATTACTTACTTCATCCATTTTATCCTTTGATTTTTCCATTGTCATATCTTACTATTGTCTGCTTTTTTACCCTTCTTAATAATCTTCATTTCTACATTCTTCTCCAAATCTCTTGCCCTTTTTTTTTCCTTTCAGGTTGCTGCAGTCGCTTTAGTATCTCTTGTAATTCTGGTCTTTTGGTAACATACTCTCTGTTTTTGTTTGTCTCTGAAGACTTTAAAATCATCCTCATTTTAGAAGGACCATTTTGCTGGATACAGAATTCTTAGCTGGCAGTTTTTCTCTTTCATTGCCTTAAATACCTCATACCACTTTCTTCTCACCTCCATGGTTTCTGATGAGAGGTTGGCACTTAATCTTATTGAAGTTCCCTTGTACGTGATGCTTTGCTTTTCTCTTGTTGCTGTCAGAATCCTCTCTCTCTCTCTTTTTAAAGATTTATTTATTTACTTTTATCCATTTTTACTCTCCTCAACCCCCCCCCCCCCCGTTTTTGCTGTTTTTGTGTCCATTCACTGGGCAATTCTCTGTGTCTGTTTCCTGCCCTCTCTTCTCATCCTTCTCCTCCTATCTTCATATCTTCACTGGGATTTGATCTTGGGAACCTCTGATGTGGAAGAGAGGTGTCCTACAGCCTGCGCCACCTCAGTTTCTGGTTTTTTGGTGCGTCTCACCTTGGCTCTCCCTTGTGTCACCCTCCTGTTATGTCATCATTTGGCTGCATGGCTCGGCAGGGTCTGATGGTGCACCCACTTGTGGGACCTGATGGCACACAGACATGCAGGGCCTGGGGGGCTCACATGCTTGTGGGGCCTGACAGCGCACCTGTGCATGGGGCCTGGCAGCCTGGGCACCTTCTATATTTTTCTCTATTTTACCAGGAGGTTCCGGGGATCAAACCCAGGTCCCTCCATATGGAAGATGGACACCCAACCATTTGAGCCACATCCACCCCCCAGAATCCTCTCTTTATCTGTGATATTTGTCATTCTGAATAGTAGGCTTCTTGGTGTAGGTCTGTTTGGATTTTTTCATTTGGGGGTGTGATATCCTTCTTGGATATTGATATTTATGTCTCTCATAAGGGTTGGGAAGTTTTTGGTCATTATTTCCTAGGATATACTTTCTGACCCTTTTCCATTTCTTCTCACTCTGGGACACCAATAATGCATATGTTTGTACGTTTCATCTAAAATGTACAATCAGTGGTATTTGATATAATCACATAGTTGTGCATTCATCACTTCAATCATTATTAGAGCATTTTCATTATTTCTTTTTTTTTTTTTTTTAAGATTTATTTATTTACTTTATCCATTTTAACCCCCCACTTCCCCATTTGCTGTTTTGTGTCCATTCACTGGGCAATTCTCTGTGTCTGTTTCCTGCCAGAGGATGATCTCTTCTCATCCTCCTCCTCCAGTCTTCACCAGGATTCAATCTTGAAGACCTCCGATGTAGGAGAGAGGTGTTCTGCCACCTGCACCACCTTGGTTCCTGGTTTTCGGAGCTTTCGGAGCATCTCGTCTTGTCTCTCCCCTGCGTTTCTCTCCTGTTACGTCATCATCTTACTGTATGGCTCCTAGGGCGTGGTGGCTCACCAGCACACAGAGCCTGGCAACCCATGCGCCTTCTATTTATTTATTTATTTATTTATTTATTTATTTATTTATTTTACTGGGAGGTCCTGGGGATCAAACCCAGGTCCCTCCCTATGGCAGACGGACGCCCAACCATTTGAACCACATCTGCCCCCCATTATTTCAATAATATTCTTTCTATTATTGATGGTGGAGCATTGAAATCTCCAACTGTTGAATTGTATGTTTCTCCCTTCAATTCTATTACTTTTTATTTCATGTATTTTGGGACTCTGCTGTTAGGTGCATTTATGTTTCTAGTTGTTATGTCTTCCCAATGGGTGAACTCTTCCCATTAGGAAGAAATGACTTCTTTTGTTTCTCATAGCAATTTTTTTCTTAAAATTTATTTGTATGATGTTATTATAATCAATGCAGATCTCCTTTTTTTGTTTTCATGCTATATTTTTTCTTCATATTTTTACTTACAATCTATTTGAATCTAAAGTGTATCCCTTACAGACAACATATAATTGGATCATGTGTTTTTTTAACTTGCTAATCTCTGCATTTTTTTTTTTAAAGATTTTATTTATTTATTCATTTATCCCCCCCTTGCTGCTTGTGCTCGCTGGGTCAGCCAACCACGCCATGTGGGCGGGCTTGCCCTCACCTTCACCAGGAGGCCCCGGGAACCGAACCCGGGGCCTCCCACATGGCAAACGGGAGCCCCACTGACTGAGCCACAGCCGCCTCCTTAATCTCTGCATTTTGATTAGAGTGTTTAATCTGTTTACATTTAATGTAATTATTGGTGAATAGAGTTTACATTTGCAATTTTGCCATTTGTTTTATATATTTATTATGTTTTTGTACTATTCTCCATTACTGCCTTATTTTATATTTAATATATATTTTCTCACATGTCATTTAATTCATTTGTATGTGTATATGTGCATGTGTGTGTGTGTGTGTGTGTATATGTATATATCTAGGGGACACCGGGGATTGAACCCGAGTCCTCATATATGGAAAGCAGGCATTCAACCACTGAGCTACATCTGCTACCATTATATACATTTTTTTAAAATATATTTTTTATTGAAGTATATCATTCATACATGGACATTCATAAATAATAAGTGTATAGTAAATATTGTGAACTTACAAAATAAACATACATATCATCATATAGGGGTCTCATACATCACCCCTCCACCAATACTTTGCATTGTTGTGAAACATTTTTTACAAACTATGCAAGAACATCATCAAAATATTACTACTAACTATAGTCCCTATCTTATATTTGATGTATTTTCCCCTTAACCCACCCTATTATTTAAAAATCTATTTTTATTACAGAGGTTGGGAACTTGCAAAACAATCATGCACATGTGTAGAATGCCCATTCACCCTTCACCAACACACCACACCGTAGTGGAACATATATTGCAGATTATTAGATATCATCATCAGACTATTACCACCAACCATGGTCCATAGTGTACATTTCACACACTTTTTCCATACAACTCCATTTTCAACACAGTACGTCTTTGGCATTGATGCAAGAATATTACAGTATTGCTGTTAACCACAGTCTATAGGTTGCACCAATTGTAGTTTTCCCATGCTTCTACACATTTCCACCACCCTGCAATAGTGATGTACATCTGCTCTAGCTCACAGAAGGACATACTTGTATTTGTACCCTCAACCACAATTCTCATCCACCTCTGGGTTCACTGTGTTATTCAGTCCCTAGATTATTCTTTAGCTTTCTTTCAATCAACATTTACTTCCTCAGACTACTCTTTTCAGCCACAATCCCATTTATAAACTGGTTGCTACTCACCATAATGTGTTACCATCAACTCTATCCATTCCCACACTTTTACAATCAATTAATTAAAGCTTCTACATACATTAAGCATCAGTAGTTCTTCTCAACCCTCCTTTTATCTCCTAATAACCTATACTCTAGGTTTTAACTCCATGTGTTTATTCTTCGTATTTAGTTCATATTAATGAGACCATGCAATATTTGTCCTTTTGTGTCTGGCTTACTTCGCTTAGTATAATGTCTTCAAGATTCATCCATGTTATCACATGTGTGCTAATTTCGTTTCTTCTTACTGCCGCATAGTATTCCATCATATGTATATACCACATTTTGTTTATCCATTCATTGGTTGATGGACACTGGGTTGTTTCCATCTTTTGGCAATTGTGAATAACGCCGCTATGAACATCGGTGTGCAGATGTCTGTTCATGTCATAGTTTTTAGTTCTTCTGGATATATTCCTGGTAGAGGAATTTCTGGGTCATATGGCAGTTTTATATTTAGCTTCCTGAGGAACCGCCAAACTATCTTCCACAGAGGCTGCACCATTTTACAGTCACGCCAACTGTGAAGAAGCATTCTTATTTCTCCATCCTCTCCAGCACTTATTGTTGTCTGTTTTTTTAATAATGGCCATTCTATGCAATGTTAGATGATATCTCATTGTTGTTTTATTTGCATTTCCCTAATAGCTAGTGATGTGGAACATTTTTTCATGTGCTTTTTGGCCATTTGTATTTCCTCTCTGGAGAAATGTCTATTTAAATCTTTTGCCCATTTTTAAATTGGATTGCTTGCTCTTTCATTGTTGAGTTGTATGATCTCTTTATATAGAATGGAAATCAAACCCTTATTGGATATGTGGTTTTCAAATATTTTCTCCCATTGAGTGGGCTGTCTTTTCACCTTCTTGATGAAGTCCTTTGAATCACAAAAGTATTTAAGTGAGGAGGTCCCATTTATCCATGTTTTCTTTCATTGCTCATGTTTTCAGTGTAAGGTTTAAGAATCCACCACCTACCACCAGGTCTTGAAGATGTTTCCCTATATTGTCTTCTAGGAACTTTATTGTACTTGCTTTTGTATTTAGGTCTTTGATCCATTTTGAGTTAATTTTTGTATAAGGTGTGAGATAGGGGTCTTCTTTCTTTCTTTTGGCTATGGATATCCAGTTTTTTCCAGCACCATTTGTTGAATAAACTGTTCTGTCCCAGCTGGGTGGGTTTGACAGGCTTGTCAAGAATCACTTGGCCATAGATGTGAGGGTCTGTTTCTAAACCATCAATTTGGTTCCATTGGTCTCTGTATCTCTCTTTATGCCAGTACCATGCTGTTTTTACCACTGTAGCTAGGTAATATGATTTAAAGTCTGAAAGTGAGAGTCCTCCAACTTCACTTTCTCTTTTTAAGATGTTTCTGGCTATTCAGGGCCTCTTACCCTTCCAGATAAATTGGATAATTGTGTTTTCCATTGTTTAAAAAAATGCTGGTGGAATTTTTATTAGGATTGCATTGAATCTATATATCATTTTGGGTAGAATTGACATCTTAATGATATTTAGTCTTCCAGTCCATGAGCACGGAATGTTCTTCCAATTATTTAGGTCTTTTTAAAATTTCTTTTAGCAACACATTATAGTTCCCTGAATACAAGTGCTTTTCATCTTTGGTTAAGTTTTTTTCCTAAATATTTGATTCTTTTAGTTGTTATTGTAAATGGGATCTTTTTCCTGACTTCCTCCTCAGATTGTGCATTACTAGTATACAGAAACACCACTGATTTTTGTGTATTGATCTTGTATCCTGACACTCTACTGAAATCATTTCTTAGCTCTAGCAGCTTTATTGTAGATTTTTCAGGACTTTCTAGATATGCAATCATATCATCTGCAAATAGTGAAAGTTTCAATTCTTCCTTTCTGATTTGGATGCCTTTTCTTTTTTTTTCTTGCCTGATTGTTGTAGCTAGAACCTCTAGCACTATATTGAACAGCAGTGGTGACAAGAACTCTGCCACATTCTCTAATGGAGCAGCAACAGTCCCCCAAATGCAGGAGCAGTGACTGGCGAAGGAGGATGATCCATTGATGGGCCCTTAATATTGATGACTAGGCTTATGAGCCTTTGCTCTTGAAATTGAAACTTAGCCTAGTATTGTGAGGTGCCTAAGTGTTGCCTCCTGAAAGCCTCCTTGTTGCTCAAATGTGGCCTTTCTCTAAGCCAAACTCATCATATAAATGCATTACCTTCCCCCCAGCATGGGACATGACTCCCAGGGATGAGCCTCCCTGGCACCAAGCACCAACTAACAATGCAACTGGAAAAAGACCTCAAATAAAAGGGGGAAAAGGTAAAGACAAATGGGTTTATATGGTTAAGAGTCTTCAAAGTGAGACAGGAGGTCATCCCAGAGGTAACGCTTATGCACATCTCAGCAGGATCTCATAGACTGCCAAAGTAGATACTACCCCAAATAGTGGGTCTCCTGAGGGCTCAGGAGACACCCAGGTCCTATGGTCAAGGCAGATAGCTCTGGAGTTTGGTGCCTTGCCAGTGGGCCCTACTTTGGAGTTTGTGCTCCTGAGAGTGACAGAGTTGGACTCAATTTTGGCTTCCTTACACATGGCTCATCTGTCCCTTCTATTTAAACTAATACTTGGTGCTGGAGTTTGTAAGAGCACATTCAAGAAACTGGAGTTTTTGGGCTGTCCATATGCCAGCTGGGCTTGGAACCTCAGTGGAGTTGCAATACCTACTCTGCAGCTTATTGGACTCACCCAGGAGAACTAACAAGAAGGTGAGGATTGACAACCACCATATCAAGGAAATGAGAGAGCCAACAACTGCAAGCAAGAGAGTCCCATCCATTGGCTATATGGGATCAAAATTTCCTCTCAATTAGAGGTGGAGTGGACATCACCACCCCAGAATCCTCAGGATTGGGGAATGAACTATGGGCTAGAGTAGACTTGCTGGTATTCTACTATAGACATATTGCGATTCTAGCATTGGAAGAAATTACAACATTGATGTGGAGGCAGTGACCACTGGAGGCTCTGGGGGCAGGGAGAGAGAAAAACAGTTGTAATATGGGGGCTTTTTTGGGACTTGGGAATCATTCTGAATGACATTGCAATGACAGATATAGGCCATTTTATTTTTTTTAAAATTTTATTTATTTATTTATTTTTACACACTCTGAATAATTCAGAAAGGCCATTTTATATTGTCACATAACATGCAGAACTGTGTGGGAGAGAGTATAAACTACAATGTGAACTATGGTCCATGTTCAGTGGCAAAGCTCCAGCATGCACTTATCAATTGCAACGAATGTGCCACACTAATGAAGGATGTTTATGTTGGAGGGTTTGGGAGGTGTGGGGAGTGGGGCATATGGGAATCCTTATATTTTTTGTGTAACATTTATGTAATCTAAGTATCTTTAAAAAAATAAAATTATTATTAAAAAAAAAAGCATGCTGTATTTTGTCAAATGCCTTTTCTGCATCAATTGATAAAATTATTTGCTTTTTCTTCTTTGATTTATTAATATGGTGTATTATGCTGATTGATTTTCTTGGGTTGAACAAGCCTTGCATGCCTGGTATAAAACCCACTTAATCATGATGAATAATTCTTTTAATGTGTTGTTGGATTCAATTAGCAAGTATTTTATTGAGGATTTTTACATCTCTATTCATTAGAGAAATGGGTCTGTAATTTTCTTTTTTCATAATATCTTTATCTGGCTTTGGTATTAGGGTGATATTGGCTTCATAGAATGAGTTTGGTAGTGTTCCTTCTTGTTCAATTTTTCGGAAGAGCTTGAATTAGATTGTTATTTAATCTTCTTTGAAAGCTTGGTAGAACTCACCTGTGAACACATCTGGTCCTAGGCTTTTCATTTTGGGGTGTTGCATGGTGACTGTTTCAATCTCTTTACTTGTGATTGGTTTGTTGAGGTCTTCTATTCTTCTGGGGTCAGTATAGGTTGTTTGTATGTTCCTAGGAATTTTTTCATTTCATCTACATTGTCTAGTTTTTTGGCATAAAGTTGTTTATAGTATCCTCTTATGATCTCTTTTATTTCTATGGGGTCAGTAGTAATGTTTCTATTTTCATTTTTTATTTCATTTATTTGCATCTTCTCTCTTTTTTTCTTAGTATCTCTAAGGGTTTGTCAATTTTGTTAATCTTCTCAAAGAACCAACTTTTGGTTTTGTTAATTCCCTCTACTGTTTTTGGTTCTCAATGTCATTTATTTCTGCTCTCATCTTTGTTATTTCATTCCTTGTGCTTGCTTTGGTATTAGTTTGCTGTTCTTTTTTCAGTTCCTCCAGCTGTGTAGTTAGGTCACTGATTTTAGCTCTTTCTTCTTTTTTTAATGTAAGCATTGAGAGCTATAATTTTTCCTCTAAACACTGCCTTTGCTGAATCCCATAGGTTCTGATATGTTGTATTCTCATTGTCATTCATCTTGAGATATTTATTGATTTCTCTTGAAATTTCATCTTTGACCCACTGATTATTTAAGAATGTGTTGTTTAATCTCCATATATATGTGAATTTTCCCATTTTATGCTGCTTGTTGATTTCCAACTTTATTCCATTATGATCAGAGGAAGTGCTTTGTATAATTTTGATTTTGTTGAATTTATTGGGATCTGCTTTGTGACCCAACATATGGTCTATCCTGGAGAAAGATCCATGAACACTTGAAAAGAATGTATATTCTGCTGTTTTGGAGTGTAATATTCTGTAAATGTCTATTAGGTTTAGTCCACTTATCATATTATTCAATCTCTCTGTTTCTTTATTGATCCTCTGCCCAGATGTTCTATCCAATGCTGAGAGTGGTGTATTGAAATCTCCAACTATTATTGTAGAAATGTCTATTTCTCCCTTCAGTTTTGCCAGTGTTTGCCTCATGTATCTTGGGGCATCCTGGTTAGGTGCATATACATTTATGATTGTTATTTCTTCCTGGTGAATCATCCCTTTTATTAATATATAATGTCTTTCCTTGTCTCTAATAACAATTTTGCTAGAAAACATGGCCTCCGAAAGTGAACATACAGAAGAACAGATGAAGAAAAGAATAGAAAAACACCAGCCGCCTCCTATCCTATTATGGCATGAGGGTGAATCCACAAGTACCCACCAGTCCAGGTTGTATGTGCCAAAAGCACCTGCAGTTACCCAGAGAGGCTGGGCAAACACAGTCCCTCTCTTGTCCTATTGGGGACGGGGGTGGAGCCACAGGTGCCTAACGGTCAGATTTGTGCAGGCCAAAAGTGCCTGAAGTTGCCCTAAGAGGCTGAGGGAGCACCAGCCCCCTCTTATCCTATGGGGGGGTGTGCAGAGGTGGAGATGGATTCGAAGGCACTCAACAAACCAGTTCGTGTGGACTGAAAACTCCTGCCATTGTCCAGAGAGGCTGAGGATACCCAGCACCCTCTCCTATTCTATTGGGGTGCAGGCATGCAGCCCCTGGTGACTGACTCTTCAGTTTGTGCCAGCAGAGAGCACTTGCAGTTGCCTGGAAAGCCTGGTGCAGGTCCCACCAGCTTCCTCTCTGCTGGAGGTGGGGCTGGAGCCTAGGCTAGGGCTGCAATCCAGTCTTGGTGGAAAGAAGCCAGTCCCTAACTTCACTGGATTTTCAGCCAGCAAGGCTTCCCCTCATGCCAGGGGGCAGAGTCAAAATGGCAGCTACTGGAGTCTTTCCAACTTGGACAGGCTCAAACCCTAGCTGTTCCTAGGATTATACTTTAGCCAGCTGAGTCCACTAAACAGTAGCTGAGGTCGGTGGAAAACTGTCTCTTCCTCCACCGTTTATGGGAAATGGAGCTTCTAACGGCAGCCACGGAACAGCTCCTGAGGTGGCTTGCACCAAGAGTAGGATGGGTACTGAACTCTGTGGGGTGGCTTGCAGTTTCCCAGACAGGTGGTACAGGTCCCCCCAGCTTTCTCCCTGCAGAGGTGGGGCTGGGGTTTAGGCTAGACCTGCAATCTGACCTGGGTGGAAAGAAGCCGGCCCTTACCAGCACTGTGATTTTCAATCAGTCCCACTTCCCATCAGGCCAGGGGCAGAGTCAAAATGGTCCTTCTGACCTGGACAGGCTCAAAGTTTAGTTGTTCCTAGGATTATACTTTTGCCTGCCGAATTTACTAATTAGTAGCTGAAGTCGGTGCCACACCATGTCTTCCTACGTCGTTTTTGGGGAAATGGAGCTTCCAACTCCAGCCACGGAATAGCTCCTGAGGCAGGTTGCGCCACAGGCATGGAGGGCTCTACTCACGAATCCTCTCTGCAGATGGGCAATCTCCTCCTTCCATACTTTCAAGGATGTTGCAGGATATTCTTCTGGTCTCCTGGGGCCCCTAAACAGGTGCTTTAGGTAGCTCTGGGTGATTACTAACTGTCCTGTAGCATGAGCTGACTCTAGGAGCGCTCTTTATTTTTTTATGTGGATTCAAGTTACTGTCTAATATCTTTTCATTTTAGCCCAAAAGGCTCTCATTTGTATTTCTTTTAGGGTAGACCTTTTAGTAAAAAATCAGATCAGTTTTTGTTTATCTAGAAATGTCTTAATTTCTTCTTTATTTCTTAAATTAGCACTATTCTTTTTAAATTTTATTGTGTTAACATATATATCATAAATTTTGCCATTTTAACCATTTTTAAGTATACAATTATACTTACCTTCACAATGTTGTTCAACCATTCTTCATTTTTGAATTTTTTTTCCTGGTTATAGAATTTGTGATTGATTTTCTTTTACTTTTTTGTTTTTTGTTCCCTCGCCAGATGGATCCCTCATCTGTCTGCTCGTTGTCTGCTCATTGAGTCTACTCATTGTCTCTGCTCGTTATGTCCGCTCATTGTCTGCTCGTTTTATCTGCTCGTCTTGTCTGCTCATTGTCTTCTCATCTTCTTTAGAAAGCACCGGGAACTGAACCTGAGACCTCCCATGTGGGATGTGGGTACCCAACAGCTTGAGCCACATCCACTCCCACTTTCTACACTTTGAGTGTCATCCCACTGCCTTGACCTTCATGGTTTCTGATGAGATCTTAGCTTTTGATCTTTTTGAGGATACTTTATACACAATTAGTTTCTCTTGCTACTTTCATGATTCTCTCTTTGTCTTTTTTTCTTTCTTTCTTTCTTCTTCTTATTTTTTTTTAATATGGAACACTTCACAAATTTGCGTGTCATCCTTGTGCAGGGGCCATGCTAATCTTCTCTGTATCATTCCAATTTTAGTATATGTGCTGCCGAAGCGAGCACTCTCTTTGTCTTTTGATAGCCTGACTATAATGTGTCTAGGTGTGGATTTCTTGGAACTGATCCTTCTTGGAACTCATTGAGCTTCTTAAATGTGTGGATGAATGTTTTTATCAAATGTGGGAGATGTTTAGCCATTACTTCTTGAAATATGTTTTCCCCTTTCCTCTCCTCTGAGGACTCCCATTATGGATATTTTGGTGTGCATCACTAAGGCTCAGCTCATTTTTCTTCATTCTTTTGGTCTTAAGATTGGATAATTTCTATTTCCAAACTTCAAGTTACTGATTCTTTTTTCTGCCAGTCCAAATCTACTATTGAAAACCTCTTGTAAATTTTTAATTTATCATAATTATTATTTTTTCCAAATCATAATTTATTATTTACTTTTAAACTCTGGAATTTTTCTTTGGTTGTTTTTAAATAATATCTATTTAATGATATTCTATTTTTGGTGAGACATCATTTTCATACTTTCCTTTAATTCTTGGGGCATGAGCTCCTTTAGTTCTTATTTACAGTACAGTAGCTGAGTTAAAATCTTTATCTAGTAAGTCCAACATCTGAGCAACTCAGAAGTAATTTTTATTGATTTCTTTTTTTCCTGTGTATGGGCCCTACATTCCTGTTTCTTCTAATGTCTCATAATTTTTTTAGACCAGGCATTATAAGTAACATAATGTGACAACTGTGGGAATCAGATCCCCCACCCTGCCAATGTTTGTTGTTGCTGTTTGTTATTCCTGTTTCTACTATTATTTGTTTGTTTAGTGACTTAAATGGACTAATTCTGTAAAGTCTCTTTTCTTTTTGGTGTTTGGTCCCCAAAGTCTCTGCCCAGTTAGCTTAGTGGTCAGGTAATGATCAGACAAAGGTTTCCTTAAATGCCTTGTTATCAGTAAGTCTCCCACTTTTTGCCAAGGGGCTCTATATGTACTTGGTCCAAGCCTCCAATCCTCTGGGAGTTTTACTCTGCCCTAGCCTTACTTTCTTGTGCAGTGTTGCAAGGTCATCAGAGTAGAAAGATTGGGACCTTCTCAGGTATTTCCTGGGCAAGTGTGTGTAGACGTATATATAGATCCCCAAGGATATGTTAGAGCTTTTCAAAGCCCCTGGCGGGCATCTCATTCTAGAGATATTCCTTTTAAGTTTTTTTTGCCAGCATCTTGTTTGCCCAAACTTGCATTCCCACTTCAGGCAGCTGCAATGTTAAACAATTTTCTGCTGGTTGTTTAGACAAACATTCTGAGAGTAGAATTTCTCACTGAGTAGCTTTGAGTCAGGTCTAATAAAGACTAGCCTTGTGGTTGGGGGTCTTATAGGGAGCTGCCAGACAGGTCAAATAGTGATAGTTCTCTAGGGATGAGTCTTTTTGTGAAGCTCCAAACTCATTCAGCCCCTCCAGTGGCTGCTAAGCTGCTGTTTTTCATACCTACTGTAGCTGTAAGGCTGCTGACATTGAAGACTACCATGGCATTGTGGGGAGTAGGATGGGAATGAAGCAAATTCAAAATGCCACAAAGCTCACTGTTCTTACAGAGATTCAGGCATTTTTCTTGAATAACTGCTCCTTGGATTGTTGAAAGCCTTTGGTTAATTCCCAGGGTTCTGAAAAAGTTGATTCTGACAACTTTACAGTTTTCTTGTCACTTTTATGGAGGAGCAGATTTTCAAATGTCCTTATTCTGCCACTCCAGAATTGCTTCCTCAGAATACTTCCATTTTAAGAAGTGAAGTTTGAAGTTTAAATAATAGTGGTTACTATATTAGTGTCCTAGGGCTGCATAACAAGTTACTACAAACTGGGGGGCTTGAAACAGCAGAAGTCTATTTTCTCAGCTCTGGAGGCTAGAAGTCCGAAATCAAGGTGTCAGCAAGGTTGGTTCCTTTCGGAGGCTCCTAAGGGAGAATCTGTTCCATGCTACTCTCCAAGCTTCTGGCAGTTGCAGACAATCCTTGGCTTGTAGACATGTCACCCCAATCTCTGCCTCTGAACATGGTATTCTCCCTGTGCATGTCTCTGTGTCCCTGTTTTCCTTTCTTAAAAGTGCACCAGTCATTGGATTCAGGGCCCACTCTAATCTCCTCTGACCTCATCTTAACTCATTACATCTGGAATGACCTTAATTCCAAATAAATTCACATTTTGGGGCTCTGGGTGGACATGAATTTTGGGATGACATTAGTCAACCCAGTACAGTTGGTTATACGAAAAATGGTGTTTGAATATACAGTCTGTTCTTGACATGAAGTAGTAAAAGTTTATTAAATTGGTTAAGAAGACTAACTCTCCCTGTTACCCTCTCCTAACTCAGTTTCTAATAATATGTTCTCCTCAAAGTAGTCATCAACTGAGACCTCATAAACTACAGCGGTCACCAATAAGTTTGTGCTATTATGCATTACACTCCAATGGAAATTCATCTTTCTTTCATTCTAGTATTGGAGTTACTGTGATAGAGTGACCAGGCACTTAGCAATGCCAGCAGGTAATTTCTAATCTCTTCTCTTGTTTGCCTCAAGATGCCTGCCATAATTTACTAACAGGAAATACACTCATGAATCTGACGTTGCCACCATAAATTACCATTTGGATGATTCTATCTATCAGAGGTTGATAGGGATTTACAGAAAAGTTCAGCCCTAAAGCAGGAGACTTCTGTGGAGGAAATGCTATCCCAAGAGAATGAAACTAGAAATAATTTCAAAGGAATGAGTGAACTTAATGAAAGAGATCTGACTGTCGTTAATTGTCTTAGTATTTTGAGTAATATACTTCATGTTCTTTATATTATTGTTATTATGATCTCTAACCCTCACTTTAGCAGACCATACTTGTGCTAACTGGATTAAACACTCTCTCCAAAACAATCCTTAGTCAGTGGGCCATGCTCCTAAATGTCTCTTCTGGCATTGTCAACACCTACACCAAGAACTCCCTCCTTGATCGCCATGTTGTTCCAACCAATCTCTCAAAGTTCATGGTGGAATATGGTCTGTCTCAGATGATAGATTTTTATGGAGCTATGTACTAAATTCCTTAGAATATTTTCCCTAATGTGTACATAGGAAATTCGCAATCATATTGTAATTCAGAATCACAGAAATTCAATATCATATTAAACTGCATATATATATTTGGCCAGTAAAATGAATTTATTGGGAAACGGGGGGAAAGAACAGAGCTGAGAAATGGGAGAGAAGAACAGAAATACGCACCGCGATTTCATGTGGGCTCCTCTAGGCAGAGAGAGCGAGATTTGGCTTGTATAGTTTTAAGCTATTAATTATTCCTCCCCTTGCTTATGCTAACAGGAGGGGGCCCCAGCTATTGTTAGTTACCCCACCAATGGTGGGGGCCAATGGTGAAAATTTCTTATATTTTAATCTGGCAAGGGAGAGAGTATCCTGTAGTCAATATTTTATTTTATTTACTTATATTGTAAAATTTAGTGATTTCATCAAGTATTGCGACCCTCCCATAAATCAGTTTTAGAACATTTTCATCCCCTCAATAAAATCCTCCATGCCTATACAATTAATCCTTGTTCCCACCCCCATTTCCAGGCAACCACTAATCTATTTTCTAGTTCTATAAGTTTGCCCTTTCTGGACATTTCATATAAGTGGAATCATACTATATCTAGTCTTTCATGTCTTGCTTCTTTTACTTAGCATAATGTTTTTGAGATTCATCCATAATGTAACATTTTTATTAGTTTGTTACTTTCTATTGCTGAATGGTATTCCATTTCACAGACATACAACATTTTGTCTATCCATTTGCTGGCTGATGAACATTTAGGGTCTCTCCAGATTTTTGACTATTATGAATGATACTGTTCTGAACATGGGCAGGTCTTCATGTGGGCATATATTTTCATTTCTCTTGAGTAGATATTTATAAGTTGAATTGCTGGCTTATGTGGTGGTTTTATGTTTAACTTTTTGACAAACTGGCAAACTATTTTCCAAAGTGGCTGCACTTTACAGTTTACATTCCCATCAACAGCATGCGAGTGTTCCCATCAGCAGCATGGGAGTGCTCCAATTTCTCTACATCCTTACCGAAATTTGTTGTCTCATTTTATAGCTGTTCTACTGAGTGTGGAATGGTATTACCCTGTGGTTTTAATTTATATTTTCCTAATGACTAGTAATGTTGGCTATCTTTTCATGTAATTATTGGCCATTTGCATATCTTGTTTGGTGAAATATCTGTTTCTTTCTTTTGCCTACTTATGATTGAGTTGGTTGTTATATTGACTTTTCAAGAGTTTTTTGTATATTATGGATGTATTTTGGTTTAGATCCAAGGAAACATGTTTTTTATCAAATATGTATTTGCAAATATTTTTTCCCAGTCTGTTGTTTGTCTTTTCATTTTCTTAATGGTATTGTTTGAAGTGCAAAAGTTTACAATTTTTTATTTAATATCTATTTTGGTATTATATATAAACATAAAATTTCCAGCTTTAACCACTTTTAGATATACAATTCAGTGATGTGAATTACATTCATAATGTTGAGCTACTATCAACATCATCCATTATGAAAACTTTTCTATCCCCTAACAAAAGTTTGAATTTTGAATTCTGATGTTGTCCACGTTATCGGTTTTTTTCACTTATGGACTGTAATTTTGGTTCAAAACAGAAATAAGTGATAAATGTTAGCTTTAATCTAAGAAATATTTGCTTCGCAACTCTGTGATGAAAATGAAAGCCCCTGCATATACTCTTTTAATGGATTGTACAAAGTATGGAACTGTTCAACCCAGGGAATCCAGTGGTGGATGATGGACTGTGGTTAACAGAACAAATATGAGATTGTTTTCTCCTGAATGATACCACATATATAATATTAACATAGGGTATTAATAATTGGGTGGTGTGGCAGTATGATATTATTTATAAATTCCAAAAAGAGATATAGATTATGTTTGTAAACTGGTCTGTTCTTCTGGGTGCGATGCCCTTTGGTTTTATTAGATTCAGCTGAGATGCCTTTGATTAAATTATGTTAAGATTAGGGCTTTGATTTGACCATATCATTAGGGTGACCCAGTTTGAGTCCCTGCCCCCTTTGCGGGCCATATAAATGGACACTCAATCAAGGAGACACACAGAAGCAAATACGTGAGTAAAGAGAGAGAGATCCATAGACACTGAAGAAGACTTTGATCCAGTGGACCCGGGAGAGATGAGCTATTTCCCCTGATAGTTTGCAGCTGAAGAGAACAGAGCAGCTGAGCCCTGTGCCAGCCTGCAACTGAGATCAGCATGAGCTGGGCCCATGGAGCCTTAGGAGGAAAGAGGAAGTCTGAACCCTCAGACATTGCCTACCATCTTGCTTTAACATGTGGTATAATGGTTTGATATTGTTTATGAATTCCAAAATTAGATATTGGATTATGTTTGTAAACTGGTCTGTTCCTCTGGGCGTGATTAAATTATGATTAAGGCTTTGATTGGGCCAGGTCAGTAGGATGTTGAGAAACAGAGAAACTGAACTGCAGAGAAGGAAGGTTGGAGTTTTGATCTGGGAACCTAGGAAGTAAACACACAGAGAAGCAGGTATGTGAGGAAGGACAGAAGTCTCCATTAAACACAGGCAGAGGCCTTGGGAAGAGAGACGAGCCATTCACCTGATAATCTACAGCTGGTCTTGTGGAGAAAGCAGAAGCTGAGCCCGAAGAGAAACGAGCCCCCGGAGGAGAGGAATCCAGGAAGCGTAAACCTTAGCAGATGTCAGCAGCCATATTGCTCCAACACATGGCAACAGACTTTGGTGAGGGAAGTAATTTATGTTTTATGGCCTGGTAAAAGTAAGCTTCTACCCCAAATAAATACCCTTTTAAAAAGCCAACAGAATTCTGGTATTTTGCATTAGCACCTTTTGGCTGACTAATACACGTGGCAACAGACTTTGGATGAGGAAGTACCTCTTACAGTACCTTGAGTTGGACTCTTTAGGGCCTTGTAACTGTAAGGTTTTACCTCAAATAAATACCCATTATAAAAGTCAACAGATTTCTGGTACTTTGCATCAGCACCCTTTTTGGCTGACTAATACAGGGGAGTTGGGGAAAAATACACCAAATGTAAGATATAGGTTAAATATTACACAAGTATAAATATTTTGACAATGCTTATGTTCATAGTTTCTAACAAATGTTTCAAAATAATGCAAGGTGGTGGTGGTGGGGAGATGTATGGGAGCATTGTATGATGATATGCATGTTTGCTTTGTTAATTCACAAATTTTACTGTACACTTATTGTTTATATATTCATGTATTAATTATATACTTCAATAAAATTTTATTTAAAAAAGATATTTGCTTACCACAACATCTGGATGATAATCTATTTCCTTCTAAAAATTTATATTCTTGGGTCTTACATTTAATGGTCTTTGGTCCATTTTGAGTTAATCCATTGACTGTGGGAGGCCACAGTCTCTCACAGCCCTGGTCACCTGGTGTACCTCATGAAATGACTAGAATTCGTTTCCCAGGCCTCCTCTCAGTCTCTCTCCCACTAACCCATTCTCCATACAAGAGTCCTGAAAGCTTATGCACTATCCCTGCTCAAAAACTTGCTCTTTCCCCAGTGCCCCCATCACCCTCAGGGCCCTTGGTGGGTGCAGGGCCTGAGTTGACTACCACAGGGCTCAGATAAGCCAGGAATGGAATTCCCACCGAGCTGTCCTCTCAGCCCCTGGCCCAGCCTTCCAGAAGCCATTTTTCAGCTGCTTTACTTATCCCCATGTTAATTCATTCTCTTACAGGCTAATTCCTTCACTTTAGGACTCAATTATCCCTTCCTTGGTCCATTCACACACTGATCTATCTCTAAGGACAGCTAGGGCAACCATGGCCCTGAGGGTGGGCCTGTCTGGGATTCCAGCCCTCTGTCTTCCTTCTGCTAGACCTTGAGGGGGAAATGCTCAAACTACCTTGACTCTTTAGTTTCCACATCTGAAGAGTTAATGTAGAGAAATAACAACAACCTGTGGAATCAACTGGGCAGTGATTGAGGGACGTGCCCAGAATAGCAGAGCAGAGCAGAGACCACCTAAGTCTGACCCCAGATCCTCAAGTCCAAAGCTCCTGCAGCTTTTCCCCCTGCACCCTGCTGTGCTGAGGCTCTCCTGGGGGCAGCTGACAAGAATGCTTGGGGCAGGGTCTGAGAAGGCCCTTCACCTGGGTCTAGTCTGGCTGTGACTGGTTTCTGGGACCTGAGCTCTCTCCCTCTCCTTGTGACCTAGATCACTCTGCAAGCCCACCTTCAGATCTTACTGCAGCTCTGATGAACCCCCTCCCCCACCACAGGGTCCTGGACTAGAAGAGCTGAGAACTCAGTGCTGATTGAAAAGCAAGAGCCCTGCCCTGGGCACTAACCTGTAGTTTGATCTTGGGCAGGCCATGCTCCCGGTCTGGGCCTCAGTTTGCCTTTCTGGGTATTCTGGGGTTTAAATACACAGAGGAGCCTCCCAGCTCAGCAAGGGCTTTAACACATGCCATCAGGCGTGACACCTTTGACGGAGGGGTGGGCAGCGGCATACCTGGGAGAGGAGGAGGCTCTCTGGCTCAGGCTTCTCCTCTGCATTCCCCTTCAGTATTCCAGGGGCAACCGCGGTTTAGTGGCCTAGGAGACTGCAGTGGAACAAGCAGCCTGGAGTAGAGCTTGGGATCGGGCAAAGGCCACTCAGAAGTTAATTATTACACCTGGGCACCAGCCAGGCCTCAGTGGGGGGTGGATTAATAGTGCAGGACTAAGGCCACTCCCCAAGCCCCACTGACTGCATTTTACACAAAAGCTCAGCTCTGATCAAATCTGGCAGCCTGGGCTGGTGGGATCCTTTGAGAAAATGCAGCCCACTTTCAGCAACTCTCTCCATTAAAACAGATGAGAATGAGACCCAGAGAAACAGGAGAGACTTCCAACTTCCCAGCCAGAATCAGAGCACAAGGAATTCCCAAGCCTGCAAGCTCGAGAGCCACCAACGCTTCCAATCCCTCCAGCCCCAAATGTCACCCTCTTCTGGTGACAGCAAAGTCATCAACTTTTCAAATCTTTTAAGCAGTCTTGGTTGTTCAAAGGCCACACCCCCGGCCTGCCAGGGCTCCCTCTCACTACCCAATACAGGGTGTCCTTTCTGCTGCCTCTGGCCAGAGTCTGGTCTAATTCACACTTCTTCCACTCATGCCCTCCCCATACCAAGAACAGAAGCTCTTAGGGTGAAACTGCTGTGGGAAAGGGGAGCAGGAGCAGATTTCGGGGGATGAAATGTTGCTCCATTTTGTCAAGGGGCCTGTGTGAGCCCGGGGGGTGGGGGAAGATGGTTGTAGGGGTTCAAATTCAGGGGAAGAGTCTGGGTTGGGCGCCAATGTGTGAGCTGTCAGCAGATGGATGGATGGCAGTGGAAGCGCAGAGAAGGTAGGGGGTTCAGTGCCCTGGGGAATGCCACAGGCCTGGCCCATGGGACCGTGGATTGGCGGGCGTGGGGTGGGGGTGGGGAGACCGGGGAAATAAGCTTAGAAGGGAGCAGGAGGGTGGCCTCACCCTGGGGTGGGGGGAGAAACCTGAGCTGTACCTGAGTGCGGGCCCTTTGATTGTGCTCTCACATCACCCACCTTCACGGACATGAAAACTGCGGCTCCCAGGCTAGCGTGTGGAAGGGCTGGGCTTTGGGTCCCTGAGTCTGATTCTAAGCCTGGCTTCTTTCAAGCAGCAGCTGCAGGAGACAAGCTCTGGGAGGGCTTCTGGAGCCCCAGCCTGGGGCTGATCCATTGTTCCTTCTGCGGCCACGTCTCCTCAAAGCTTCTATCTCAGCCACCCAGGAATCCTGCTTGTGCGCCTCTCACCTCCGAGCCTTTGTGCTTGCTGCACCCTCTCTATGGAAGGCTGCTCCCCCTGCAGTTTTTCACTTGGAAGCCTTCCCTGACCTCTTTGGGTTCCCACAGAACACCATAGGCTGTATTTCCTTCTTTCAAAGCAAAATTTCATTCTTCTAAGAGTTATTGCTTCTCAGACCTGTTTGTCCCCATCAGACCATGACAAGGGACTCAACTTCCTTGTTGTCTCTGAGACCAGTACGAGCCGCAGACTGGGTGCTCAGACAGTACTTGTGGGCTGGCAGAATGAGTGCCAGGATTGCTTAACTTGCTGGGCCCCTCCTCTATGCCAGCTGCTGCCCCAGGCACTGGGGCACTAAGCAGCACAGACACGGCCCCTGCTCTCAGGAGTGTGCCTTTTACTCAGTAAAAGTCAGACAATAAACACAGTAGGCAGATACAAGTGAAAGGGGCTAGAAAGCCCCTGGATGGCTTCTTCAGGTTGAGTGGTCAGGAATTTGGGGGGTGGGTGTTTAGATTGAGGTCTAAGTGGTTACAAGGAGACAACCTACAGAAGATGGAGTTATAGTTACTGACATTTAAAAAAAAAAAAAAAAGATTTATCTTATTTATTTATCTTTCCCTGTCCCACCCCCCCACACCCCTGTTGTTTGCACTTGCTGTGTCTGTTCGTCTTCTTTGTTTCTTTAGGAGGCACCAGGAACCAAACCCGGGACCTCAGATGTGGAAAGGAGGTGCCTAATCACTTAAGCCACTTTGTTCCCTCCTTTGTTGTGTCTCTTGTTATGTTTTTCTTCTTGTGTCTCTTGTTGCATCATCTTGCCACTCCTGCCTGTAGCACCAGCTTGCTGTCTTCTTTAGGAGGCACTGGGAGCCGAACCACGGGCCTCCCATGTGGTAGGTGGGAGCTCAGTCGCCTGAGCCACATCCGCTTCCCTAGTTACTGACTTTAAGATTTACTGATTCTCAGGCATTTGTCAGCTGGATCTATCCTGCAGTTTAATTTAAAGAAAGGGCAATAAGAGCTGGGGGGTGCGAAGTTACCTTTGTCACAACTGGTCTGTGCTTTTCAAAGATGTCAAGGTCATAAAAGAACCTCCCTACCCTATATATCCATCAGTAGGAGACTAAGATGTGATGTATACATAGATGAACTATTACCCAGCAATTAAAAAGAATAGATTAGATCTTAATATGGAAAGTTCTCAAAAGCTGTGTTCTCTTCTCATAAGAAATGGCAAATGCTCCCTCCAAAGGCTCTAGAGGAGGAATCCTTCCTTGCTTCTTCCAGCTTCTGGTGTCTCCAGGCACTCTTTGGCTCGTGGAAGCAAAACCCCACAATCTCTTACTCTGTCTTCACAATCTCTGCCTCCACCTTCTTGTGGCCATTCTCTCCCCGTGTGCCTCTGTGTCTGTCTCTTCTCTTCTTATACAGACACCAGTCATGTTGGATTAATGCCCACCCTACCCCAGTATGACCTCATCTTAACTAATTCCACCTGCAATGACCACCCTATTTCCAAATAAGTTCACATTCTGAGGTCCTGGGGGCTAAGACATCAACATA
This sequence comes from Tolypeutes matacus, assembly GCA_026826555.1. Classification (NCBI taxonomy): domain Eukaryota; kingdom Metazoa; phylum Chordata; class Mammalia; order Cingulata; family Chlamyphoridae; genus Tolypeutes; species Tolypeutes matacus. Next base: position 963,390 of record JAKSZT010031676.1, on the reverse strand, counting down.
TCTCTTGGGGGGACACAATTCAACCCATGGTATTCCTTAATGCAACAATCCTCTTGTGGGAATTTACCCTTCAAGTATAACATCTCACTATGTACAAGACTGTTCATTCCAGCATTATTTGTAATTAAAAAAAGGGAAACAATGCAAGTGTTCCTCCTTGATCTCCACACCAAAATCTCCACCCCACCCCACTTCTAGTGAGGGAAGGGGAAGGAAAGGGTCTTCCCCACCAGGAACCCAGCAATTCATCCACCAGCCTCTGTCTCCCTTCTGTCCCTCAGTCCCTTGTGGCATGGAGTGATGGCCTTGGCACAAGGGGAACCTCGTGCAGGAGAGAGAGCCCCAGACTAAGGGACCAGGCACCTGCTTCTTACTCAGCCCCCACCACCTTCTTCCCTGTCAGCCTTGGGCTAGTCCTGGCCCTTCTTTAGGCCTTTCAATTGGAATGAAAATCAATGAGGTGTGCCCGCCCCCCATCTACTCATGCCCAAATTATTTACAAGACACAAGACACACATGGATCTGTCTATCAGAATATATTTTCAGGAGAATCCCAGGGTCCTGCCTTGGATCAGGAACCAATGACCAGGGAATGGGCTGAATTAGTTGTGAGGCCCCATCATCTGAGAGGCCTGAGCTGAGCTGAGGCCAGGTCACTCAGCTTGGGTGCAGGGCAAGGGTGAAGGCTGGACTCTCCATCCAGATGTCCAGGTGTCAGTGGTGGGAGCCAGCTCAGCAGAGGAGCCATAGCAGCCCCAGGGCAAGGCTGAGCAGGAGAGGCCAGGTCCCGTGGACTCAGCCCCAGCTCTCACAGCCGCCACATTTATGCCTGTGGCATAGAACCTGGGCACCTCCTCATTGGGGTTGCCCTGGGCCAGGTCGAACCACATCTGGATGCAGCGGCCGCTCCCTTGGCTGTAGTCGCTGACCTTGTAGGATTGACTCCAGAGGCCCTCACACAAGGCGGCAGGCGTGGGGACGTAGAACTCAAAAGTGCGGCAGGTGTTTTTCCAAATGCATTGCTAATTGGTGCTTTCGATGTATCATTTATGGAATCTGAGTCTTCTTTAAAAAAAAAAAAAAGTGTGGGTGGTAGCCCCGGCTGGATACTTGTTAATTCCTGCAGGGAGAGAAAATGGTGGACACAGACCTTAAGCCCTTAGGTCCAAAGCTCAATTCTGGCTGCCCCCAGAAATCCTGCCCAATCCCAAATCCTTAAACCCCCTTTGCCAAACCCCACCACCATCTCCCCCTCACCAGTGCTCACCTGAGGTCCAGTTCCAGCCCTTCTACCAGTTGCTCTTGCAGGTGTAGGAGGAGCGGCAGTCCTCCCACCAGCTCTGACAGTCCTCTTTGCACAGGGGCACGTTCAGGATCCGCTCTTTGCGCCGGCTCTGGTTCGCCTGGGTGTGACGTGGAAGGAAGGGCCCCTCTCAGCTAGGGATGTCTGCAGCCACAGCCTTGAAGGAAACTGAGCTGGAGGTAGCCTGCAGGGGTGGGGTGAGGGAGACACCAGTACCTGCTGGATCCAGGGCCCCAGGTTGGGGGAGTACTCATAGAGACAGTTGTCCTGAATGAAGTGGCGCTTGCAGGTCTTCTCCATCTTGCCACAATGCTCCCAGTTAAAGTTGTACAGGGGGGACATGTCCTTGTGCAGCTCCTGGCTGGTGCTGACAGAGCAGCAGGCATTCTTCCTCCAAGGTGTGCACTTGGGGGCAGGGGGAGGAGCACAGGAGTCACTCTTTTCCCCCACCACAACTGTCTGCCACCCACAGCCTCTCCCCATTGGGTCTGTGCTTCCTGCCCCAGGGAGCTTGGACTGGGGAATGCTCACTGTGGGGTGTCTGTGCCCGGCCTCCAGGAACCCCATCTTGGGGGAGACAATGGTTACAACAGTGTGGTCAGGGGGCTGTGGGAGCCAGGGAGAGCTCTGTCTTGGGGGGTAATAGCTACCATGTGTACAGCTGCTAACACCTCTAGATGTTCTTTTATTTATTTATTTATTTTTAAAATAAAAAATACTAAGCACCTACTGTATGCCAGGCAATGTTCTAGATGCAAGGAATGCAGCAGAGAACAAAACAGACAGAAATACATTCTGGTCAGGGTAAATAGACAATGAAAAACTAAAAGAGAATCACATGGTATGTCAAGATATGAAAAATGATATGGAGAAAATTAAAGCAAGGAGTGGGGGATATGGGGGGATTATTGAAATTTTAAATAGGGTGTTTTGGAAAAATCTTACTGAAAGATGACATTTAAGCAAAGACTTAAAGGAGGAGAAGGAGTGAACCATGTATTCATGTAGGTTGAATAAATTGATGATTCAGGGCAAGTATTAAGATCTGGGTCCCTATGGGCTAGGCTAGTGCCAGACACATAGAAGGGCCTCAGAAATGTTTACTGATGTATCCAGGTATGCAAATATGGATCAACACAAGAAAATCAATTAGTGTAACAAACCACATTGCTAAATTGAAGAAAAATCACATGATCGTCTTGATTGATGCAGAAAAAGCATTTGACAAAAAACAGCACCCTTTCTTGATAAAAACACTCCAAAAGATAAGGAATAGAAGGAAGCTTTCTTAATATAGTAAAGTGCATATATGAAAAACCTACAGCTAGTGTTGTACTCAAAGTTGAAAGAGTGAAAGCTTTTCCGCTGAGATCAAGAACAAGACAAGAGTGCCCACTGTCACTATTATTATTCAATGTTATGTTCTAGCCAGAGCAATTAGGCTTGATAAAGAAATAATGGGCATCCAAATAGGAGAGGAAGAATTAAAACTATTTGCTGACGATAAGATCCTATATTTTGAAAATTCTGAAAAATCCACAACAAAGTTCTGGAATTAATAGGTAAAGTCAGCAAAGTGGCAGGATACAAGATTAATACACAAAAATCAATAGCATTTCTGTACACTACAGATGTGCAGTTTGAGGAAGAAATCAGAAAAAGATTTCCTTTTATTTTTTAATAGTGGCTAAAACAATCAGATATGTAGGAATAAACTTAACCAAGGACATAAAGGGCATGTATTCAGAAAACTGCAAAACACTGCTAAAAGAACCAAAGAAGACTTAAATAAATGGAAGGACATTTTGTGTTCATGGATTGGGAGACTAAATATTGTTAAGATGTCAGTTCTACCCAAACTGATTTACAGATTCAACACAATCCCAATAACAATCCCAACAACCTTTTTTGCAGAAATAGAAAAGCCAATAGTCACATTTCTTTGGAAGGGTAAGGGACCCCGAATAGCCAAAAATGTCTTTAAAAAGAAGAACAAAGTCGTAGGACTCTCACTTCTTGAATTTAAACATATTACTTAGCTACAGTGGTAAAAACAGCATGGTACTGGCATAAAGAGAGACTGATTGACCAATGGAACTGAATCAAGAACTCAGAAATAGACCCTCACATCTACAGTCAAGTGATTTTTAACAAGGCTGTTAGGCCCATCCAGCTGGGCCAGAACAGTTTATTCAACAAATGGTGCTGGGAGAACTGGATTGCCATATTCAAAAGAAAGAAAGAGGACCCCTATCTCACACCTCTTACAAAAATTAACTAAAAATGGATCAAGGTCCTAAATATAAAAGGGAAAAGCCATAAAACTCTAGGAAAAAAATGTAGAAAACATCTTCAAGATCTTATGGTAGACAGTATTTTCTTAAAACATACACAAAGCACATACAACAAAAGAAAAAATAGATAAATGGGACCTCCTCAAATTTAAACACTTTTGCATCTCAAAGAACTTTGTCAAAAGGGTAAAAAGGCAGCTGCCTCAATGGGAGAAGATATTTGGCAATAACATATCTGATAAGGGTTTAATATCCATGATATATAGAGAGGTCATACAACTGAACAATAAAAAGACAAACTACCCAATTAAAAAATGGGCAAAGAGTTGAAAAGACAATTGTCCAAAGAAGAAATACAGATGGTGAAGAAATACGTGGAAAAATGTTCAACATCACTAGTGGTTATGGATATGTAAATCAAAACTACAATGAGATATCATTTCACATCTATTAGACAGGCCAATATTAAAAAGTCAGAAAATTGTAAATGTTGGTGGGAATTTAGAATGGTACAGCCACTGTGGAGGACTGTTTGGAAGTTCCTAAGGAATTTAATATAGACTTGCCATGTGACCTGGCATTACAATTACCAGGTATATACCCAAAAGAACTGAGACCAGTGACACGAAAAGACGTCTGCACACTGATGTTCACAGCGGCATTTTTCACAATAGCCAAAAGTTTGAAACAACCCAGTTTATCAACTAATGAATGGATACACAAGTTGTGATGTATAAATACAATAGAATATTATGCAATGGTGAGAAGAAATGAACTTGTGAAGCATATGACAACATGGATGAACCTGGAGGACATTATGTTGAGTGAAGCAAAGTAGACACAAAAGGACAAATACTTTATGGTTGTGCTATTATGAACTAAATATATTATGTAAACTCATGGACTTAATAATAATTAGAATATAGGTTACCAGAAAATAGAATGAGGGTAAGGAATGGAAATCTGAGGGGTAATCTGTGCAGAATTGGTTAAAAAGTAGTTTTTAAATCTTTAGAAATGTATTGAAATTTTGAGAGCCCATTATGGTGTTTGTGACTAGCAGAGCCGTTATATGGTATGACAATGGTTGAAAGGGAAAATTTAAGGACATGTATATTACTAGAAGGAAAGCTAAAAAATGTAACATGGGACTGTATAAAATAGTGAAACCTCATGTAAAATATGAATATGGGTGATATTGCATACAAAAGAATGTTTTTACAAAGTATAAATACAAATAAACTAGAGAGAAGGAAAGAGAATAGCAGTTATGTATGGTAGAGGAAGCACAGAGAGATTGAGGGGTGATGAGTTTTGTTTGTTTCTTTGGTTGATTTTTGTTTTTTATTATTATTACTGGAATAATGAAAATGCTGTAAAAATGGATTGAAGTGATGAATACACAATTATATGATTGTACTGAATACCATTGTTTCTACACTTGAATAGGTTTATGCATTATTAACATGTATCAATAAAATTGATTTGTTAAAAAATTATTTACTGAAAATACTAATGAAAACCTGAGTATGATTTCCTAAATCTAGAGTCTAACTCCATCTTACATATAGGCACACCCTTTTAGCAAGTTTTTTTATGTAGACTGGATATCCAGGACTTCAAATACCATGAAATAGAAAGCTTGACTATTAGTTTTCTTTCACTGAAGTTATTCACTATTTCAGAAGATTATATCATCAATGGCAATATTCCTTGCAGTGTCTTACAGTATTTAAATTGTCACTGGAATACACCTGTATCATTCTGCATTGTAGTTGCCCCAACCATAGTGATTTTGCTAATAAAAACAAGCATGTGCTATTTCATAAAGTCTTCTAATGTAGTCATACCAGAGAATTTAAATATTGAAGTATACACTATTTTATTATAAATTACTTTCTGTTTTCCCTTTTGTGTTACAAATAGTGTTACATTGATATTTTAAAACTGCATGCATGCAACAAAAAAGGAGAGAAGCAGACACAGAAAAACGTACAGCAAATGGACACAGAGAGCACAAGCAGCAAGGGGGGGGGATAATAAAAATAAAATAAATCTTAAAAAAAAAACGAAAAAAAAAAAAAAACCTCTGCATACAAAAGGAAGTGGATGTGGCTCAAGCGATTGGGCTCCCGTCTACCATAAAGGAGGTACAGGATTCAATTCCCAGGGCCTCCTGGTGAAAGGTGAGCTGGCCTATGTGGAGTGCTGGCCTGCGCAGGAATGCTGGCCTGCACGTTCTGGCATGCGTGGAGAGCTGGTGCAGCAAGATGACGCAACAAAAAAAGACACGGAAGACAGACAATAAGAGATGCAGCAACCCAGGGAGCTGAGGTGGCACAAGAGATTGAATGCCTATCTCTACTCGGGAAGGTCCCAGGATTGGTTCCCAGTGCAGCTTAAAGAGAAGACTAGCAGACACAGAAGAACACACAGAGAGCAGACAGCGAGTGCAAAAACAACAAGGAGGGGGGGGAGGGAAATAAATAAATAAATCTTTTTTAAAAATTGCATGCACAAATAGGTTGTATTAACTTTGAATTTCATTCCCAGATAGTGAAGAGAGTATAAAAAATATTTGTCATAATAGGAGATACTGAGTCTAATAGGGCATAATATTATATCATGTGTATACATCACAGTTGGTTTATCCATTCATTGGTTGAAGGACACCTGGGTTGTTTCTGTCTTTTGGTAATTGTGAGTAACGTCACTATAAACATAGCTGTGCAATTGTCTGTTCATGTCACTGCTCTCTGGGTACATACCTAGTAGTAGTATTGCCAGGTACCTGACTAATCTATATTCAACTTCTTTAGGAACTGCCAAACAGTCCTCAACAGTGGTTGTTCCTTTCTGTATTCCCAACAACACTGAATAAGCATTCCTATCTCTCCACATCCTCTCCAACACTTGTAGTTTTATGTCTTTTTAATAGTGGCCAGTCTAATAGGTATGAAATGATATTTCATTGTAGCTTTGATTTGCATTTCCCTAACTGCTAATGATATTGAACATTTTTTTCATGTGTTTTTTTTTTCCATTTGTACTTTTTCTTTGGAAAAATGTCTAGTCAAATCTTTTGCCCATTTTAAAAACAGATCGTTTCTCTTTTTACTGTTTTGTTGTAGCATCTATTTATATGTCATAGATATTAAATCCTTATCAGACATGTGATTTCCAAATATTTTCTCCCATTGAGTCGACTGCCTTTTCACCCTCTTTTTTTTTTTTTTAATTATTTATTTATTTTTATTGTGGGTAAAAATCAAAATTCTCACAATACATACAAACATTTGCAAAATGATATATAAATATATATGCATATATGTGTATTTGCTTACAAAAATGTTATTTATATATATATATACATATATTTTAAGAGGTGCTTAGATTACCCAAAATATTACGCGGAACCCACTGGAATTCCCATGTTGCCCACCTCCCACACGTGGTCTATGGTTGGTGGCAAGGCTCCTTTTCACCCTCTTGATAAAGCCCTGTGAGGTGCAAAAGTGTATAATTTTGAAGAGGTCCCACTTATCATTTTGCTCTTTTGTTGCTTGTATTTTGGGTGTAAGATCCAAGAAACTACCACCCTCTACAATATTTTGAAGATGTTTCCCCACATTTTCTTCTAGTAGTTTTATGGTTCTGGAATATTTAGATATTTGATCCATTTTGAGTTGAATCTCATTTAGTGAGTGAGATTCTTTTGGTTATGCACATCCAGTTCTCCCAGCACCATTTGTTGAAGAGGCTGTTTTGTCACATTAACATGGACTTGGTAGGTTTGTTGAAAACCAGTTGGCCATAGAGGTGAGGGATTATTTCTGGACTCTCAATTCTATTCCACTGACCGATGTGTCTATCTTTATGCCAGTACCATGCTATTTTGACCCCTGTAGCTTTGCAATATGTTTCAAGGTCAGGCACTGAAATTCCTCTCATATCACTCTTCTTTTTAAGAATTCTTTTGGCTATTCAGACACATTCCTTTCCAAATAAAATTGGTAATTGCCTTTTCTATTTCTGTGAAGTAAGCCATTGGAATTTTGATTGATATTGCTTTGAATCTATAAATCAATTTGGGTAGGATTGACATCTTCACTATATTCAGTCTTCCAGTCCATGAACATGGAGTGTCTTTCCATTTATTTAGGTTGTCTTTGATTTCTTTTAGCATTGTTTTGTAGTTTTCTCCATATAGGTCTTGTACTTCTTTGGTTAAATTGATTCCTAGGTATTTGAGTCTTTTTGTTGCTTTATAAATGGATTTCCCCCCCGATTTCCTCCTAAGATTGTTCAATTCTAGTGTACAGAAACTATAGATTTTTGCATGTGGATTTTGTATACTGCCACTTGGTTGAACTCATTTATTAGCTTTTGTCATATTCATTTCAGAATTTTCTAAATATAGGATCATGTCATCTGTAATAATGAGAGTTTTACTTCCTCTTTTCCTATTAGGATGCCTTTTATTTTTCTTGTCTAACTGCTCTAGTTAGAACTTCTAGCAGAATGTTGAATTACCATGGTGACAGTGAACATCGTAGTGTTATTCCTGATCTTATAGGGAAAGCTTTCAATCTTTCCCCATTGAGTACGATGTTGGCTGTGAGTTTTTCATATATGCCCTTTATCATATTGAGGAATTTTCCTTCTATTCCTATAATTTGAAGTGTTTTTATCAAGAAAGGTTGTGGGAATTTGTTGAATGCCTTTTCTGCATCAATTGAGATGATCATGTGTCTTTTTTCCTTCAATTTGTTAATGTGGTATATTATGTTAATTGATTTTCTTATGTTGAACCACCTTTACATACTCAGTAGTGGTGTATAATTCTTTTGATATGCTTTTGGATTTTATTTGCAGGTATTTTGTTGAGAATTTTTACATCTATATTCATTGGAAAGATTGGTCTGTAATTTTCTTTTCTTGTAGTATCTTTATCTGGCTTTGGAATAGGGTGATGTTGGCTTCATAAAATGTTTTGAGCAATTTTCCCTCCTCTTGAATTTTTTGGAAGAGTTTAAGTAGGATTGGTGTTGGTCCTTTTTTAAATGCTTGATAGAATTCACCTGTGAAGCCATCTGATCCTGGACTTTTCTTTATTGGGAGGTTTTTGATGACTGATTCAATCTCTTTAAATGACTGATTTGTGTTTCTTGAATTTCTTGTATAGTCGATGTAGTTTATGCATTTCTAGGAACTTATCCATTTCATCCAGGTTGTCTAGTTTGTTGGCATACAGTTTCTCATAATATCCTCTTATGATCCTTTTTCTTTCTATTGGGTCAGTCATAACTTCCCTCCTTTCATTTCTTATTGTATTTATTTGCATTTTCTCTCTCTTTTTCCTTGTTATTCAAGCTAAGGGTTTGTCAATTTTATTGATCTTCTCAAAGAACCAGCTTTTGGTTTTGTTGATTTTCTATATTGTTTATTTGTTCTCAATTTCATTTATTTCTGCACTCATCTTTATCATTTCTTTCCTTCTGCTTGCTTTGGGAATGGTTTGCTGTTCTTTTTCTAGTTTCCCCAGTTGATCAGTTGGATCTTTGATTTTAGCTCTTTCTTCTTCTTAAATATAGGCATTTAGGGCTATATATTTCCCTCTCAAGACTGCATTTGTTGTATCCCATAAGTTTTTTTTTTTTAATATTGATTTTATTTATTTCTCCCTGCCCCCTCGTTGTTTGCATTTTCTGTGGTCTGTTTTTTGTGTGCTGGTCTTCTTTTTAGGAGGCACTGGGAACCGAACCCAGGATCTCCCATGTGGGAGGGAGATGCCTAATTGCTTGAGCCACCTCTGCTCCCTGCTTTGTTGTATCTCTCATTGCATTTTCCTCCTTGTGTCTCTTGTTACGTCATCTTGTTGCACTCAGCTTGCTGCACCTCTCCATCATGTCAGCTTGCTGTCTTGCTCATCTTCTTTAGGAGGCACCAGGAACCAAACCTGGGACCTCTTATGTGGTAGGCAGGAGCTCAATCGTTTGAGCCACATCCACTTCCCCCCATAAGTTTTTTTTTTTTTTTACCGGGAGGTCCCAGGGATCGAACCCCGGTCCCTCCATATGGTAGAAGGATGCCGAACCTCTTGAGCCTCATCTGTTTCCCCCCTCCCATAAGTTTTTTTTTTTTGAAGATTTATTTATTTCCCATAAGTTTTAATATGTTGTATTCTCATTTTCATTCGTCTCAGTATATTTATTAAATTCACTTACATTTTCTTCTTCGACTCACTGATTGTTTAGGAGTATGTTGTTTGCCTCCACACATTTGTAAATTATCCCCTTTCCCATCTATTATTGATTTCCAGTTTCATTCCATTATAATCTGAGAAGGTGATTTGAATAATTTCAATCTTTTTATATTTATTAAGACCTGCCTTGTGACCTAACATGTGGTCTTTCCCAGAGAAAGATCCATGAGCACTTGTGAAGAATGTATAACCCACTGATTTGGTAATTAATGTTCTGTATGTGTCTGTTAGGTCTAGCTCGTTTATCATATTGTTCAAGTTCACTGTTTCCTTGTTGGTCTTCTGTTTAGTTGTTCTATCTAATAATGTGAGTGGAGGGTTGAAGTCTCCAATGATTATTGTAGAGATGTCTATTTTTCCCTTCAGTTTTGCCAGAGTTTGTCTCATGTATTTTGGGGTATGCTGGTTATATGCATAGATATTTATGAGTGTTATTTCTTCGTGGTGGATTGCCCCTTTTATTCATATATAATGGCCTTCTGTATCTCTTATAACTTTTTGCTTTAAAAGACTGTTTTGTTTGATTTAATATAGCTACTCCTGCTTTTTTTTGGTTTCTGTTTGCATGGAGTATCTTTTTCCAACCTTTTACTTTCAGGCAGTTTGTATTCCTGGGTCCAAGGTGAGTCTCTTGTAGGCAGCATATGAATGGCTCATATTTTTCAATCCATTCTGTCAGTCTATATCTTTTGATTGGAAATTTTAATCCATTCACATTCAATGATATTACTGTAAATGCATTATTTACTTCCACCATTTTATTCTTTGGTTTTCATATGTCATCTAATATTTTGTCTGTCTTTTTACTCTTTTGATTGTCTTTTCTGCTCTTCTTGCCGTCTACACTCTCCTTCAAGTCTCTTTCTCCTTTTTCGTTTGGGCAGTAAGGTTCCCTTTAATATTTCCTGTGAAGGTGAATTCTTTTTTACAAACTCTCTTAGTTTCTCTTTACTTGTGAGTATTTTAAAAATCATCTTCATAGTTGAAGGAAAATTTTGCCAGATAAAGAATACTTAGCTGGCAATTTTTTCTCTTTCATTATTCTAATTATACCACTGCCTTTTCGCCTCCATGTTTTCTGATGAAAAATCTGCACTAAGTCTTAATGGGCGTCCCTTGTATGTGATGGTTTGCTTCTCTCTTGCTGCTCTCAGAATTTTCTCTTTATCTTTGATGTTTGACTTTCTGTGTAGTATGTGTCTTAGAATAGGTCTATTTGGATTTATTCTTTTTTAAATTTTTATTTATTTAATTTATTTCTCCCTACCCCCTCATTATTTGCATTTGCTGTGTCTGTTTGTTGTGTGCTTGTCTTCTTTTTTAGGAGGCACTGGGAACCAGACCAGGGAGGTGCCTAATCGCTTGAGCCACCTCACTCCCTGCTTTGTTGTGTCTCTTATTATGTTTTCATCCTTGTATCTCTTGTTGCATCATCTTGTTGTATCAGGTCCTGGTGATGTGACACCAGCCTGTCACATCAGCTCGCTGTCTTGCTTGTCTTCTTTAGGAGGCACCAGGAACTGAACCTGGGACCTCCCATGTGGTAAGCCTGAGTTCAATCACTTGAGCCACATCTACTTCCCAGATTTATTCTGATTGTGATATGCTGCACTTCTTGGACATGGAAATTCATTTCTTTCATGAGAGTTGGGAAATTTTCAGTTATTATTTCCTCAAATACTCACTGTCCCCTTTCCCTTCTCTTCTCCTTCTGGCACTCCCATGACATGTATGGTGTTGTGCTCATGTTATCAATCAACTCCCTAAGCCCCTGCACAAGTTTTCCATTCTTTTCTCTCTCTGTTCTTTTCTTCAATTTCAACTGTTTCTTCTGTATCACTTATTCTTTCTTCTATTATTTCCAGTCTGCAGTTGTATGCCTGTAATGTGTTTTTTTTAGCAAATAAATTTTATCAATGCATATTAATAAAGCATAATTCCATCCAAAGTGTACAATCAATGGTATTTGGTATAAGTACATAGTTGTGCATTCATCACCTCAATCATTTTTAGAGCATTTTCATTATTCCAGTAATAATAAAATACTATTAAAAAACAAAAACCAAACAAAAAAAAAAAAACAAAACTCATCACCTCTCAATCTCTCTATGCTTCCCCTATCATACATAGCTATTATTTTCTTCTTTCTCTCTAGTATTTGTGTTTATATTTTGTAAAAAAATTCTTATATATGCAATTTCACCCATATTCATATGTTACATGAGGTTTCACTGTGTTATACAGGCCCATGTTATATTTTTTAGCTTTTCTTCTAATAATATACATGTCCTTAGACTTTCCCTTTCAACCACTATCATTCCCATATAATAGCTCTGCTAATCACAAACACCATGATGTTCTCTTAACATTTCACTTCATTTCTAAAAATTTAAAAACAGCCTTTAAAAAAAATAAAAACAAACTTTTAATCAATTCTGCACCAATTAACCCTCAACTTTCCAATCTCTACCCTCGTTCAATTCTCTGGTAACCTGTATTCTAATTATTAAGTCCATGAGTTTACATAATATATTTAGTTCATAATAGTGCAATCATACAGTATTTTCCTTTTGTGTCTGTCTTGCTACACTCAATGTAATATCCTCCAGGTTCATCCATGTTATCATATGCTTCACGACATCATTTCTTCTTAGTGTTGCATTATATTCCACTGAGTGTCTACACCACAATTTGTTTATACATTCATCAGTTGATAGACACCTGTGTTGTTTCCAGCTTTTGGCAATCCTGAGTAATTCCACTATGAACATTGGTGTGCAGATGTCTATTTATGTCACTACTCTAAGTTCTTCTGAGTAAACATCTATTAATTGTGTTGCTGGGTCACATGGCAAGTCTATATTCAACTTCCTTAGGAACTGCCAAACAATCCTCCACAGTGTCTGTACCATTCTACATTGCCACCAACAATGAATAAGAACTCCTATCTCTCCACATCCTCTCCAACATTTACAGTTTTCTGACTTTTTAATAGTGGCCAGTCTAATAGGTATGAAATGCATTTCCCTAACCACTAGTGATATTGAACATTTTTCTGTGTGTTTCTTTGCATTTCTATTTCTTCCTTGTACAATTGTCTTTTCAAGTCTTTTGCACATTTTTAAATCGGTAGTTTATCTTTTTATTTTTGTGTTGTATGATCTTTTTATATATCACAGATATTAAACCCTTATCAGATGCCCATATCAGCAAAATCTATGATAAGGTGGAAAAGTATGTTTGGGCAGTGGATGGGTGTGAGAGTGGTGCAGTGATGTGATTGGGTTCTGCAGTGCTGGTCTGTGGGGGGGAGTAGGGTGGGGGTTTTGGGTTGGACTATCCATGGAACTAGGGGGAGGGTTGGAGGAAGGAGTACGTGAACAATGGAGATTTGTAAGTCTGTGGTTAAAACTACAATGGTGGGAATGTTCTCTTGGCAAATATGGCACAGGAGGGTTATTGGTGTAGGGCATCGGGTGTGGGGGGGTATGTGGGATAGGGTGTACCTGGGGCATGCCTCTGTGAAATATGTAAGTGTTCACCTTGCCATACTGTATTATTTCAGTGGGTGGAGACCCACACAATAAACAAAGAAAATATTAAACTCCCATCCTGGGGAGTCCTGCTATGTTCTTAATTAGAGGGAAAAGAATCTCTTGAGAACATAGTCAGTACCTTATAAAAGAAAACAGACCAATATGTCAAGCCCTGAGTATTACTGCAGGTAACTATGAACCTTACTCTTTAAAAATTGAAAGTTAGTGGTTACCATAGATTCCTGACTAAACTAGATGGAATACAGGCCATTTTTAGGGCATTAGAATTGTTTTGCATGATCTTGCAATAATGGATATAGGCCATTTTAAATTTCATCAAAACTTATAAAAGTGTACAGTGCAAAATGTAAACCAAAATGTAAAGCATTGGCCATGGTGATTAGCAATGCTTCAATATTTGTATATCATTTGTAACAAATGTACATCCACATGTAAAATGTTATTAATAAGGGAGAGTGGAAATTGGGGAGGGTGTTGGGTATATGGGAGCCCACTATATTTTCTATGAGACTTTTCTGTAACCAAAAGCTTCTTTGAAGATAACATGAAAAAAAGACACTGGGGGAACATACGGAAGAAATTGTCACTGTACATAAAAGATAACAGATCTTACTATGATGAAAGACACAATGTATAAATTTTTTTTACTTTAATTTTTAAAATTTTAAAATTTTTATATTTTATTTTTATTTTAAAAATTAGTATCATTTCATTTTCTTTTTAATTTTATTTGGCTATTTTTTTTTGGCTTTGTTTTTGGAGAGGTTTTGGATCACAGAAGGGTCACAACTGTTGTAGGGAAGGATCACTGGTGTGGGCTGTCAGTGATCAGGTGTGTGTGGGGAGAGGTGCACCTGGGGCATGCCTCTAGGCACATGAATATGTTCAAGTGTTCACAGGGCATTGTCTCAGTGGGTAGAGACCCACACAATAACTGAAAGAATATTGCATTCCCATCCTAGGGAATCCTGCTACATTCTCTAATAGAACAGCAAGAATGCCCCAAGTACATGGGCAGTGCCTAGTGAGGGAAGACAGATCATTACACCAGGCTTTTAATATTGGTGACTGTACTTATGAAACTTTTCTTGTGAAATTGAAACTTAGCCTAGTATTATATATTGCTTAAGAGTTACCTCCTGAAAGCCTTCTTGTTGCTTAAACGTGGCCTCTCTTTAAGCCAAACTCAACATACAAATGCACCACAAACTGCTCCGTTGTGGGACATGACTCCCAGGGATTAGCCTCCCTGGCACCAAGGGATTATTATCAAGCACCAACTAGCAATACATCTGGAAAAAGACCTTGACCAAAAGGGGTAACTATTAAACACAAAAGGGCTTTTATGGCTAAGAGATTTCAAAGTGAGTCGGGAGGTCATTTCAGAGGTTACCCTTATACACATCTCAGCAGGATCTCATTGACTGCTAATGTAAACAGTCCCTCAAACAGCAGGGCTCCTGAGGGCTCTAGAGACATCTAGACACTATATGCAGAGCATAAGCTCAGGAATTTGGCACCCTGTCATGCTCCCCAGTGTAACAGAGTTAAGCTCTTTTATAGTTTCCCTACACATGGCTCTTCTGCCCCTTTTATTTGAACCTATATTTAGCACTATCCTTGTTAAATACATGTCCCAGATACTTAAATCTCTGGTCTGTTCATGTGCCAGTTGAGCCCTGAATCTCAGCAGAGTTGCAACACCTACTCTCCAGTTCACTGGGCTCACCCAAGACAGCTAACAAGGAGATGATGATGGACAACACCCATCCCAAGGAACAAAGAGTGTCTGCAACTGCAAGCAAGATAGTTCCATCTATCTGCCCTATGGGATCTAAGCTCCCTCTCAATTAGAAACATAGTGGGCATCACCATCCCCAAATCCAAAAGACTGGGGAATGAACAATGGACTAAAGTACACTTATTATTATTCTATTATAGAATTATTATTATTTTAGCAATGGAAGAACTTTTTTTTCAAGGTTATTTATTTATTTGTCGTCTCCCCGCTGACCCCCCAAGCCTCATTGTTTTGCGATTGTTGTCTGCTCTCTGTGTGTTCTTCTGTTCTATTTGTCTTCTCTTTAGGCAGCCCTGGGAACCTGATCCTGGGATCAGGAGCAGGAGAGAGGCACTCAATTTCTTGTGCTGCCTCAGCTCCCCACTCTGCTATGTCTCTTATTGTCTCTCCTCTGTGTCTCTTGTTTGTTGCGTCATCTTGCTGCGCCAGCTCTCTGCGCAGGCCCATGCTCCTATGCAGGCCAGCACTCTGAGTGGGCAGGCTCTCCGCTCAGACCAGCTCCCACATGAGCCAGCTTGCCTTCACCAGGAACCCTGTACCTCCTATATGGCAGACAGGAACCCAATCACTTGAGCCACATCTGCTTCCCAGGAAGAACTTTTATCATTGATATAAAGGCAGTGGCCACCAGAGGTTCTGAGGGGAGGGAGAGGGAAGAATAGGTGTAACATGGGGGCATTTTCAGGACATTGGAATTGTCCTGCATGACTGCAAAGACAGATGCAGGCCATTTTACATTTTGCCATAACCTATAAAATTGTGCACGGCAGAATGCAAACTATAATGTACACTATTGTCCATGGTTAGTAGCAATGCTTCAATATGTATTCATCAATTATAACAAATGTAACACACTAATGAAAGATGTTGTTAATGTGGGAAGGTGTGAGAGAGGGAGGATGTGGGTCATATGAGAATTTCATATATATATCCTTTTTTTTTTGCTTTTGTTTTTTTTTTTGAGGTACCAGGACTGGAGATTGAACCCAGGACCTCCTGTGCAGGAAGCTGGCACTCAAACAATAAGCCACATTGGCTGCCTTGAGTTGGCTCCCTCATCTGTTTGCTTGTTTGTTTTTGCTAATTGTTTTTGCCTGTTGTCAGCTCATTGTTTTTGCTCATTGTCTACTCATTATTTTTGCTTGTTTCCTGCTCATTGTCTGCTCGTTGTTTTTGTTTTGTTTTTCTTTAGGAGGTTCTAGGAACCAAACCTGGTAAATCCCATGTGGGAGGCAGGCACTACACTGCTTGAGCCACACCCGCTCCCCCCCCTATATTTTTTATGTAACATTTATGTAATCTAAAGCTTTCTTAATAATTTTTTTAATGCAATCATACAGTATTTGTCCTTTGGTGTCTGGCTTGCTTCACTCAACATAATGTCCTCCAGGTTCATCCATGTTGTCATAAGCTTTATGACTTCATTTCTTCTTATAGCTGCATAATATTGCATCGTGTAAATACACCACAGTTTGTTTATCCATTCATTAGTTGATGGACACCTGGGTTGTTTCCAACTTTTGGCAATCATGAATAACGCCGCTATGAAAAATGGTGTGCAGATGTTTGTTCATGTCACTGCTCTCAGTTCTTCTGGGTATATACCCAGTAGTTGTACTGCAAGTTCACATGGCAAGTCTATACTCAAATTTCTCTAGGAACTGCCAAACAGTCCTCCACAGTGGCTATACCATTCTGCATTCCCACCAACAGTGAATAAACATTCCAATCTCTCCACATCCTCTCCAACACTTGCAGTTCTCTGTCTTTTTAATAGTGGCCATTCTGATAGGTGTGAAATTATATCTCATTGTAGCTCTGATTTGCATTTCCCTAATCGTTAGTGATAGTGAACATTTTTTCATGTTTTTTTTTTTTTGCCATTTGTATTTTTTCTTTGGAGAAATGTCTATTCAAGTCTTTCGCCCATTTTTTAATTGGGTCGTTTGTCTTTTTATTTTATTTTATTTTTTTTTAAGATTTTATTTATTTATTCATTTATCACCCCCTTGCTGCTTGTGCTCGCTGGGTCAGCTAACCACGCCATGCGGGCGGGCTTGCCTTCACCAGGAGGCCCCTGGAACCGAACCTGGGGCCTCCCATATGGTAAACGGGAGCCCCACTGATTGAGCCACAGCCGCTTCCCTTGTCTTTTTATTGTTGAGTTGTAACATCTCTTTTTATATCTTGGATATTAAACCCTTATTGGGTATCTGATTTCCAAATATTTTCTCCCATTGAGTCAGCTGACTTTTCACCCTTTTGACAAAGTCCTGTGAGGTACAAAAGTGTTAAATTTTGAGGAGGTCCCATTTATCTATTTTTTCTTTTGTTGCATGTGCTTTGGGTGTAAGGTCCAAGAAACCACACCTACTACAAGGTCTTAAAGATGTTTCCTTACATTTTCTTTTCTTTTTATTTTTTTAAGATTTATTTTATTTCTTTATTTCTTCTCACCCCCTCGTTGTTTGCATTCACTGTCTCTGTTTGTTGTGCACTAGTCTTCTCTTCTTGGGAGGCACTTGGAACCAAACCTGGAACCTCCCATGTGGGAGGGAGATACCTAATCTGAGCCACCTTTGCTTCCCCTACATTTTCTTCTAGTAGTTTTATGGTCCTGGCTTTTATATTTAGGTCTTTGATCCATTTTGAATTGATTCCTGTATAGGGAGTGAGATAGGGGTCCTCTTTCATTCTTTTGGTTATAGATATCCAGTTCTCCCAGCACCATTTGTTGAAGAGACTGTTTTGTTCCATTAACACGGGCTTGGTAGGTTTGTCAAAAACCAGTTGACAATATACGGGAAGTGGATGTGGCTCAAGTGATTGGGTTCCCACTTACCATATGGGAGACCCCAGGTTCAATTCCCAGGGCTTCCTGGTGAAGGCAAGCTGGTCCGTGCAGTGCAGTGAGCTGACCGCCTGTGCAGTGCAGTGGGCTGGCACAGCAAGGTGATGCAACAAAGGGAGACAAGCAGGGATATAAAAATGCATGGCAAATGGACACAGTGAGCACAAGCAGCAAGGGAGGGATAAATAAATTTTTAAAAATCTGAAAACCAGTTGACCATATAGGTAAGGGTATATTTCTGGATTCTCAATTCTATTTCACTGATCGATGTGTCTATCTTTATGCCAGTACCATACTATTTTGACCACTGGAGCTTTGTAATATGTTTCAAGATCAGGCAGTGAAATTCCTTTATAATCTTTATTATTTCTTTCCTTCTGCTTACTTTGGGATTGGTTAGCTGTTCTTTTTCTAGTTTCTCGAGTTGTTCAGTTAAATCTTTGAGTTTAGTTCTTTCTTCTTTCTTAATATAGGCATTTAGAGCTGTAAATTTCCCTCTCAAGACTACCTTTGTTGTATCCCATAAGTTTTTAAAATCAATTTTATTGATATATATTAATAAAGCATATAATTCAGTCAAGGCGTACAATCAATGGTATTTGCTATAATCACATAGTTGTGCATTCATCATTTCAGTCATTATTAGAGCATTTTCATTACCTCAATAATAATAAACAAAAAAACCCCCAGACAAACAAACAAACAAGAAAATTCCTCACCTCTCAATCTCTCTATGCTTTCCCACTGCACATAGCTGCTATTTCTGGCTATACTATCCAAAGTAGATAATTAATGACTTTTAATACAATCACAATATTGTACATTCGTCATCTTAAAAATTTTAGAACAATTTCATTACTCTAAAATGAGACTCCAAACAACTTAGGATTCCTTCCTCAGACCTACATAACAACTAATTTCCTTTCATCTTTGTGAATTTATTTATATTTACATTTTATATTAATGGAATCATACAATATGTAGTACTTTGTATCTGGTCTCCTTCAATTAGTATAATGGTTTTCTTTTCTTTTCTTTTCTTTTCTTTTTTGTCTGATAATAACATTGTATACTATTAACTTACATTTTTTCAGCTTCAAGGAAAAATGGTCTTATATATGCAATTCTACCCATATTCATATTTCACACAATATATTGAGTTTATAATAGGACAATCATACAGTATTTTTCCTTTTGAATCTGGCTTGCTTCACTGAACATAATGTCCTCCAGGTTCATCCATGTTGTCATATGTTTTATGACTTCATTTCTTCTTACTGCTGCATAATATTCCATTGTGTATATACTCCATAATTTGTTTATCCATTCATCAGTTGATGAACCTCTGGTTTGTTTCCAACTTCTGGCTATAGTGAATAAAGCTGCTATGAACATTGGTATGCAGCTATCTAATCATGTTACTGCTCTCAGTATATACCTAGCAATGATATTTCTGGGTCCCATGGCAAGTCTATATTCAACTTTGTTAGGAACTGCCAAACAGTCCTCCACAGTGGCTGTACCATTCTACATTCAACAGTGAATAAACATTCCTATCTCTCCACATCCTCTTTAACATTTACAGTTTTCCAACTTTTTAACAGTGGCCAGTCCAATAGTTATGAAATGATAGCTCATTGTAAATTTGATTTGCATTTCCCTAATCGCTAGTGATGTTAAACTTTTTCATGTGTTTCTTTGCCATTTGTATTTCTTCTTTAGACAGTTGTCTTTTCAAGTCTTTTGCCCATTTTTTAATCAGGTAGTTTGTCTTTTTATTGTTCAGTTGTATGCTCTCCTTATATATCATGGATATTAAACCCTTATTAGATATGTGATTGCCAAATATTTTCCCCCATTGAGTTGGCTGATTTTTCACCCTTTTGATAAAGTCCTTTGAGGTGCAAAACGGTTGAGTTTTGAGGAGATCCCATTTATATATTTTTTCTTTTGTTGCTTGTGTTTTAGGCATAAGGTTTAAGACAATACCGCCTATCACAAGATCTTGAAGATGTTTTTCTGGATTTTCTTCTAGGAGTTTTATGGTTTTTGTTTTTATATTTAAGTCCTTGGTCCATTTTGAAATAATTTTTTGTATAAGGTGTGAGATAGGGGCCCTCTTTCTTTCTTTTAGATATGACTATCCAGTTCTCTCTGCACTGTTTGTTGAATAGAGTTTTCTGGCCCAGCTGGGTGGGCTTAACAGCATTGTGAAAAATCGTTTGACTGTAGATCTGGTTCCATTAGTAATCTGTTTGTCCTTATGCCAGTACCATGCTGTTTTTACCACTGTAGCTATGTAATATGCTTTAAAGTCAGGAAGTGAGAGTCCTCCAACTTCGTTCTTCTTTTTCAAAGACATTTTTGGCTATTTGGGGTCCTTTACCCTTCAAAATAAATTTGATTATCAGCTTTTCCATTTCTGCAAAAAAGACCATTGGGATTTGTATTGGGATTGCATTGAATATGTAAATCAGTTTGGGTAGAATTGACATCTTAATGATATTTAGTTTTCCAATCCATGAACACGGAATGTCCTTCAATTTATTTAAGTCTTCTCTGGTTTCTTTTAGCAATGTTTGTAGTTTTCTGAATACAGGTGCTTTATGTCCTTTGTTAAGTTTATTC
This sequence comes from Tolypeutes matacus, assembly GCA_026826555.1. NCBI lineage: Eukaryota > Metazoa > Chordata > Mammalia > Cingulata > Chlamyphoridae > Tolypeutes > Tolypeutes matacus. Next base: position 942,691 of record JAKSZT010031676.1, on the reverse strand, counting down.
CTAAATATTTGATTGTTTCAGTTGCTATTTTAAATTGATTTTTTTCTGATTTCTTCCTCAGATTGCACATCAGTATTGTATAGAAATACTATTGATTTTTGTGTATAACCTTGTTCCCCGCCACTTTGCTGAACTCCTTTATTAATTCCAGTAGCTTTATTGTGGATTTTTCAGGATTTTATAGATATGGATCATGTCATCTGTGAATAGTGAAAGTTTTACTTCTTCCTTTCCTATTTGGGTGCCTTTTATTTCTTTGTCCATCCTAATTACTCTAGCTAGAACTTCTAGCACAATATTTAATAATAATGGTGAAGTGTCCTGGTCTGCTGGCCCCCAAAGCAGGTCCCTCTGGCAGCTTTAGGCTCTTTCTACGTTGCTTTTGTGAGAGCGCTGAACCTTATCTGCTGATCTGATGCCATGTTCCCACAATTCCCCCTCCCATTAGTTTTAATATGTTGTGTTCTCATTTTCATTTGTCTCAATATATTTACTGATTTCACTTGCAATTTTTTCTTTGACTCACTGATTATTTAGGAGTGTGTTGTTCAGCCTCCAAACATTTCTGAATTTACTTTTTCCTGTCTATTATTGATTTCCAGTTTCATTCCATTATGATCAGAGAAGGTGCTTTGTATAATTTCCATCTTTTTATATTTATTGAGAGCTGCATTGTGATCTAACGTGTTCTATCCTGGAGAAAGATCCATGGGCACTTGAGAAGAATGTATAACCCACTGAGTTTGGATGCAGTGTTCTGTATATGTCTGTTAGGTCTAACTCATTTATCATATTGTTCAAGTTTTCTGTTTCCTTGTTGATCTTCTGTCTAGTTGTTCTATCTAATGATGTGAGTGGGGTGTTGAAGTCTCCAACGATTATTGTAGAGATGTCTATTTCTCCCTTGAGTTTTGCCAGAGTTTGTCTCATGTATTTTAGGGCACCCTAGTTAGGTACAAAGATATTTATGACTGTCATATCTTCCTGGTGGATTGCCCCTTTTATTAATATATAATGGCCTTCTGTATCTCTTATAACTTTTTTGCATTTAAAATTTGTTTTGTCTGATATTAGTATAGCTATCCCTGCTCTTTTCTGGTTACTATTTGCATGGAGTATCTTTATCCAACCTTTCAATTTCAGCCGCTTTGTTTCCCTGGATCTAAGGTGAGTTTCTTGTAAGCCGCATATGGATGACTCATGATTTTTTATCCATTCTGTCAGCCTGTATCTTTTTATTGATATTACCGTAAATGCATTATTTACTTACACCATTTTATTCTTTGGTTTTCATATGTCATATCATATTTTGTCTGTCTTTTTTACTCTTTTCACTATCATTTCTGCTATTCTTTCTTCTACACGCTCCTCCAGACCTTTCTCTCCTGTTTTTTTTCTTTCAGGTTCTAAGGCTCCCTTTAAATAATTCCTGCAAAGTTGGGTTCTTTTCTATGAATTTTCTTAGTTTCTGTTTGTTTTTTAATATTTTATACTCACCTTCATATTTGAAGGACAGTTTTGCTGGATAAAGAATTCTTGGCTGGCAATTTTTCCCTTTCAGTGTCCTAACTGTATCATACCACTGTCTTCTCACCTCCATAGTTTCTGATGAGAAATCCACACTAAGTCTTACTGGACATTCCTTGTATGTGATAGTATGCCTCTCCCTAAGTGCTCTCAGGATTTTCTCTTTATCTTTGACATTTCACATTCTGAGTACTATGTGTCTTAGAGTAGGTCTATTCCGATCAATTCTGGTTGGGGTATGGTGTGCTTCTTGGACATGTAAGTTCATTTCTTTCATGAGAATTGGGAAATTTTCAGATATTATTTCCTCAAATACTCTTTCTGCCCCTTTTCCCTTCTCTTATCCTTCTGGAACTCCCATAACACATATGTTGTTGCAGTTTGTTTTGTCATTCAACTCTCTGAGCCCCTGCTCAATTTTTCCCATTCTTTTCTCTCTGTGTTCTTTTCTTCAATTTCAGCTGTTCTGTCTTTGCTATCACCTTTTCTTTCTTCTATCATTTCAGGTCTGCTATTGTATGCCTCTAATATGTTTTTTATCTCACCTATTGTGTCTTTCATTCCCATGAGCTCTGTTATTTTTTTGTTCAGGATTTCAAATTCTTCTTTGTGCTCACTCAGTATCTTCTTCTTTTTTTTTTTAAAGATTCTATTTATTTACTTTATCCATTTTAAACACCCCCTTCCCCATTTGCTGTTTTTGTGTCCATTTGCTGGGCAATTCTCTGTGTGTGTTTCCTGCCATCTCTTCTCATCCTCCTCCTCCAGTCTTCACCAGGATTCGATCCTGGAGACCTCCGATGTAGGAGAGAGGTATTCTGCTGCCTGCGCCACCTTAGCTCCTGGCTTCTGGAGCTTTCAGAGCATCTCATCTTGTCTCTCCTCTGTTACGTCATCATCCTGCTGCATGGCTCCCGGGGCCCGACAGCTCAGCGGCACACAGAGCCTGGCAGCCCATGCGCCTTCTATATATATATATTTTATTTTACCGGGAGGTCCCAGGGATCGAACCCAGGTCCCTCCATATGGCAGACGGACGCCCAACCATTTGAGCCACATCCGCCCCCCACTCAGTATCTTCTTGATGCCATTTATCTCTTTAGCCATATTGTCTTTCAACTCATTAATTTGACTTTGGAAATTTGTGTGCATCTCGCTAATTAGTTCTCTCAAATCCTGTGTCTCTTCTGAGGCTTTGATAGATTTCTCTTCTTAGGCCATGTCTTCCATTTTCTTAATATGGCTTGTAATTTTTTGCTGATGTCTAGGCATCTGATTAGGATGTAGTTTACTCAGATGTTCAATTTCTTTCTCTTTTGTAGGGATTTAGTGGAGGGAGGCTGTGTGTTACCACTGCTCTTTGATTCTTGGCTTGACATAGATCATTAGGATAGTCTCTGCTAGTTTCTCAAAACTGGGCTCTGGACCCAGTAATTGGTTGCAGACCTGCTTTCTAGGGCCTTGAGGAGGGAGGCTATAAAGGCCAGAAAAAGTCTCCTAGTTATTTTTAATTTTCTCACGTTCACATTCTTAGTCTGCCAGTAGATGGTGCTCTCTGATAGCCTTCTCAGTACAATGCATGGTTGGAGTGTGTTTGTTGCAACACAGACTGGATCAATGTGATAGAGCTTTCTGCCTGGAGGCTAAGAGCCTTGTAATTCAGACTTTCTCAAAGAGAGTTCTCTATCCTTCTCTGGCAGTCCTTTCCCTTTTCCCAGGTAGGAAATATTTCCACTCCCCTCTGGGTCCTCAACAGTCAGTTCTGGTTAACAGAAAAGGAGATTGGGAGGGTTGTATATCTTTAGCCCCTTGCTGACCCCAAGGCAAACAATGGCCCAGCCCCACCCACCCTGGAAGGGCTCCTGGGACACAGCAGACCAAATTTGTGTGTCAAAAGCTGAGCCAGGGTCGGATGTGGCTCAACTGGTTGGGCGTCCGTCTCCCATATGGAGGGACCCGGGTTCGATCCCTGGGACCTCCTGGTAAAAAAAAAAAAAAAAAAAAAAAAAGCTGAGCCAGCCTTAGGCTGTTCCCCTCTCTGTCCCCTTTCACTGGGGAAGTGGATCCCTCTAGCCCCCTTTGTAGCAGCAGGCCCAGAGGCCTGAGAATTCTAATGTGTCTTTGGTGTAGGGGAGCGACCTGGCAGCAGCAGCTGCTGGTTTCAACTTACAATTCTGTCCCGATTCCCCTCCATTGTCCCTCTCTCCTTGGGGGTGTCCAGGCTTTGCCTGGTGTCCTAAACCCTAGAAGATCTTTTTCTGGGCTGTTTCAGCCTGTCTTCCAGCTACTTTTCTGGAGGAGAAGAGAATCCCATTGAGGGTGTATTTCTAAGTTATTGATTTGGTTCCGTTGGTAAATCTATCTTTATGCCACTACCATGATGTTTTTACTTCTGTAGCTAAGTAATATGTTTAAAGTCAGATGAGAGTCCTCTGACTTCGTTCTCCTTTTTAAGACATTTTTGGCTATTCGGGACCTCTTACCCTTCCAAATAGATTTGATAATCGGCTTTTCCATTTCTGCAAAAAAAAAAAAATGCTTTTGGGATTTTTATTGGGATTGCATTGAATCTGTAAATCAGTTTGTGTAGAATTGACTTCTTAATGATATTTAATCTTCCAATCCATGACATAGAATGTACTTCCATTTATTTAAGTCTTCTTCAGTTTCTTTTAGTAATGTTTTGTAGTTTTCTGAATACAGGTCCTTTATGTCCTTGGTTTACTTTATTCCTAATTTTTCTGTATTTTTTTTTTTTTGTCTTTCTTTTTTATTCCTAAATTTTTGATGTTTTTAAGTCACTATTATAAATGGAATTTTTTTCTGATTTCCTTCTCAGATTGTTCATAGTAGTGTATAAAAATGCTATTGAATTTTGCATATTAATCTTGTATCCCACCTCTTTGCTGAACTCTTCTATTAGTTCTAGTAGATTTGCTGTGGATTTTTCATGATTTTCTAGATAAAGGATCATATCATCTGCAAATCATGAAAGTTTTACTTCTTACTTTTGTATTTGCCTGTCATCTTTATCCTTTATCTCTTTTTATCTTTTTGTCTTTTACTTCTCTTGTCCTTTATCTCTTTAGCCATATTGTCTTTCAACTCATTAATTTGACTTTGGAAATTTGTATGCATCTCATTGAATAGTTCTCTCAAATCTTGTGTCTCATTTGGGACTTTGATTTATTCCTTTGCTTGGGCCAATTCTTCTATTTGCTTAGTGTGGCTTGTAAGTTTTTGCTGATGTCTAGGCATCTGATTATGATGGTAAGTTTACTGTGATTCTCTTTGTTTCATAGGGATTAGTTGTGGGAGGCAGTGTGTTACTGCCGTTCTTTGATATTTGGGTCAACCTGTTGTAGGTCTTTAGGATTGTCCCTGTGTGCTGCTCACATCTGGGCCCTGAACACAGTAATGGGTTGCAGACCCACTTTCAAGGGCCTTGGGGAAGGAGGCTCCAAAGACTGGAAATAGACTTGTACTTGTTTACTTTTAATTTCCTCACCTGCAGCCCTCTCTGTTCATAGCATGGGATCCTGCCTGGAAGCAATTCAGAGCTTCACAATTCAGACTTTCTCAGAGGCTGTTCTCCAACCTTTGCTGTGAGCTCCCTCCCTTTTCCCAGGTAGGAAATAATTCAACTCTTCTCTGCTTCCCCAACAAACAGTCCTGGTCAGTAGTGAGGGTGACTGAGAGGGTCAGATCTCTTTAGTCCCCTCCCAGCTCACAAGGTAAACAATAGCATGGTCCCACCCTGCCTGAAAAGGCTCACTGGGCAGAGCAGACCAAATTTGTTGGCCAAATCAGAATCAGCCTAGGCTGTGACCCTCTCCTGTTTCTTGGGGAGTGGATCCCTGCAGCCCCTCTATCTGTAGCCTACATCCCCAGGCCAGATAATTAAAAATTGTCTCCTCATAGAGTAAGGAAAGGGCACCAATGGCTGCAGCTGCAGGTTTTACTCATGGTCTTTACATTGAGGTATTTTTTTACTGGATCCCTCTCTCTTCTGGGTGGTGTCCAGTTTTCCTTTAGTGTCCTAAACCCTAGAACATTTTTTCCTAGGCTGTTTCTGCCTGTCCTCTAGCTATTTTTCTGGTAAAGAAGAGAGTCCCGTGTCTTTCTAATCCACCATCTTCCCAGTAGGAGCCCCAAAACAAAGATATTTGCTTTTATGTACATAGACAAACATACTCAACAAAACAAGGAAGATTTATTCATAACCATTGCACTCCTTGTTTCTGTAACTGGTCATATGATCGTAGTAAGTATCTATCACTACCTTTTTTCCGCTGCCCATTTTTAAAGCCGTTCCTGCATTTTTGGTATTTGCAATAGTTGCACTTCACTTTCCTGGTACTAAAATCTGCTCTAGTTTGCTATAGCTGCTCAAAGCAATATACCAAGAATTGAGTTGGCTTTTACAATAGGAATTTATTAACTTCCAGACTTACAGTTTTGAGGTTGAGAAAAATGTCCAAAGCAAGGCATCATCAGGCAATGCTTTCTTCCAGATAATCAGCTACCAGTGATCCAGGACTCCTCTGTCACATGGCAAGGCACAGCGTGGTGTCTGCTGGTCTCTCCCTTCACTTCTGGGTTTTGTTGCTTTCAGCTTCTTGCTTCCATGGCTTTCTTTGTATCTGTAATTTTCTCACTTACAAAGGACTTCAGTAAGAGGATTATGATCTACCCTGGGCCATACCTTAATTGAGGTAACTTAATCAAAAGTCCCTACCTATCTAAACTCATTCTATATTCTGGTGACCCATATTTAAGTTATTAACTCCATAATTTTACACAATATATTTAATTCATAATAGTGCAGTCATACAATGTTTGTCCTTTTGTGTCTGGCTTGCTTCACTCAACATAATGTCCTCCAGGTTCATCCATGCTGTCATGTGTTTTACAACTTCATTTCTTCTTACAGCAGCATAATATTCTGTTATGTGTCTATACACAGTTTTTTTTTATCCATTCCCCATTTGATGGATAAATGGGTTGTTTCTATCTTTTGGCAATCATGAATAATGCTGCTATGAACATAGATTTGCAGATGTCTGTTTGTGTCACTGCTTTCAGCTCTTCTGGGTATATACCTAGTAGTGGTAGGTAGTAGTGGTATTCCTGGGTCATGTGGCAAATCTACATACAACATAGTTAATAATATGTATCAATAAAATTGATTTTTTAAAAAAGAAATAAAAAGCATCCAAACTGGAAAAGAAGTAAAACTCTCACTACTCACAAATGACATGATCCTATAGTTTGAATTTTCTGAAATATCTATGACAAAGCTACTAGATCTAATAAATGGTTTCAGCAGAGTGCCAGATACAAGATCCACATGCAAAAATCAGTAGTTATTTTTAAACAAATCGGTTCTATTGATTCATATTAATAAAACATAAATCCATCCAAAATGTACAATCAATGGTTTGGTATAATCATATAGTTGTGCATTCATCACTTCGGTCATTATTAGAATATTTTCATTATTTCAATAATAATAACAATAAATAAAAAACAGACAAACTAGAAAATTCTTCACCTCTCAATCTTCCCATGTAATTCATAGCTACTATTTCTCTCTATTTTTGCAAATTTATTTATTTAGTTAGTTTTATTGAGATATATTTACATACCAAATGATCTATCCAAAGCGTATAATCGATGGCTTTTATTTTATTTTGTCTTTTTAAAACAATTTATTGAAGTATATCATTCATACATGAACACACATAAACTATAAGTGTTCAGTAAACATTGTGAACTTACAAAACAAACATGTATAACATCATACAGGGCTCCCACACATCACCCCACCACAAATACTTTGCATTGTTGTGAAACATTTGTTAACAAATTATGAAAGAACATCATCAAAGTATTACTACTAACTATAGTCTGTCCCCTATACATTTTTTTTTTTAGGATTTATTTATTTATTCACTTTTATCCATTTTTACCCGCCTCCCCCGTTTTTGCTGTTTTTGTGTCCATTTGTTGGGCAACTCTCTGTGTCCATTTCCTGACCTCTCTTCTCATCCTTCTCCCCCTGTCTTCACTGGGATTCAGTCCTCAGAACCTCCAATGTGAGAGAGAGGAGTCCTACCACCGATACCACCTTAGTTCCTGGTTTTTCAACATGTCTCGTCTTGGCTTTCCCTTGTGTCACTCTCCTGTTACATTACCATCTTGCTACACAGCTTGTGGGACCTGCTGGCGTACCTGCTCGTGGGGCCTGGGGGGCTCACCCGCACACAGGGCTTGGTGGCACACCCACTCATGGGGCCAGACAGCATACCTGCATGCAGGGCTAGGGGGCTCACCCACTTGCAGGGCCTGGGGAGCTCATCCACTTGCTGGGCCTGGCAGCGCAACAGCATGTGGGACCTGGTGGCACACCTGTGTACGGGGCCTGGTGGCCTGCATGCCTTCTATATTTTTCTTTTTTAAATTTTTACCAGGAGGTCCCAGGGATCAAACCCAGGTCTCTCCATATGAGTGACAGATGCCCAACCATTTGAGCCACATATGTCCCCTTGCTATATCTCTTAAGGTTGACCAAAGATACCTAGATTTATAGTCATTTCCCATACAGGATAGTCACATAATAAATCAGGCTTAATTTATCACTAGCATTCTAAAAACCAGACCTAGGGAGAAAAACTTCATCTTTATAAGTAGTGTTTTTATTTTTTTATTTTTATTTTTTGAGAGAAGTAAGCCTTTATTTCCTTGTTTCACAAATAAAGCCAGTTGTGTTGGCTGCTTTTTGGTGATTAGTCAAAGAGACCGAAAATTAATAAGTAAGAGAGGCTTTTCCTGGCCTCTATAGCCTCCCTGCCCAAGGCCCTAGGAAACGACTCTACAACCAATTACTGGGTCCAGTGCCCAGTTTTGAGCAACCAGCAGAACAATCCTAACAATCAAGGTTGAGCCAAAAATCAAAGAGCTGTGGTAACTCACAGCCTCCTGCCACAAAAACCCCATAAAAGAGAAAGAAATAAGCATCTAAGTAAAATACAACCTAACCAGATGCCTAAGCACCAGCAAAAAATTACAAGCCATACTAAGAAAATAGAAGACATGGCCCAAGAAAAGGAATACAGCAAAGTCCCAGAAGAGATGCAGAATTTGAGAGAACTAATCAGTGAGATGAACACAAATTTCCAAAATCAAATTAATGAGATGAAAGAGAATATAGTTAAAGAGATAAATGACATCAAGAAGTCACTGTGTGAATGCAAAGAAGAATTTGAAATCCTGAACAGAAAAGTAACGGAGTTCATGGGAATGAAAGACACAATAGGTGAAGTCAAAAATACTTTTGAGGCATACAACAGCAGACTCGAAATGATAGAAGAAAGAATAAGTGATACCGAAGACAGAGCAGCTAAAATTGAAGAGAGAAAAGAACAGAGAGAGAAAAGAATGGAAAAAATTGAGCAGGGGCTCAGAGAGTTGAAAGACAACACAAAACGCAACAACATACGTGTCATGGGAGTTCCAGAAGGGGAAGAGAAAGGGAAAAGGGCAGAAATAGCATTTGAGGAAATAATAGCTGAAAATTTCCCAACTCTCACGAAAGAAATGAACTTACATGTCCAAGAAGCACACTGTACCCCAATGAGAATAAATCCAAATAGACCTACACCAAGACACATATTATTCAGAATGTCAAATGTAAACGATAAAGAGAAAATTCTCAGAGCAGCAAGAGAGAAGCAAACGATCACGTACAAAGGACGTCCAGTAAGACTTAGTGCAGATTTCTCTTCAGAAACCATGGAGGCGAGAAGACAGTGGTATGATACAATTAGGAAACTGAAAGAGAAAAACTGCCAGCCGAGAATTCTTTATCCAGCAAAACTGTCCTTCAAATATGAAAGTGAATATAAAGTATTCACAAACAAACAGAAACTAAGAGAGTTTGCAAAAAAGAATCCACCTTTGCAGGAAATATTAAAGGAAGCCTTAGACCTGAAAGAAAAAGACAGGAGAGAGAGGCTTGGAGGAGAGTATAGAAGAAAGAAAAGCAGAAAGGATAACCAAAAGAGTAAAGACAGAGACAAAAATAAGATGACATATGAAAGCCAAAGAATAAAATAGAGGAAATAAATAGTGTATTTTCAGTAATGTCATTGAATGTGAATGGATTAAATTCCCCAATCAAAAGATACAGGCTGACAGAATGGATAAAAAAACATGAGCCATCCATATGCTGCTTACAAGAAACTCACCTCAGACCCAAGGATACAAACCGGCTGAAAGTAAAAGGTTGGAAAAAGATACTCCACGCGAATAGTAAACAGAAAAGAGCAGGGGTAGCTATTATAATATCAGAAAAAACAGACTTCAAATGCAAAAAAGTGATAAGAGATGCGGAAGGCCATTATATATTAATAAAAGGGATGATCCTCCAGGAAGATATAACAGTCATAAATATCTATGCACCTAACCAGGGTGCCCCAAAATATATGAGACAAACTCTGGCAAAACTGAAGGGAGAAATAGACATCTCTACAATAATCGTCAGAGACTTCAACACCCCTCTCACATCATTAGATAGAACAACTAGACAGAAGATCAACAAGAAAACAGAGAACTTGAACAATATGATAAACAAGTTAGACCTAACAGACATATACAGAACACTGCATCCAAACTCAGCCGGTTATACATTCTTCTCAAGTGCCCATGGATCTTTCTCCAGGATAGACCACATGTTAGGTCACAATATAGCTCTCAATAAATATAAAAAGATTGAAATTATACAAAGCACCTTCTCAGATCATAATGGAATGAAACTAGAAATCAATAACAGACAGGAAAAAAGGAAATTTGCAAATGTGTGGAGACTGAACAACACACTCCTAAATATTCAGTGGGTCAAAGAAGAAATTGCAAGTGAAATCAGTAAATATATTGAGACAAATGAAAATGAGAACACAACATATCAAAACTTATGGGATACAGCAAAGGCAGTCTTGAGAGGGAAATTGATAGCCCTAAATGCCTATATTAAGAAACAAGAAAGAGCTAAACTCAAAGATTTAACTGAACAACTTGAGAAACTAGAAAAAGAACAGCAAACCATTCCCAAAGCAAAAGGAAGGAAAGCAATAATAAAGATCAGAGCAGAAATAAATGAAAATGAGAACAGAAAAATAGAGAAAATCAACAAAACCAAAAGCTGGTTCTTTGAGAAGATCAATAAAATTGACAAACCCCTCGCTAGACTAACAAAGAAAAAAAGAGAGAAGATGCAAATAAATACAATCAGAAATGAAAAGGGGGAAATTACAAATGACCTCACAGAAATAAAAAGAATCATAAGAGGATATTATGAGAAACTATATGCCAACAAACTAGACAACCTGGATGAAATGGACAAATTTCTAGAAACGCACAACCAACCTACACTGACACTACAAGAAATACAAGAACTTAACAAACCAATCACAATTAAGGAGATTGAATCCGTCATCAAAAATCTCCCAGCAAAGAAAAGTCCAGGACCAGATGGCTTCACAGGTGAGTTCTATCAAGCATTTCTAAAAGAATTAACACCAATCCTGTTTAAATTCTTCCAAAAAACTGAAGAGGATGGAAAATTACCCAACACATTTTATGAAGCCAACATCACCCTAATACCAAAGCCAGATAAAGATTCCACACGAAAAGAAAATTACAGACCAATCTCTCTCATGAACATAGATACAAAAATTCTCAACAAAATACTTGCAAATCGAATCCAACAGCATATCAAAAGACATACATCATGACCAAGTGGGATTTATTCCTGGTATGCAAGGCTGGTTCAACATAAGAAAATCAATCAATGTAAATACACCACATTAACAAATTGAAGGAAAAAAACCACATGATCATCTCAATAGATGCAGAAAAGGCATTTGACAAAATCCAACATCCTTTTTTTATAACAAATACTTCAAAAGACAGGAATAAAAGGAAAGTTCCTCAATATGATAAAAGGCATATATGAAAAACCCACAGCCAACATCATACGCAATGGGGAAAGGTTGAAAGCTCTCCCCCTAAGATCAGGAACAAGACAAGGATGCCCACTGTCATCATTGTTATTTAACATTGTACTAGAAGTTCTAGATAGGGAAATTAGACAAGACAAAAAAATTAATGGCATCCAAATAGGAAAAGAGTAAGTAAAACTCTCACTGTTTGCAGATGACATGATCCTGTATTTAGAAAATCCTGAAGTATCCACAACAAAGCTACTTGAACTAATAAATGAGTTCAGCAAAGTGGCAGGATACAAGATCAACACGCAAAAATCAGTAATGTTTTTGTACACTAGTACAGAATAATCTGAGGAGGAAATCAGGAGGAAAATTCCATTTTCAATAGCAACAAAAAGACTCAAATACCTAGGAGTTAATTTAACCAAAGAAGTACAGGACATATATGCAGAAAACTACAAAACAATGCTAAAAGAGATTTAAAAAGACCTAAACAAATGGAAAGACATTCTGTGTTCATGGATTGGAAGAATAAATATCGTGAAGATGTTAATCTTGCCCAAACTGATTTATAGATTCAATGCAATACCAATCAAAATCCCAACAGCTTACTTTACAGAATTAGAGAAGGCAATTACCAAATTCATCTGGAAAGGTAAGTGCACCGGAATAGCCAAAAGTATTCTAAAAAAGAAGAGCAATGTGGGAGGAATTTCACTGCCTGGCCTTGAAACATATTACAAAGCTACAGTGGTCAAAACAGCATGGTACTGGCATAAAGATAGACATATCAATCAGTGGAATAGAATTGAGAATCCAGAAATATACCCTCACCTATACAGTCAACTGGTTTTTGACAAACCTACCAAGCCCACATTAATGGGACAAAACAGTCTCTTCAACAAATGGTGTTGGGAGAACTGGATATTTATAAACCAAAAGAATGAAAGAGGACCCCTATCTCACCCCCTATACAAGAATCAAATCAAAATGGATCAATGATCTAAATATAAAAACCAGGACCATAAAGCTACTAGAAGTAAATGTATGGAAACATCTTCAAGACCTTGTAGTAGAGGTGGTTCTTGAACCTTACACCCAAAGCACGTGCAACAAAAGAAAAAGTAGATAAATGGGACCTCCTCAAAATTAAACACTTTTGCACCTCACAGGACTTTGTCAGAAGGGTGAAAAGGCAGCCAACTCAATGGGAAAAATATTTGGAAATCACATATCTGATAAGGGTTTAATATCCAGGATATATAAAGAGATGTTACAACTCAACAATAAAAAGACAAATGACCCAATTAAAAAATGGGCCAAAGACTTGAATAGACATTTCTCCGAAGAAGAAATACAAACGGCAAAAAAACACATGAAGAAATGCTCAACATCACTCATGATTAGGGAAATGCAATTCAAAACTACAATGAGATATCATTTCACACCTATCAGAATGGCCACTATTAAAAAGACAGAGAACTACGAGTGTTGGAGAGGATGTGGAGAGATAGGAACACTTCTTCACTGTTGGTGGGAATGCAGGATGGTACAACCACTATGGAGGACTGTTTGGCAGTTCCTAAAGAAGTTGAATATAGACTTGCCATGTGACCCTGCAATACCACTACTGGGTATATACCCAGAAGAACTGAGAGCAGTGACATGAACAGACATCTGCACACCGATGTTCATAGCCACATTATTCATCATTGCCAAAAGTTGGAAACAACCCAGGTGTCCATCAACAGATGAATGGATAAACAAACTGTGGTCTAGTCACACGATGGAATATTATGCAGCTGTAAGAAGAAATGAAGTCATAAAACATATGGCAACATGGATGAACCTGGAGGACATTATGTTGAGTGAAGCAAGCCAGACACAAAAGGACAAATACTGTATGAATGCGTTACTATGAACCAAATATATTGTGTAATATATTGTTTGATTCAAAAAAATTTTTTTAATGTATCCATTACATTTAATTGAGAAATGTGTATATTTATTCATCTGTGTTTACTTTTTAGTTTTTAATTGTTTATATTTTCAATTATTAAATGTACAAAATAAAGTTTAAAAAATGTTAAAAAAAAAAAAAAGCTACAGTGTTCAAAACAGGGTGGTATTGGGGGTAAAGATGGACACATTGACCAATGGAAGCAAATCAAGCATTTAGAAATAGACCCTCACCTCTTCAATTAACTGATTTTTGACAAGCCTACCAAGTCAATTTATTGGGAAGGAACAATCTTTTCAACAAATGGCACTGGGTGAACTGGATATCCATAACCAAAAGAATGAAAGAGGACTCTTTTCTCACTCCCTAAATAAAAATTAACTCAAAATAATAGATGTAGCTCAAGTGGTTGAATCCTACTTCCCATGTATCAGGTCACAGGTTTGATCCCCGGTACCTCCTAAAAACCAACCAACTAAACAAAAAAACCAACTCTCACTGTGCAGCAGACATAGCGCAGTGGTTGAGTGCCTGCCTCCCAAACACAAGGTACTGAGTTCGATCCCCGGTACCTCCTAAAAAAATGGATCAAAGACCTAAACACAAAAGCCAGTACTGGGAAGCGGCTGTGGCTCAATTGGTTGGGCTCCCGTTTACCATATGGGAGGTCCGAGGTTCGATTCCCGGGGCCTCCTGGTGAAGGCAAGCTGGCCCGCACGGTGCACCAAGAAGACGCAGCAGAAGGAGAAAAGCAGACACAGAAAGAGAAAAAAAAGCAAAAAAAATTCAAAGCAAATGGACACAGTGAGCACAAGTAGCAAGGGGGGAATAAATGAATAAAAAATAGATATTTAAAAAAAAAAAAAAAAAAGCCAGTACCATAAAACTCCTAGAAGAAGATAATGTAGGAAAGCCTCTGCAAGATTTGGTGGTGGGAAGTGGATGTGGCTCAAGCAATTGTGCTCCCATCTACCATATGCAAGGTCCCGGGTTGGTTTCCTGGGGTCTCTTGGTGTAGGCAAGCTGGCCTTCATGGCAAGCTGGACTGTGCAGAGACCTGGCCCACGCAGACAGCTGGTGCAACAAAAAGAGACAAAGAGGAGAGACAATGAGAGACACAACAAACCAGGGATCTGAGGTGGCTCAAGTGATTGAGTGCCTCTCTCCCACATCAGAGATCCCAGGATTGGTTCCTGGTGCCTCCTAAAGAGAAGACAAGAAGAGAAGACAAGCAGACACAGAGAGCACACAGTGAGTGGACACAGAGAGCAGACAGAGAGAGCAAAACAACAAGGTGAGGGGGGAATAAATAAAATAAATCTTTAAAAAAAAAGATTTGGTGGTAGGAGGTGGGGTCTTAGACCTAACACTCAAAACACAAACAACAAAAGAAAAAATAGATAAATGGTACCTTTTGCACATAAAAGGACTTTGACAAGAGGCTGAAAAGGCAGCCTACTCAATGGGAGAAAATATTTGGAAGGCACATATCCAATAAGGATGTAATATTCACAATATATAAAGAGATCCTACAACTCAATGATAAAAAAACAAACTACCCAATTAAAAATGGGCAAAAGGCTTGAATAGACGTTTTTCCAAAGAGGAAATACAAATGGTGAAAAAACACATGAAAAGATGTTCAACATCGCTAGCTATTAGGGAAATGGAAATCAAAACTTGTTATTGTAGATATTGTCTGGTGTTGACTAACATGTAACATTGATATAAAAAATAAATTAAATATTTAAAAATCTACAATGAGATATCATTTCATACCTATTAGAATAGCCATTATTTAAAAAACAGAAAACTACAGAAGTTGGAGAGGCTGTGGAGAAAGAGGATTGCTTGTTCATTGTTGGTGGGAATTTAGAATGGTACAGCTGCTATGGAATATTATTTGGTGGTTCCTAAGGAGCTAACTATAGATCTTCCATGTGATCTAGCAATCCCAATACCAGGTATATACCCAGAAGAACAGAGCTGGGACATGAACAGACATCTACATGCCAATGTTCAAAGACAACATTATTCACCATGGCCAAAATATGGAAGCAACCCAGATGTCCATCAATTGAAGAATGGATAAATTGTGGTATATACACACAATAGAATATTATGCAGCTGAAAGAAGAAATGAAATTATGAGGCATGTGCAATATGGATGAATCTGAAGAACAGTAAGTTGAGTGAAGCTAACCAGACACAAAAGGACAAATATGGTATGATTTTATTATTATGAACTAAATGTAATAGGCAAGCTCATGGAGTTAATAGCTAGAATATAGGTCAGCAGAAGATAGAATAAGGATAGAGAATGGAAGAGAATGGAAAGCTGAGGCTTAATCTGTGTAGAACTGATTTTGCAAAAAAGGTTGATTGTAAATGTTTGGAAAATGATAGAAATGATGAAAGCACATTATATTGAATGTTTTCCTCTAAAACAGAACACATGTATGTTAATGTTACAAGATGGTAATAATCGGGTGATATTTGGGCAAAAATACAGCCAAAGCAGACGATGGACTATAGGGACTAGTAATTAAAGAATTATTAATATTCTTCCATCAATGGTGAAAAAAACAATGTACAGTTGAGTGACTTTTAGTGTATTCACAAAGCTGTGTAATATTACCAGATCTGATATTACATTTTTGTCATCCTCTGCCTCCCCATTATTCTTTCTCCCAGCCCCTAACAACCACTAATCTACTTTCTGTCTCTATGGATTTTCCTATTCTGGATATTTCATGTAAATGGAATTATAGAATATGTGGTATTTTGTGACTGATTTCTTTCACTTAACATATTTCCAATATTCATCCATGTTGTAGCAGGTCTCAGTACTTTTTTTGCCAAATAATATTCCACTGTATGGATATACTACATGCTATTATCCATTCATCAGTTTGATGGGCATTTGTTATTTCCAGTTTTTGGTTATAATGCTATGAGCATTCATACAAGTTTTTGTGTGGACATATGTTTTCATGACTCTCGTAGGTTTACAGAGCAATCATGCGTAAAATACAGAATTCCACATAACATCCTATTATCAACACCTTGCATTGATGTGGAACATTTGTTACAACTGATGATAGACATTTTTATAATTGTACTATTAAGTATAGTCTCTGGGTTACCTTGGGGTTTATGGTCAACTTTTTGAGGAACTCCCAAACTATTTTCCAACGTGGCTATGCCATTTTACAACCTACCAACAGTGTATGGGGGTTTCAAATTCTCCTCAGCAAAACTTTTTTTTTTTTTGAGGCAATGGACTAAGGAGTTTATTAAGAAACAAGAAAAGAGAAGTCACTTAAAATAATTTAAGGGGGAGTGAATTTGGCTCAAGTGAATGAGCACCTGCTTCCCACATGGGAGGTCCTGGGTTCAGTCCCCAGTGCCTCCTAAAAAGAAAAACACAAACAAAGAGCAAACAAATGAAATAAGCAACTCAGGGGAGCCAATGTGCCTCAGTGGTTGAGCACCGGCTTCCCACATCCAAGATCTGGGGTTCAATTCCTGGCCCTGGTACCTAAAAAAAAAAGAAAAGAATTTAAGGACACCCCATAGAGTAGGCAAGACAGTAAAGAGTTTATTAAGAAACAAGAAAATAGAAGTACACAATCTGAGACATGGAAACAAGGATTGCAGCTGTGCTACAGGATGAGTCGCGCCACCAAAACTTTTTATTGTCCAACTTTTTTTTTTTTGCTTTTTTTTTGTTTTTTGTTTTGCACAGCTTTTCAAAAAAATTATTTTTTATATCAATGTTGCAAGTTAGTCAGTTAACACAAGATAATAACTATAATAATGGAAAATCTGCTCTAGTCATCACTTATATTGTCCCCTTATTATTCTTCATTCCTCAATCATGAGGGACTTGGGACGATGTTCACTTTGATGCTTCAGATTGAGAAGAGACATAGTTATTATGGAGCAGAGGAATGGAATTGTTTTGCTTCCAGTTGAAGATACTCCTTGCTTTGGGGATGGGGCTGGTTCATCTCCATCATTCTGTTAGTTGTCCAGGGTCTGTCAGAAGAACTAGATAGTAGGAGTTGGCTGTATATCTGCTGTGTTTCAAGGCTCAACAGGCATAGAATGAATCCGAGTGATTTAAGTTCCTGGGAAATATACTTAACAAGTATATTGAAAATTATAGGATCAAATACAAGAAGTAGAAGAATCATGATTAGGTAACCTACAGATGAGTGCAACTATGTTATATTGTATTAAAATTTTTTCATATATTCCCAGATAGAGCCCTGAAGGAGGTGTTGATTTTGTGTGGCCATGTGGCTTGCCTATATTGTCCAGATATCCCTAGGGCACTCAGGAGAGCTTTTGTTTGTAAATTTGTTCACTGTAGCCGTTTGTGAAGTCTGTCTGAGACCTGCCTGGGCATTACCTCCAGAATGACCTCCCAACTCACTTTGAAATCTCACAGCCAAAAAATTCTATTTGGTTTAATATTTCCCCCTTTTGATCAAGGTCTTTCTTCAAATTCATCACTGATTAACACATGGTAATAATCCCTCAGTGCCAGGGAGGCTCATCCCTGGAGTCATGTCCCAGCCTCCCACCGGGCAAGGAGAAAGGTGCTGAGTTTGTCTTAGAGAAAGGCTACATTTGACTAACAAGGAGGTTTTCAGGAGGCTACTCTTAGGCATTAAATATAATTAGTTTCATTATTACAGGAATAAGTTTCATAATAAGATCTCAATCATTGAGATCAAGAGCTTGGCTTATTAGCCTGTTTTCCTTTAATAGGACATCAAATTTGAGAAAGTAGCAGGACTTCCCCAGGAGTGAATTTTAATATTTTGTTAGCTACTGTGCAGGCCTCCTATCTATCCAGAAAATATACCTTTGGCCATGAGGATACATTTATATACCACAGAAGTATGTAGCTATATAATGTTCAAGCTGTTTCAAAGGCCCTGTCTGTCTAGGCACATGACTGTGTAAAACAATATAGCTTACAGGGAAATTTGGTTGTTTCTGTGACATAAAACATTTTTTTAAGAATAAAATATGCAACATTCCCACACACCTCCATTGTTGACACTTAACATTGGTATGGAATTGATGCAAAAATGTTAAAATGTTACTGTTAACTATAGTTCATACTTTGCTTTAGGTTCATTTTTCCTCATATACCACCCTATTATTAGCACACTATACTAGTAATGTACTTTTGTTTTATATCCTGAAAGAACATTCTTATATTTGTATTATTAACCATAACCCTTGTCCACCACAGGGTTCCACCACTATATTATACAATCCCACGTTTTATCCTTTAGCTTTCCTTCTGGTAACATATATGACTCAACCTCCCCCTTCAACCACACTAATATACATACCTCAGTGCTGCCAACTACACTCACACAATTCTGTTACCATCATCTCTGTCCACCTCCAAACCACTACAATCAACCTAATTATGAATTCTGCACGGATTAAACATCAGCTCCCTTTTCTCTACCCCCATTCTATCACCTGGTAACCTATCTTCTAAACTCTACCTTTATGAGTTTGCTTATTATAATTCATTCATATTAGTGAGATCATACACTATTTGTCCTGTTGTGCCAGCTTATTTCACTCAACATAAGGTCCTTGTGGTTCATCCATGTTGTTGCAGTCATCAGGACTTCATTCCTTCTTACAGAGGAAAATATCCCATCATATGAATATACCACATTTGTTTATCCATTCCTCTGTTGATGGACATTTGGATTGCATCCATCATTTGAGAATTGTGAATAATGCCTCTATAAACATTGGTGTGCATGTATCTATTCGTGTCCCAGCTTTCAGTTCTTCTGGGTATATACCTAGTAGCAGGGTTGCCGGATCAAATGGCAATTCTATATTTGGCTTCCTGAGGAACTGCCACAGTGTCTTCCACAGCAGCAGCACCATTCTACATTTCCACCAGCAGTGAAGGCGTGTTCCTATTTCTCCACATACTGTCCAATACTTGTAGTTTTCTTGTTTTTATATAGAGGAACATCTAGTAGGTTTGAAATGATATCTCATTGAAAGGTTTTGATTTGCATTTCCCTAATTGTTAGTGATATTGAGCATCTTTTCGTATACTTTTTAGCCAAATGTATTTCCTCTTTGAGAAAATGTCTATTCAAGTCCTTTGTCCATTTTTCAATTGGGTTGTTTATTTCTTTATTGTTGAGTTGTAGGTTCTCTTTATACATACTGGATATTAGATCTTTATTGGATATGTGGTTTCCAAACATTTTCTCCCATTGTTGAGGCTGATTTTTCACTTTCTTGACACACTCTCTTGAGGCACAAATGTGTTTAATTTTAAAGAGACCCCATTTATCTATTTTTTAAATTCATTGCTTGTGCTTTGGGTATAAAGTTTATGAAACCATTGCCTACCACAAAATCTCAAAGGTGCTTCCCCTTCCCTACATTTTCTTCTTGGAGTTTTATGGTTCTGGTTCTTATATTTAGGTCCTTGATCTACCTTGAGTTGTTTTTTGTATAGGGTGTGAGGTAGTAGTCCTCTTTCTTTCTTTTGCATAGAGATTTCTAGTTTCCTAGCAGCACTTCTTGAAGAGACTATTCTGTCCCAGTTGAGTGGACTTGACAGTCTTGTCAAATAACAGTTGGCCAGAGATGTGCAGCTTTTATATTATAGCCACCCTAGTGGATATGAAGTGCTGTGTCTTTGTGGTTTTGATGTGCATATCCTTGATGGCTAATGTTGTTGAGCATCTTTTCATACATTTATTGGCCATTTATATATCTTCTTTGGGGAAATGTCTATTCAAGTACTTTGCCCATTTTAAATTTGTATTTGCCTTTTAATTGTTGAATAGTAAGAGTTCCTTATATATCCTAAATAGAAGTCCCTTATCAGATATATGATTTTAAAATGCTTTCTCCCATTCTTTGGGTTGTCTTTTTGCTTTCTTGATGGTGTTCTTTGCAGCAGGAAAATTTTAAATTTTAAATTTTGTTGAAGTCCAACTTATTTTTTCTGTAGGCACTATGCTTTTTGTGTCATAGCTAAGAAACAAACATCAACTGATTTTCACATGTTAAACCAACTTGCATTCTTGGGATAAGTCCCACTTGGTAATGATGTATATTCCTTTTTATAGTTGCAGGATTTGATTTGCTAGTATTTTGTTGAGGGAATTTGTATTTTCAGTCACAGTGGATATTGGTCTGTAGTTTTATTTCCTTGTGATATATTTGTTTGGTTTTGTACAGGATACTACTGGCCTCATAGAATGAGTTTGGAAGCATTGCCTCTTTCTTGATGCAGTTTGTGAATGATTAGTATTGGTTCTGCTTTAAATGTTTGGTAGAATTCAGCAGTAAAGCCACCTGGGCCTGGGATTTCCCTGTGGGAAGTTTATAAATTAGTAAGTCAATCTCTTTATTTGTCAATTGTCTATTCTGAATTTCTATTTTTTCTTATGTGACTGGCCATGGTTTGATCTTTCTAGGAATTGATCCTTTTCACCTAAGTTATCTAATTGATATAGAATTGTTCATTGTAATCCCTTATACTCCTTTTTATTTCTGTAAGATCTATAGTGATGTCCCCCTCTTTCATTCTTTATGAAAATTTAGTAATTTGAATCTCCTCTCTTTTTTTCTTTATTAATCTAGCTAAAAGGTTTTTCAGTTTTGTTGATCTGTTCAAAGAACCAACTTTTGACTTCATTTATTTTCTTTATTGTTTTTTACTTTCTGTTTCTTTAATTTGCTCTCTGATGTTTATCTCCTTAGTTCTGCTTGCTCTCAGTTTTCTTGGCTGTTCTTTTTCTAGTTTGTTAAGGTGGAAATTAGGTTATTCATTTGATATCGTTCACCTTTTTATTAACAAATTAATTTTATTGATACATATTAACGAAGCATAAATCCATCCAAAGTGTACAATCAGTGGTATTTGGTATAATCACATAATTGTGCATTCATCACTTCAATAATTATTAGAGCAATTTCATTATTCCAGTAATAATAATTATAAACAAAAACCAGACAAACAAACAAAAAACCTCACCTCTCAATCTCTCTATTCTTCCCTTGCCATACATAGCTGATATTCTGTTTCCATCTTTCCAGTTTATTTGTATTTATATTTTGTAAAAACAGTCTTATATATGCAATATTGCCCATATTCATATTTCACATGAGTTTTTACTATGTTATATAGTCCCACGGTACTTTTTAAATCTTTCTGTCTAGTAATATACGTGACCTCAGACTTTCCCTTTCAACCACTGTCATGCCCATATAATAGCACTGCTAGTTACAAACACAATGATGTGCTTTCACCATTTCTATACATTTCCAAAGGTTTACAAACAACCTTTTAACCAATTCGGCACAGATTAAACCTCAGCTTACCATTCTCTAGTTATTAATTCCATGAGTTTACACAATATATTTAATTCATAATAGCACAGTCATACAGCATTTGTCTGGCTTGCTTCACTCAACATAATGTCCTCCAGGTACATCCATGTTGTCATAAACTTCACGACTTCATTTCTTCTTACTGCTGCATAATATTCCATCATGTGTATACACCACAATACGTTTATCCATTCATCGTTTGATGGACACCAGGGTTGTTTCCATCTTTTGGCAATCCTGAATAAAGAGGCAATGAACATCACTGTGCAGATGTCTGTTAATGTCACTGTTCTCAGTTCTTCTGGGTATATACCTAGTGGCGGGATTGCTGGGTCACTTGGCAAGTCTATATTCAACTTCCTTTAGAAACTGCCAAACGGTTCTCCATTGTGGCGATAACATTCTACATTCCCACTAACAGTGAATAAGTGTTTGTGTCTCTCCACACCCTCTCCAAAACTTGTAGTTACTGAGTTTTTAGTAGTGGCCATTCTAATAGGTATGAAATGATACCTCATTTTAGTTTGGTTTCCCTAATTGCTAGTGATGAACATTTTTCCATGTGTTTCTTCACCATTTGTATTTCTTCTTTGGAAAAATATCTATTCAAGTTTTTTTCCCTTTTTTTTAATTGTGTAGTTTATCTTTTTATTGTTGACTTGTAGCATCTTTTTATATATCATGGATATTAAACCCTTGTCGGAGATAAGATTTCCAAATATTTCTCCCTTTGAGTCAGCTGCCTCTTCAACCTTTTGAAAAAGTCCTTTGAGATGTAAAGTGTTTAATTTTGAGGCAGTCCTATTTATCTAGTTTTTCTTTCCTAGCTCATGCTTTGGGTGTAAAGTTTAAGAAACTACCTCTTACCACAAAATCTTGTAGATGTTTTCATATATTTTCTTCTACTAGTTTTATGGTCTGGCTTTTATATTTCAGTCCTTGATCAATTTTTAGTTAATTTTTCTATAAGGTGTGAAATAAGGGTCCTCTTTCTTTCTTTTGGATATGGATATCCAGTTCTCTCAGCATTATCTGTTGAATAGGCTGCTATGCCCCAGCTGGGAGAGCTTAAGAGCTTTGTCAAAGATAACTTGACCATAGATGAAAGGTTCTATTTGTGAGTTCTTAATTTGGTTCCATTGGTAAATCTATCTTTATGCCAGTACCATGCTGTTTTTACCACTGTAGCTAAGTAATATGTTTAAAGTCAGGAAGTGAAAGTACTCTAACTTCGTTCTTTAAGACATTTTTGGCAATTGGGACCCTATACTTTTCCAAATAAATTCTCCAACTATTATTGTGGAGGCATCTATTTCCCCTTCAGTTTTGCCATGTGTGACTCATGTATCTTGGGGCACCCAGGGTAGGTGCATAAATATTTATTATAGTTATTTCTTCTTTGTGAATTGCCCATTTTATTAATACATAATGAACTTCATTCCTTATATCAGTTATGCATTTAAAATCTATTTTGTTTGATATGAAGATTGCTACTCCAGATCTTTTTTTGGTTACTATTTGCATGGAATATCTTTTTCCAACCTTTCACTTTCAACGTGTTTTTTTTTTACCTCTGAGGTGAGACTCTTATAGACAGCATATAGGTGGCTCATGTTTTATTTTATTTTATTTTATTTTATTTTATCCATTCTATCATCTAGGTCTTTGAGTGGGGAGTTTTAGCCATTAAAATTCAATGTTATTACTGTAAAGGCATTATTTACTTCATCCATTTTATCCTTTGGTTTTCTGTTGTCCAATATTATTATTGTCTGCCTTTTTACCCTTTAATTTACCCTCCTTAATAATCTTCATTAATACACTCTTTCCCAAATCTCTTGCCTTTGTTTTTTCCTTTCAGGCTGCAGTACTCCCTTTATTATCTCTTGTAATTCTGGTATTTTGTTAACATACTCTCTCAGTGTTTCATTTCTCTGAAGTCTAAACTCACCCTCATTTTTGAAGGACAGTTTTGATGGATACAGAATTCTTGGCTGGTTTTTCTCTTTCATTGCCTTAAATATACCATAATACTTTCTTCTCATCTCTATAGTTCCTGATGACAGGTCAGCACTTAATGTTATTGAGGTTCCCTAATATGTGATGCTTTCTTTTCTCTTGCTGCTTTCAGAACCCTCTTTATATCTGTTACTTGTCATTCTGAATAGTAGATGTCTCAGTGTAGGTCTATTCAGATTTATTCTGTTGGGAGGGCATTGTCCTTCTTGGTATTGATATTTATGTCTTTCATAAGGGTTGGGAAGTTTTAGGTCATTAAATCCTCAGATATTCTTTCTGCATCTTTTCCATTCTCTTCTTCTAAGAAACCAATAATGCATATCTTTGTGTGTTTCACTTTGTCATTCAATTCCCAGAGACCTTGTTCCATTTTTTTCCATTCTTTTCTCTTTGTGTTCTCCTGTCTTTTCCAGTTCAGATATTCTGTCCTCAAAATCAATATTCTGTCTTTAAGAAGTTCAAATCTGCTGTTAGGTACCTCTAATGTATTTTTCTTTTATCTCATTCATTGTGTCTTTCATTCCTACAAGCTCTGCTACTTTTCTTTTCTTTTTTTTTTTTTTTAAAGATTTTATTATTTATTTATTCATTTATCCCCCCCTTGCTGCTTGTGCTCACTGGGTCAGCTAACCACGCCGTGCGGGCGGGCTTGCCTTCACCAGGAGGCCCCGGGAACGGAACCCGGGGCCTCCCATATGGTAAACGGGAGCCCTACTGATTGAGCCACAGCCGCTTCCCGCTCTGCTACTTTTCTTTGCAGGTTTTCAAATTGTTCTTTATGCTTACCCATTGTCTTTTTTTTTTTTTTTTACTGGGAGGTCCCGGGGATCGAACCCAGGTCCCTCCATATGGGAGACGGACACCCAACCATTTGAGCCACATCTGTCCCCCAACCATTGTCTTTTTAATATCCTTTATCCCTTTAGTCATATTTTCCTTCAATTTTTGAATTGATTCAGGAGGTTTGTGTGATTATCATTGATTAAGTTGTCTTAAGTCCTATATCTCCTCAGGATATTTGGCTGAGCCATCTCTTCCTGTTTCCTAGTATGGCTTGTAATTTTTTATTGATGACTAAGCATCTGAATATGTTGGTGAATTTACTCTGATGGTCAATCTCTCTCTTGCCTAGTGGTTTGTTTTCTTTCAAGGCTCTTCTTTGCTTTTGTTCTCCCTATTCTGAGTCTTCAAAATTGCCCAGCTTATGTTATCAAAATCAGGCCAGGAACTCACTAATGGGGTGCAGATTTTCTCCAATGGGGTTCTACTTAAGAGGTGTCTATAGGAAAATTTTCTCCTTATAGTTTCCTGGTTGGCCAGCAGATGGTGGTCATCAGTGAACCATTCCACAGAGGTACTTCTTTCAACCTCTGCTTGCCCATGATTCTGGTCTTGGCCAAGCCAAGATTCAAAGTGCTCTCTGCTGGCCTAATTCACTGAAGAGAAACCACTCTCTACCTTCCAATGCACCCTCCCTTTTCCCAGGCAGGAAGGCATCCTGCCAGAGAGGACTCTGTTGGCTTCAGTGAGCTAGGAGTTTTGTCCAGCCTTAAGGTGTTGAGAATAGGGCATGTTGCCCTTCCTGGCATGCCACAAGGGTTTAGTAACTCATATATCTTGTTCTGAGTTCTTCGTCTCTCCATCCCTTGCCCTCCTGGGGATTGCTCAGAACTATCCTGGCCTGCAGAATCCCAAAGCAGATCTCTCAGACAGCTTTTGGCCATTTCTCCACTGTTTTCATGAGAGAGTTGAGCCCTGCTTGCCTACTCCAATGCCATCTTCCCTGAGCCTCTTTCTCATTTTTAAAAATAAGAATTTACATCTATAAATTTACCTCTGAGTGCTACTTTATCTGCATCCCATAAGTTTCGATATCTGTTTCATTTTCAATCATCTCAAAGTGTTTCTTTTTCTTTCTTTTTTCTTTTCATTTCTTTTTTTTTTTTGGAGGTACTGAGGAATGAACCTGGGACCTCATACTGGGAAGCAGGTGATCAACCACTGAGTTACACCGACCCCCCACAAAGTATTTCTAATTTGCCTTGTGATTTATTCTTTGTCCCACTGGTTATTTAGAGTGTGTTGCTTAATTTCCACACCTGTGAATTTCCTAAAATTCCTGTTATTCTTTCTAATTTCATTCCCTTGTGGTAGGAAAATATACTTGATATGATTTTAATTCTTTAACGTTTATTGGTTCTTGCTTTATTCCTCATATATGGTGATCCATGTACACTTGAGAAGAATAAATATTATGCTGTTGTTTAGTGGAGTGTTTTATAGATGTTTGCTAGGTATCATTCACTTATAATATTGTTCTATTTAACTGTTGATCTTCTGCATAGTTATTCTTTCCATTATTGGTAGTGAAGCATTGAAATCTCCAAATGATGTTGTTTCTTTGTATGTTTCTCTATTTAATTTGGTTAGTTTTTATTTCGTGTATTTTGGGACATTGCCATTAGGTTCATTTATGTTTGTACTTGATATATCTTCCCAATGAGTGAAAATTTCTCATTGGGAAGAAATGACTTCTTTTGTTTCTCATAGCAAATTTTTTTTCTGAAAGTCTATTTGAATGATGTTGTTATAATCACTGCAGATCTCCTTTAGTTATTATTTTCACATTATATCTTTTATTCATCAATTTACTTTCAATCTATTTGAATCTAAAGTATATCCATTGTAGACAGCATGTAATTGGATCATTTTTAAAAAATCTGTCAAACTCTGCATTTTGATTAGAATGTTTAATCCATTTACATTTAATGTAATTACTGGTGAATAGGGTTTCCATCTGCAGTTTTTTTTTTATATATATATATCTATTATTTATTCTTCTGTTCCTCCATGATTCCTTATTTTATGTTTAATTGATATTTTGTAGTGTATCATTTAATTCCTTTGTAATTTCTTGCACTATATATATTTATCTTTTTGTACATGGTTGCTCTGGGAACTACAATTAACATCTTAATTTATAACAACATAGTTCAGATTAATAACAACTTAATTTCAGTAGTTTACAAAAAAATTTGCTCTTGGATAGCTCCATTCCCTCCCCACTTCTTTGAGCTATTATTGCCATACAAATTACATCTTTATACTGTTAAGCTCAACACAATTTTATAAATTTACCTTATGTAAATCATCTTTTCAAGACAGAATTACATTTATACTGCATTTTATGTTTATCTATGCAGTAACATTTCCAGTGCTGTTTATCTTTTTCACATGAATACAAGTTACTGCCTAGCATCTTTTCATTTCAGCCCTAAGAACTCTTATTAGTATTTCTTTTAGGGCAGGTCTACTAGTAACAAATTAGATCAGTTTTTGTTCATCTAGAGATGTCTTAATAGGTCCTTCATTTCTTAAATTAACATCATTCTTATTTGTTTTATTGTGTTAACATATGTATAACATAAATTTTGCCATTTTAACTATTTTTAAGTATACAATTATACTTACCTTCACAATGTTGTGCAACCATTCTTCATTTTTGAAGATGTTTTTCCCTGGTTATAGAATTTGTGGTTGCTGGTTTTTTACTTTCAACACTTTGAACGTCATCCCACTGCCTTGACGTTCATGGTTTCTGATGAGATCTTGGTTTTTTATCTTATTGAGGATATTTTGTACAGAATGAGTGGATTTTCTCTTACTGCTTTCATGATGCTCTCTTTGATTTTGCCTTTGTCTTTCGTTAGTCTGTCTATGATGTGTCTAAGTGTAGATTTCTCTGAACTGATGCTACTTGAAATTCATTGAGCTTCTTGGAATAT
Source organism: Tolypeutes matacus (assembly GCA_026826555.1). NCBI lineage: Eukaryota > Metazoa > Chordata > Mammalia > Cingulata > Chlamyphoridae > Tolypeutes > Tolypeutes matacus. The sequence continues at coordinate 914,981 of JAKSZT010031676.1, read as the reverse complement.
TTACATCAAATGTGGAGATTTTTGGCCATTATTTCTTGAAATATTATGTCTTCCTCTTTCTCTCCTCTCCTCCTAGGATTCCCATTATGTATACTTTGGTCTATATTGCTAAATCTCTGCTCACTTTTCTTCATTCTTTTGGTCTTAAGATATGACAATCTGTATTTTCTGTCTTCAAGTTACATTGATGGAGTTTCAATTAAAGGCCATGACTACTGACAGAAAAGAAGGTCACCTTGGAATGTAGGAAACAAGCCCTCCAGTCTCATGCTAATAGGAGCTGGGTGGGGAAACATCCTGAGCTTGTAAGATTTACAATGTCCGTGAATTTCAGGAAGGAAAAGAGGAACTGAGCCATTAACCTTTAAGACTTGTTGATTTCAGTAAAATGTAACTGTCAAGTATCTATTGCCCTTGCACATGCTCACATGTATTTTCTTTGTTCTAAAGCCAAAATAAAAGCCACACCTTAGGATGTGGCTGGGCTCTTCTCTCCATATCAGATGGAGAGTCCTCTGATCCCAGTTTTTCTTCTCTTTGTCTTATTCTTTCTTTCTCATCTGTGGCACCATTTTCACAGACCCAGTTCTTGAACGCCAACATATGGCGCCCAACTTGGGGCACTGAAAATGAAACTTTTCTGTCAGTCAGTTCATGGACCAAGGAGCTCCTGAGAGTGGTTTTAAAAGAAAAAGAAGGGAAGCGGCTGTGGCTCGATCAGTGGGGCTCCCGTTTGCCATGTGGGAGGCCCCGGGTTCGGTTCCTGGGGCCTCCTGGTGAGGGCAGGCCCGCCCGCACGGCGTGGTTAGCTGACCCAGCGAGCGCAAGCAGCAAGGGGGGGATAAGTGAATAAATAAATAAAATCTTAAAAAAAAAAAAAAAAAGAAAAATAAAACAGAAAAGGTAAGCTTCATTCTTGGAATCAACAGGGTAATGGGTAATCAGCAGTCGAACTTTGAAGAGTTCTCTAGAGTGTTAAAAACTTTATTAAAATGCACCGGTGTAACTATTAAATCCTCGGCTTTTGAGGAACTTTTTTCTTTTGTACAGAAATGTTGTTATTGGTTTTAGCCACAAGGGTGGGATATTTTAAACCTGAAACATTGGAAGTTAGTGAAGAAAGCTTTAAAAAGGGTTTATCAAAAAGGAAAAATAATGCCCCTTCATGTATGGTTTGTGTAGTCTTATTCTTTGTGTAGTCTTATTTCTGTTGATCTTCAACTCCAGCTGTGGATGTTAACCTTTCAGTTCCAGTAGCAACTTTATAAACCTCCTACTGCTTACATAATGATAAGGCTGTGGGATGATAAAAGCTAATAAAATTAAACCACTGGAAAAGTAAGAAAACTTAGCAATAGTTTCCAGAAAAATTCTCAAAAGCAGTGAAATCAAAGATATATGTTTCTATTGATGTGTTGTAACTTGTTTTGTGTTTGTATGGTTGTTCAGTGTCTCTATATTTTGATACCTCCAGATGGTAATATTAAATTAATGAATAAAAATTATTAAAAGAGCTCTATTCAAATGGCCAACATTAAATAAGTGCTTATATTAATAAATAAATATGGGAATTAATTTAAAATAATAAAAAGATATAAACAAACTAAATCATTCTAACAAGTTTGTTTAATGTTGATGGTAATTGTATGTTGTCAGAAGTTTGCTTAGAAGCAATTTCTAAAATCATTGTGGTAACTTAATTAGAGAAGGTATATAGAATGTGCTTTTATTATTAAAGAAAAGAAAGTAATTTTATCATAAGATAAAATGACTAAGTTATTAAAACAGGGTTAGAATTTTGTTCTTTCTCGGGGTTTCTCAAGTCATTGGTTTGTTTTGGTGGAAGTTTGCATAGAGTTTTTCTGCTGGGTGATCAGTATGTGAGAGGGAAAGTGTTTTTATCAAAGTAGCTTCTTGTGCTTTGGCCTTGACGTTTCCTTGGAGAGATAGGTTTTTTGCTTTTGGGGGAACATGATGTTTAAACCTGCTTTCTCAAAAAAGCTTTTTGTTTCAAACTGTAACAAATGGTTTAGTCTGTTGCCTGGAAGGAGGTGGAATACTGAAAGTGGTTAAGTTCATATGATGTAGGTTGAGTGAAGTGTTTGAAACTGTAACGCAACTGAGGGAAATTTTCTATTTTTATAACAATTAAAGTTATATGAATAAAAAGTTCATATAAATACTTTAAGGATGTATAAAATTGCTGAAAATTTAATAATGTTTCAGTGTAATATTAAATAAAAGTATACTGTTATTAATCATAATTTTAATTATTTTAAAATATAATAATGTGTTATAAAACTACCTCTCTGCCTAAAAATCAAAAGGCAGATGCTTTAACTTAAGTTTATCTGATTTACTCCACCTCTGCTATATATAATAATAATAATAAATGGAAACTAAAATAGTAAGCACATCAAGGATGTTTTGTAACAAATTCTAAAAAAAAAAAGTATATTTCAAAAGGTGTTGTATTCCTCCCTGGAGGAGCTGGCCACTCTCCCAGGGACTGATGCATAAACCTTAAAATATACTGCTCAAGGAGTGTTGTGTTCCTTCCTGGGGAGGCTGGCCCCTTCCTCAGGAATTAGCAAAATACTCACAAATTGGCATATTATTATTATTGACTTAAAAGATTGTTTCTTTACTATTCCTCTTAATCCAAATGATAGAGAAAAATTTGCATTTACTATTCCTTCTATTAATCATTCAGCTCCTACTGAATGATATCAGTGGAAAGTTTTACCTCAGGGAATGATGACCAGTCCTACATTATGTCAATCCTTTGTTCACATTCCATTACAAATTTTATGAAAACAATTTCCTAAGGCTATAATTATTCATTATATGGATGATATTCTTTTTGCCACCGAGTAATCTACTGAGCTGAAACAACTATTTCAGCTGGCTAAAGAAGTTCTTCCTCAACATGGGTTGCAAATAGCAGAAGAAAAAATTCAAAAACAAGTTCCTTTTCAATATTTAGGTCATACATATAATATTAGAAATATTATAACTCCACAAAAGGTCCAGTTTCAAACTGATAATTTATGTACTTTAAATGATTTTCAGAAGTTACTGGGTGATATTAATTGGGTACAGCCTACTTTAGGAATTCCAACTTACGCTTTAACTAATCTTTTCAATACCCTAACAGGACACCCTGACTTAAATAGTCCTCGCATTTTAAGCCCAGAAGCAAAAGAGGAGTTAAAATGGTTGGAAAAAAGAGTGCAAAATAACCAACTAACAAGGATAAATGTAAATCTTCCAATTTCTCTTTTAATATTTCCATCTTGCCACTCCCCTACTGGGATACTTTGGCAAGAGGACAGCATAATAGAATGGATAATCCTTCCCAACAAAGATACAAAAAAACTTCTGATTATCATAAACTTACACATACTAATGCTTCTGGCTTATGTCATAAATATCCCCACTTAACAGTAAAAGAAAGTAAGAGGATTGTTAGACAATGTCCTACTTGTGGGCCCATAAATGCCCCCACTTTCTCTCCAGGAACTAATCCCTGTGGAGAACATCCTAATGAAATTTGGCAAATGGATGTTACACACGTGCCTTCTTTTGGCCGCCTTCAGTATGTGCATGTGACAGTGGACACATACTCTAATTTTATTTGGGCAACTGCTCAAGCTGGTGAAAAGGCCTCACATGTACATTCTCATTTATTACATTGTTTTGCTGTAATGGGCCTGCCAGCACAGCTAAAAACTGATAATAGGCCTGCCTATCTTAGTCAATCTTTCAAAAACTTTTGCGGTGACTGGAATATTAAACATGTTACAGGAATTCCATATAACCCCCAAGGACAAGCCATAGTAGAAAAAAGTAATCACTTATTAAAATTAATGTTGCAAAAACAAAAAGGGGGAGATGAAGGAGAATCTGCCAAAGACAAACTATCTAAAGCATTGCTTACCTTAAATTTTCTTAATAGACAACAAATTTCTAAGACCACAGCAGCAGAAAGACATTGGGAGGTTAATAAAAAGAATGAAAATGAAAAATGTGGACAACCAATATATTGGAAAAATGAAACAACCAATAAATGGGAAAAAGGAGAGGTAAAATTTTGGGGTCGAGGTTTTGCTCTTATCATTACAGAAACAGGAGAAGAGCAGTGGATCCCCTCCAGAAGAATCAAGCCTAGAGTTGAAGATGCTGCCAAGACTTAAACTGTGGACATGGTGGTTTTACATTGGATTAATTACAGGTAAAGTATTAGGTCAAGGAAAGATACCACATCATAATTACACTTATTGGGCATACATTACCAACCCACCTCTTTTAGAGCTGTTAACTTGGAACAATGAGTCTTACCCAATTTATCATAATCAATCTCACCATTTCCCAGGACCTGTAAATATATGACTACCCTTAAAGCAAAAAGAAGAAGGGTAACTTATAGAAAATTTAACTTTACCTTTTATAGACTGCCCTATTTGTATTGGATATGGTTCTGTATGCATGCAACCTAAAAATCATAGTATAGTTTTAACAGAGAAAAATCAAACTCAAATTTATGTTCTCATTTTCCCTTCTTTGCCATATAAACCAGAGAATATGGTAAATCTTACATGTCACTCTCACAACAGACTACTTAATGACAAATGGCATATTTGTCATGGGCTTACAGAGGTTGTGTTGTTGTTAATGATTCCTATGGAATTGTAAAGGATCGGGCCCTTATAGGGATACCGAAACCTATTAAAAACACAACCATATCTTGGTTCATTAATAATTCAACCATAATCACAAGTGACAGTAATCCTTATTTCTGGAATTCTGGTAATACAGCATTTATTAACAGCTCAATAATTTGTAAAAATCAAGGAAGATATATCCCACAACCATGGGACACTAAACTTAACAAAACTCAGTTATTTGTGGAAATTATTTTGGGGAACTGGTCCAATTTTTGAAAGGCAAGGCAACAAAACTGATATTACTATTTTAAAAAAGAAAAATCAACTCAATTTCTTACAGTATGTGTACGAGATCCTATAGTTTTATCATTGGAAAAGTAACTTTTGGTGAAAGGAGCATTAGTTGCTCCAATTGTTCCTTATTTACATGTCTTAAGAATTCATACTTGCAGGAAAATCAAACTTTTTATAGCAAGAAGAAGAAAAGGACTATGGTTACCGGTTCAGATGACCAGACATTGGCAGCAGTCTCCAGAATCCCAGTTGCTGTGGCATTTCCTCGACCATTATATAAAAATAACTAAAAGACTGATTGGACTTTTAATAGCAAGAATTTTGGGACTGATTGGCATCATAACTGCTGCAGCTGTCACTGGCACAGCCCTGCATCAAGGAGTCCAGAATCAACAATATGTTAAGGACTGGCATAAAAATGCAAGTGAGATGTGGCATAGCCAGTCTCACATTGATATGGAACTGAATAATCGTGTGTATGATCTTGAAACAACTATTATACATTTGGGTAATCAAATTTATAATTTAAACTTGTTAAGAGCTCTTAAATGTGATTGGAATGAAGGTTCTTTTTGTATTACTCCTTTGGCTTATAATAATAGTGAACATGATTGGGAGGAAGTGAAAAATCATTTGGATATAAGCATAATGTTTCTATAGATCTTTTAGAATTGCAAAAGAAGGCATTGAGCATGTATCAAAACAAATTGAAAAAAACCACTGGTGCAGCCGTTTCATTGGTGGAAACAAAAAACAGTTCAAATATAATTTTGGATTGGATTTGGAATTGCTATATGCATTTTAATTGTTTGTATTGTCAAGGGTAGAGTAAAGACATATATTCATAGAAAAAACAAAGAATTAAATCAGATAAATGCATTTATGTTAAGAAACTTGGCCATGAAAAACCAACTTTGCATTATTTAGTAGAAAGATTCTATTAATAACCCCTTGGTCTTAATACTAATTATCTGCACAAAAATATTCACTTAAGGAACCTGAAGAAGTATAAATATTAATGAAATTGCCTTCCATGTAAGAGCTCAAAAGCTTGACTGGTAGTCAATGACGGGTAAGATTCTCAGAGGAGGACAACTTAGGCACAGTCACAAGAGCCTATGGAAGAAGACAAGTGTGACAGGAGGTCACCTTGTATCAGCTTATATAATGGTTCCTATGAGCTTTAACTAATAAAAAAGGGGGAAATGATGGAGTTTCAATTAAAGGCCATGACTACTGATAGAAAAGAAGGTCACCTTGGAATGTAGGAAACAAGCCCTCCAGTCTCACGCTAATAGGAGCTGGGTGGGGAAACATCCTGAGCTTGTAAGATTTACAATGTTTGTGAATTTCAGGAAGGAAAAGAAGAACTGAGCCATTAACCTTTAAGACTTGTTGATTTCAGTAAAATGTAACTGTCAAGTATCTATTGCCCTTGCACATGCTCACACGTATTTTCTTTGTTCTAAAGCCAAAATAAAAGCCACACCTTAGGATGTGGCTGGGCTCTTCTCTCCATATCGGACGGAGAGTCCCTTGATCCCAGTTTTTCTTTTCGTCTTATTCTTTCTTTCTCATCTGTGGCACCGTTTTCACGGACCCAGTTCTTGAACGCCAACATAACATATTCTTTCTTCCGCCAGCTTAAATCTATGTTGAACACCTCTTGTAAAACTTTAATTTACTATTTACCTTTCAACTCTAGAATTTTTATTTGGATGTTTTAAAATAATTTCTCTTTAATGATATTCTATTTTTGGTGAGACATCATTTTCATATTTTCCTTTAATTCTTTAGACTTGGTCTCCTTTTGTTCTTATTTGCAATACAGTAGCTGAGTTAAAGTTTTTGTCTAGTAGGTCCAACATATACCTACCCAGGAACAGTTTTTATTGACTTCTTTTTTTCCTGTGTATAGGCCCTACTTTCCTGTTTCTTCTCATGTCTCCTATATTTTTTTAGACCAGACGTTAAAAATAATAAAATGTGGCAACTCCAGGAATCAGATCCCCCATCCGACTAGGGTTTGTTTTTCTTGTTGCTGCTGCTATTTGTTTGTTTGTTTGTTTAGTGACTTACATGGACTTATTCTTTTTTTTTTTTTTAAGATTTATTTTATTTATTTATTTCATCCCACCCGTTGTTTTGTGCTCACTGTCTGCTCTCTGTGTCCATTTGCCATGTGCTTTTTGTGTCTGCTTTTTCTCTTTAGGAGGCACCAGGAACCGATCCTGGGACCTCCAGTATGGGAGAGAGGCACTCAATCGCCTGAGCCACCTCATCTCCCTGGTCTGCTGCATCTCTCACTGTCTCTCCTCTGCATCTCTTTGCTGTGTCATGTTGCTGCATCAGCTCTCTATGGCACAGGCCAGCTTGCCTTCATCAACAGGCCCCAGGAACTGAACCTGGGGCCTCCCATATGGTAGACGGGGGCCCAATTGCTTGAGCCACATCCACTTCCCTGGAATAATTCTATAAAGTCTGTTGTCTTTTTTTGTATTTGGTCACTGAAGTCTCTGCCCATTAGCTTAGGGGTCAGGTAATGATCAGACAAAAGTTTCTTAAATGCCTTGAATCAATAAATCTCCTACTCTTTGCCAAGGGGCTCTATATATTACCTGGTCTGAGACATCAATCTTCTGGCAGTTTATTCTACTATAACCTTACTTCCTCATCAGAGTTGAAAGACTGGGACATGCTCAGGTATTTCCTGGGCAAGTATGTGTAAACTTATATATAATCCCCAGGGATATGTTAGAGCTTTTCAAAGCCCTGTGTGGACATCTCACTCCACAGATAATCATTTTAAGTTTTTTTTTTTTTCCCCACATCTTGTTTGCCCCAACTTGCATTCCCACCGCAGGCAGCTGCAATGTTAAACAATTTGCTGCTAGTTGTTTAGACAAATATTCTGAGAGTAGAGTTTCTCACTCAGTAGCTTTGAGTCAGGTCAAATAAAGACTAGCCCTGTGGTTGGGGTTTTAAAGAGGGAGCTGCCAGACAGGTCAAATAGTGATAGTTCTCTAGGGATGGGTCTTTTTGTGAAGCTTAAAACTCATTCAGCCCCTCCAGTGGCTACTAGGCTGCTTGTTTTCATACCTACTGTACCTGTGAGGCTGCTGACATTGAAGACTACTATGGCATTGTGGAGAGGAGGATGCAAATGAAGCAAGTTCAAAATGCCACAAAGTAATACTAAGATTCAGACATTTTTTCTTGAATAAATGCTCCTTAGATTGTTGAAAACCTTTGATTAATTCCCAGTGCTCTGAAAAAGTTGATTTTGGCAACTTTACAGCTTTTTTCTTGCTTTTATGGAGGAGCAGATTTTCAGATGTCCTTATTCTGCCATTCCAGAATTGTTTTTTCAGAATACTTCTATCTGAAGAAGTGAAGTTTAAAGTTTAAATAATAGTGGTTACTATATTAGTGTCCTAGGGCTGTGTAACAAGTTACCACAAACTGGGTGGCTTGAAAACACAGAAGTCTATTTTCTCAGCTGTGGAGACTAGAAGCCTGAAATCAAGGTGTCAGCAAGGTTGGTTCCTTATGGAGTCTCCTAAGGGAGAATCTGTTGCATGACTCTCTATAAGCTTCTGGTGGTTGCAGAAAATCCTTGGCTTGTAGACACATCACTCCAATCTCTGCCTCTGAACATGTTGTTCTTCCTGGGCATGTCTGTGTCCCTGATTTCTTTTCTTAAAAGTGTACCATGGGGGATGGATGTGGCTCAAATGGTTGAGCATCCATCTCCCATATGGAGGGACCTGGGTTCGATCCCCAGGACCTCCCGGTAAAAAAAAAGTGTACCAGTCATTGGGTTGAGAGCCCACCCTCACCTAATCTGACCTCATCTTAACTCACTACCTCTGGAAAAATCTTATTTCTGAATAAATTCACATTTTGGGGCTCTGGTTGGACATGAATTTTGGGATGACACTAGTCAACCCAGTACAGTTGGTCATATGAAAAATGGTCTTTGATTATACAGTCTGTTCTTAACATGAAGTAGTAAAATGTTTATTAAATTGGTTAAGAAGACTAACTTTCCCTATACCTCTCTTGCCTCAGGTTCTAACAATATATTCTCCTCAAAGTAGTTTTCATCTGAGATGTTATAAACTACAGCAGTCACCAATAACTCTGTGCTATTATGTATTACACTCTGTATTAGTCAGCCAAAGGGGTGCTAATGTGAAATACCAAAAATGGGTTGGTCTTTATAAAGGGTATTTATTCGGGGTAGAAGTCCACAGATACCAGGCCATAAAGTGTTAGGTTTCTTCTCTCACCACAGTCCATTGCCACGTGTTAGGGCAAGACAGTTGCCAGTGTTTACCAGGGTTCAGGCTTCTCTGGGGTTCCTCTCTTCCCGGGGCTGCGTTTCTCTCCGGGCTTAGCTCCTGTTTCCTCCACAAGGTCAGCTGTAGACGATCAGGCAAACGGCTTGCTTCTCTTCTCCTGGGGCCTTCTTTCCAATATCAAAACTGCTTCTCAAAAGACTGCTTCAACTCTGTTCTTTGCCTTGCCTTTTATATTCAATTCCCCACCCACCAAGGGGTGGGGCTCAATGCCCTAATCATAACCTAATCATGCCCAGATTAACAAATCAGTTTACAAGCATGATCCGATTATATTTTTGGAATTCATAATTATATGAAATTCCCCAACGGTTATACACTCCAATGGAAATTCTTCTCTATTTCATTCTGGTATTGAAGTTACTGTGATAGAGTGACCAGGCACTTAGTAATGTCAGCAGGTGATTTCTAATCTCTCCTCTTGTTTGCCTAAATATCCCTGTCATAATTTACTAACAGGAAACACACTCATGAATCTGACCTTGCCACCATCTATCACCTATCAGAGGTTGGTAGGGATTACCAGAAAAGTCCAGCCCTAAAGCAGAATATTTCTTTGGAGGGAAATGCTAACCCAATAGAATTAAACTAGAAATAATTTCAAAGGAAAGAGTGAATTTAATGAGAGAGATCTGATTGTGGTTAATTGTCTTAGTATTTTGGGTAATATACTTCATGTTCTTTATAACGATAACTATTATTATTATGGACTCTAACCTTCACTTTAGCAGAACATACTTGTGTTAACTGGACTAAACACTCTCTCTAAAACAATCTTTAGTCAGTGGGCCATGCTCCTAAATGTCTCTACTGGCATTGTCAACACCTACACCAAGAACTCCCTCCTTGATTGCCTTGTTGTTCCAACCAATCTCTCAAAGTTCATGGTGGAATAGGATTTGTCTCAGATGATAGATTTTTTTTTTCTTTTTTCTTTTTTCTTTTTTTTTTGGTTAGGCCAGTAAGAAGAATTTATTGGGAAATGGGTGAAAAGAACAAAGGTTGCTGAGAGATGGGTGAGAAAGACAGAGATATGACTGAGGTTTGGCAAGGGCTCCTCTAGCTAGAGAGAGCGAGCTCTGTCTTATGTGGTTACCTTTTAAGGTATTACACCTCCCCTTGCTAATGCTAAGGGTAGGAGCCCCAGCTGTTATAGGCTACTCTACCAATGGTGGGGCCCAATGGTGAGGACTGTTTGGAATATCTGGGTCCAAGGGAAAGTCCCAGAAAGAGTTAACTGGGACCTCAAGGTCAGGGTCAAGGTCTCGGCAGGGTCTCAGGACCATGTTGTCTGTCAGTCATGTTGTCTGTTGGCCATGTTGTGGCTCATGTTTTCCTCATTTTGCTGTATTAACCTGCCTCAACTCCCACCTCAATGAGTTCATGCCCTTATTCTTAAGGAGGTGTTGAGGGGCAATTGTTATTCTTCTGTTATGACTTCCTGCTGGGTAGTGCAGTAGTCCCTGCATGACAAGGCATAAACCTCTCTAGCTATTCTATTGAGGTCAAGGAAAGATGGGTCAGATACTGTGGTTAGAACAGGATGAAATCCCCATGTGACTAATAAGGTGTTGATTCTGTAAGAAATAAACTTAATTAGAATTTTGTAGATACATGGCCTCACTAAAAGGATAAAGAAGATGGTGGTAAGCATGTCCAAAAGGGGCCAGCTATGACATACTAGACCATGAGAATGAGAAAAGCCAGGTGCCTACAGAGGCTGCATCCTCCCAAAGTTGATGGGAAGCAGCATTTTTCCTTGAGTTCTTTCATGCTGTTATTTAACTCTAGGGAGAGATTGTGGTAGATATGCTGGGTTTAGGTATAAACTGCCAACCATAGTACCCACAGCAATGGTTATGCTTAGAACAGCTAGGAGAGGCATGGAGAGGCATTGCCCTAGACATAAACTCACAAAGACAGTATAGGAAACAATAAGACAAGCATATGGCAAACAAAATAAAGACAGTACTTAAGAGAGCCATTTCTTTATTTTATAAGTACATTCATTAACTACTTAGAAAATGAATTAAGTTTACCAGGACTTTTAACATGTTCAATATCCCGCTGCATATGATCTGGAATAGAAAAGATATCATCATAATCATCAGGTATATATCTAGAATAGGAGAGATATAGGTGTAGCACTCAATACTAATTGCACAAGTTCCTCTTTGAACTAAAATTAATAGATCTAAGCTCCAAGTTTGCAATACCATACATGTTATTTCTCCATGGGAGCAGGCCATAATGCCAATTGTGTTTAAGTTATACTTACATTGTTCTGTTAATCAATGCTCCACTTTGTATGCCTTTCACACAGTCAGCATGCTGCAGCACCGTTGACCCTAGAAAGAAGCTAGGAAGATAGGCTCCAATATTTCACTGGCCTGGTGCATAGCTCCCTTCAGCACTCTGAATCAGAGCCAGTCTGGAGGCAATATCCATTATACATCTGGCCATATCGAGCCATTGCTGGCTGCTGCAGGAGTCTGAAACTGCAATGTATTCTCCATCCACTTCAGGAGCATGTTCAGAGACGTAGTAGATACTTTTATTGTTTAAGGGTAAGTGATCAACCTAGCCAATAACTCAAATGGAGAGGCAACATGCAGTGTACTGATTAGCTTTAGTGGAGTGCAGCTCTTGCTGGACCCCTTCCAGAACATATTGCTTACTCCCATTCCCATCTCTTCTATTTTGGAGCTGAGCACAAGGTTGGAGAGTCTACACTGGGAGATTTAGGGCCAATTGACATGGTAAAATTCTGGGCCTGACTCGTAGATTAGTGCTATAGTGAAAAATGCAATTAAGATCTATGAATGTATCCTAGCTTAGAAGGGTAGTTATGTATACGGCTCAAGTTCACAACACGTGTCAGAACTGGGAATTGGCCTACTTTACCTGGCTTTAATCAATGAGATTTGGGAAACAAAATAGTCATATCCCAATTCCCCATTGAAATAATTCACATGACATATATGAAGTGTCTGTTTATTTAAACAGGTGTCAGAGGCCCCACCATGGAGCAAGAACTGAGTAGCTAGGAGCTGTGGGGCTGAACAGGGCTGGGATATCCTGGCATCAGAAAGTAGAAGGAACTCAGTTGAGCAGCCAGAGCATCAACAGGGACAAGGTGCAGAGGAGAGGCACCATTCTATGGGACACAGCCTCACTCATAGTCTCAGCATAGAACCTAGCCACCTCCTCGTTGGGGTTGTCCTGGTCTGGGTCGAACCACATCTGGATGCAGCGACCACTCCCTCGGCTGTAGTTGCTGACCTTGTAGGAGTGACTCCAGATTTCATTGCACAGGACAGTAGGTGTGGGGAAGTAGAAATGGAAGGGCTGGCAGGTAGCTTTCACTGGGCATTGGTTATACCCTGTAGAGAGGATGAAGACCAGATGTTGGACCGAGAACTGTCAATTCCTCCAACAGCACCCCAACCCCAAATTCATATACCCGTTCCACACACTTCCACCTTCAGTCCACCTCCAACCCCTAACCCCTGCTCTCACCTGAGGTCCAGTTCCAGCCCTTGTGCCAGTTGCTCTTACAGGTGTAGGAGGTGCGGCAGTCCTCCCACCACTTCTGACAGTCCTCTTTGCACAGAGGCACGTTCAGGATTCGCTCTTTGCGCCAGCTCTCGTCCACCTGGGGAATGTTTGTTAAGAAGAAGGGCTTAAGTTCAAGAATCTCAAGAGTGAGGCCTACAAAGAACTAGAACTGGGGGAAAGATGCATGGAAAGCTCCTCTGCTGGGTCAGAAGTACAGAGGAAGACACTCATACCTTCTGGATCCAGGGCCCCAAATTGGGGGAGCACTCATAGAGGCAGGTGTCCTGGATGAAGTGCCGTTTGCAGGTAGGAGCTATCACTCCACAGTGGTCCCAGTTGAATCTGTACAGGTAGGAGATATCCTTATGGGCTTCCTGGCTGGTGTTGTGGGAGCAGCAGGAGTTCTTCTCCCAAGGACGACACTGAATAGGGGAAGATAAAGGAACTAACTCCCATGCCCACCACAGCCAGAATAT
>JAKSZT010031676.1:872842-896044 GCA_026826555.1 Tolypeutes matacus | reverse complement strand
ATTTCCAGGCCATGTCTCTTGTGCCTGCAGGGGGAGCTGTGGTTAGGGAGTCCAAGGCCTGGGGGAAGAGCCCTGCACAGGGTGTCCCTCCCTTCACTTCGTGCCTCAAGCTCCCCAGCTCCCCAGCTTGAGGGGATCATGCCCTGGGCCTTCGGTGTGGGGGTCCTGAGACTCCCTGAGGCTGAGGTAGAGAAGGCTGTAAAGTGGGCTCCCCATCCCCAGGCTTGGAGAGCTCCAGAGCAAAACTGGGCTTAGTTGGCAGGGAGTCGTCCCAAGCTGGAGGAGATGCCTTTTGTAGGCACCTTCTCCCTGGACTTGATCAATGAGAGGAAAAGAGATAGTTCAGATCCATCCCTGCTGCCCTGGCGAGGCCCAGGGCCACACAGTGTCCTCATCCTGAGCCCTGTGATTAGACCCTGTGATCACACCCTCGGTCACCTGGGTTCCCATGCCGGCTAGCAGTCCTCTTATCCCCTAGGAAGGTTGTGCCCTAGCTCTGCTGAATTCTCCAGATTGTTTTGAGGATCAAGTGAATGTAATACACGGGATGCCACATGGTCAAACGATACAGAAATAGGAAGAACAATTATTTTTAAATAGCTTTGTTTCCTCAGACTTTTCCTTCCCTGTTCTCTGAAGCCCCGTCCCCCTCCCCACCCCCTCCTGGCTCTGGCCTCAGTCTCTCTGGGCTAAGGCATCAGCTCCCCATCCCATTCTCCAAAAAGTCAATGCAGAGATCTTTGGCCTGCGGGGCAGCATCAAAGTCCCCCATGGTGGAGCAGACAACCAGAGGAGCAAGTGGCCTTATGTGAGACACCTGGTGGAAAGTGATGGCCCCCCTTCTCCTCAGTTCATTTCCATCCTTCACCCCATTCCTGCCATGACAGATCTGTTCCTTTGGGCTCTCTCAGTAGAGTACCTAGGAGCACTTTCTCTCCCTCTCCACCCCCCCACACGTAGTTGGTCACCAAGCCCAGGTAAGGGTCCCTCCAAAAATTGTACTGGTAGTTACTTTCCATGGCTCTATGTGTGGGCTCATGTCTTCCCTCCTCCAATTCCTTCCCCTTCAGGTCACCTTCCCCACAGGAGCCAGAGTGATCTTTTAAAGAAAAATATGCCCCTCCCCTATGCACAAACCTGCCATGTCTCCCCATTCCTCTTGTCACCCTTCCCCCCTTAAGGCAACTTGATTTTTGATTGTTTGTTTTTACCAACTGGCCAGGCTGCTGTTGGAAGCTTAGTGACCAGTGAAGGTCTTTTTTGTTGTTGTTGTTTAAACAAATCAATTTTATTGTTACCTATTAATAAAGTAAACAATTCATCCAAAGTGTACAATCAATGGTATTTGGTATAATCACATAGTTGTACATTCATCACTTTAATCATTATTAGAGCATTTTCATTATTTCAATAATAGCAATAATAATAAACATAAAACCGACAAAAAAAAAACAATAAAATTCTTCACCTCTCAATCTCTCTATGCTTCCTCAGCTATACATAGCTGCAATGCCTGGCTATTCTTGCACAATTATTTATTTATTTATTAAGTAGTTTTTTAAATATATATTCATATACCATACGATCTATCCAATGTGTATAATCAATGGCTTTTAGTATACTCACAATGCTGTGCATTCATCACCTTAAAAAATTTTAGAACAATTTCATCACTCCAAAATAAAACCCCCACCCCCTTAGAGGCCTTCCCCAACCCTACATAACCACTAACCTAATTTCATCTTTATAAATTGGTCTATATTTACATTTTATATAAATGGAATCATACAATATGTAGTACTTTGTGTCTGGTTTCTTTCACTTAGCATAATGGCTTTTTTTGTCTGATATTAATATTTTGTAGTATTAACATACATTTGTTCGGCCTCAAGGAAAAACGGTCTTATATATGCAATTTTACTCATATTCATATTTCACATCTGGTTTTACAATGCTATACAGTTCCATATTACATTTTTTAGCTTTCGTTTTAGTAATATACATGACCTTAGACTTTCCCTTGAAACCACTTTCATATCCACCTATTTGTACTGTTAGTTACAAACATTATGTTGGGCTTTCACCCTTTCTATTCATTTCCAAAGATTAACACACATCCTTTTAACCAATTCTGCACAAGTTAACCCACAGCTTTCCATTCTCTAAATTCATTATATTTTCTGGTGACTCATATTCTAGTCAGTAACTCCATGAGATTACACAATATATTTAGTTCATAGCAGCACAATCATACATATTTGCCCTTCTGTGTCTCTTGCTTCACTCAACATAATGTCCTTCAGATTCATCCATGTTGTCATATGCTTTATGACTTCATTTCTTCTTCTGCATAATATTCCATCATGTGAATGTACCACAGTTTGTTTATCCATTCATTGGTTGATGGACACCTGGGCTGTTTCCAACTTTTGGCAATCATAAATAATGCCTCTATGAACACCAGTGTGCAGATGTCTATTTATTTCACCGACCTCAGTTCTTCTGGGTATATACCAAGTAATGATATTGCCAGGTCACATGGCAAATCTATATTCAACTTCTATAGGAATTGCTAAACAGTCTTCCACAGTGACTGTACCATTCTACATTTCTACCAACAGTGATTAAGTGTTCCTATCTCTCCACATCCTCTCCAACACTTGTAGTTCTTTTTTAATAGTTGCTATTCTGATAGGTGTGAGATGATATCTCATTGTAGTTTTGATTTGCATTTCCCCAATTGCTAGTGATGTTGAACATTTTTCCATTTACATTTCTTCTTTGGACAAATGTCTATTCAAGTCTTTTGCCTATTTTTTTTTTTTAAAGATTTTATTTATTTATTCATTTATCCCCCCCTTGCTGCTTGTGCTCGCTGGGTCAGCTAACCACGCCGTGCGGGCGGGCTTGCCTTCACCAGGAGGCCCCGGGAACCGAACCCGGGGCCTCCCATATGGTAAACGGGAGCCCTACTGATTGAGCCACAGCCGCTTCCCTTGCCTATTTTTTTAATTGGGTCATTTGTCTTTTTATTGTTGAGTCGTTGTATCTCTTCATAGATCATAGATATAGCATTATCGCACATGTAATTTCCAAACGTTTTGTCCCATTGAGTTGGCTGCTTTTTCACCCTTTTGATAAAGTCCTGTGAGGTACAAAAGTGTTAATTTAGAGGAGGTCCCATTTATCTATGTTTTCTTTTGTTCGTGTGCTTCGGGTATAAGGTCCAAGAAACCATCACCTACCACAAAGTTTTTAAGATGTTTCCCTGCATTTTCTTCCAGTAGTTTATTGGTCCTGGCTTTTATATTTAGGTTTTTTATCTATTTTGAGTTGATTCTTGTATATAATGAATGAGATAGGGGTCATCTTTCATTCTTTTGGTTATGGATATCCAGTTGACTCAGCACCATTTGTTGAAGAGACTGTTTTGTACCATTAACTTAGACTTGGTAGGTTTGTCAAAAACCAGTTGGCCATAGAGGTGAGAGTTTGTTTCTGGGCTCTCAATTCTATTCCATTGATCAATGTGTCTATCTTTATGCCTATATCATCCTGTTATGACCGCTCTAACTTTGTAATATGTTTCAACATCAGGCAATGAAATTCCTCCCATGTTGCTCTTCTCTTTTAGAATACTTTTGGATTGTGGGAAGATGGCGATGGACTGACAGGCAATGCTGAATGCTCTCACAAAAAAAATAGACAAAGAACCAAAAGCTGTCCGGGGGACCTGCTTTGGGGGTCAGCAGATGAGGACAGTGCTACACAACTCCCAGGAGGGCAAGGGACAGAGAGACAAAAAAGCAGAAAAGACAAATGTGAGTTACCATGCCCCCATGGCAGTCAGGAAGGGCTCCCCTCCCCCACCCCCAAGATACTAAGATCGGGAAAAATCTGTCTCACTGTAGTCGACTCAGAGGGGAATAGATCTCTTCCTGCCTGTCAGCTGTTTCAAGGGAAAAGGAAGGGGAGATCAGGGTGCTTTTCTTCAGTGAATCCAGCCACCAGAGCACACTTTGAATCTCTGATCTGGAGATTCAACCCAGGAACACAAGCGTGCCCAGACTGAAACACCTCCATGGAAAGGTGCATTGACTAAGCCATCTGGGGCCTGTCTGGAAACTGCATGGACAAAAACTGTTCACATTCTCTGTATCCAACCCCTGAGAGAAAATCTGCACCCCATATTGAGTCCCTGGCCCGATTTTGAAAACTTAAGCTGGCAATTTTAAAGACTGAGAATAAGTTCAACCAAATATCAAAGAGCTGAGCTGTGTGTGTGTGGGGGTGGAACAATAGGCAAGAGAGAGAAATTAGCCATCAGAGTAAATATACCAAGATATTCAGTTGCCTGGACATCAGCAAAAAATTACAAGCCATACTAGGAAACGGGAAGAGATGGCATAGACAGAAGAACAAACCAAATATCCTAAAGAGATACAGGATTTAATACAATTAATCAGTGATAATCACACAACTCTCCTAAATCACTTCGAAGAATTTGAAGAAAATATAACTAAAGAAATAAAGGATATTAAGAAGACACTGGGAGAGCTTAAAGAACAATTTGAAAGCCTGCAAAGAAAAGTAACAGACCTTATGGGAATGAAAGACACAATGGATGAGATTAAAAATACAGTAGAGGCACATAAGAACAGATCTGAATTGCTTGAAGACAAAATTAGTGATTTCGAGGACAGAACATCTGAACTGGAAAAGATAGGAGAACAGTAAGAGAAGAGAATGGAACAAATGGAACAGAGTCTCAGGGAATTGAATGATAATACAAAACTCACGTTTGCATTATTGGTGTCCCAGAAGGAGAAGAGAATGGAAAAGGGTCAGAAAGAATATTTGAGGAAATAATGACTGAGAACTTCCAAACCCTTATAAATATCAATATCCAAGAAGGACAATGCACCCCAAACAGAATAAATCTGAATAGACCTACCCCAAGACACCTACTTTTCAGAATGACAAATATCAGAGATAAAGAGAGGATTCTGAAAGCAGCAAGAGAAAAGCAAAGCATCACATATAAGGGAAACTCGATAAGATTAAGTGCCAACCTCTCATCAGAAATCATGAAGGAGAGAAGAAAGTGGTATGATGTATTTAAGGTAATGAAAGAGAAAAACTGCCGGCAAAGGTGTCCTTCAAAAATGAGGGTGAGTTCCAAGTCTTCACAGACAAACAAAAACTGATAGAATACGTTACCAAAAGAATGGCTTTGCAAGCGATACCAAAGGGGGTACTGCAGCCTGAAAGGAAAAAACAAGGATAAGAGATTTGGAGAAGAGTTTATCAACGCCCAATGAAGAAAAATGCATAGAATAAATTATTTGAATCTGTCTTTTTTGATTATCATTTAAAGTTTCAGACACAGGGACATTTATTCTGGAGAACCAGGGCAAAACTCCTGTTTGTAATATGTCTTTCAGATGAAGCATATAAATCTAAATAGTAGCATTATCGTATAGTATTTGGGCTATGGTTTGATAAGTTATGGTTTATACTTAAGATTATAAATCTGAGCATGTTTTTGACGTATAAATTTAATTTAATCCAAATATATGGATGGATACATTTTAAAAACAAAATTTGAAAAGCAAATTCTTGAATAGAAAATAACTTGGTCAGTGTTATTAAAATGTTGACTCATTGACTTTTGTTTTATGATAAAGGAAATAAGTGATTGCTTTCTTGCCTAGAAATATACTACTGTTACAACTCTGTTTTCTTTGCTTCTTGTAGAGTAAGTTTGTCACAAGGCTTAAATATTTTTAACATTCATTTTGATTCAAAGTTGTGGTTCTGTTATATGTGGACTCTTTGAAACTACAGCCAATGTGTGCAAATGAGAACATTCTGAAGTTTGTCTTAATTCTGATTTGTGCTTAAGTTTTTGGCTTTAAAGAAATTGTAACAATGGTATTTGCCTCCTTCAGTATTTGTTAGATGTGTGAAGTACTGATAAATGTCACAATGATGGTTTTATTTTTTAGATTATCACTATAGGTAGGTTAGTCCTTACCACAAGTGAGTCATTTTTTTTAATGAGCAGATTTTTACAAATACATCATAATAAAGTGTACTGCTACATTTTTTAAAAAATAGAGGATGATGTGGGAGAGAGAGGGGGATACGCAGGAATCTCTCGAAACTTCTATGTAAATTTTCTATAATCTAAAACTCTTTAAAAATAAAGTTTATTATATTAAAAAATAAAGAATGCTTTTGGCTACTTGGGTGCACTTTTCCTTCCAAATGCATTTGGTAATTGCATTTTCTATTTCTGTAAAGTAGGTTGTTGGAATTTTGATTGGTATTGTATTGAACCTTTAGATCAGTTTGGGTAGGATTGATATCTTCATGATATTTAGTCTTCCAATCCATGAACATGGAATTTCTTTCCATTTGTTTAGGTCTTCATTGATTTCTTTTAGAATTGTTTTGTAGTTTTCTGCATATAAGTCCTGTACAGCTTTGGTTAAATTGATTCCTAGGTATTTGAGTCTTTTGTTGCTATCATAAGTAGATTTTCCCCCTCAGATTGTTTAATACTAGAGTACAGAAATATTCTGATTTTTGCATGTTGATCTTGTATCCTGCCACTTTGCTGAACTCATTTATTAGCTCAGGTAGCTTTGTCCAAGACATTTCAGAATTTTCTAAATACAGGATCATGTCATCTGCAAATAGTGAGAGTTTTACTTCCTCTTTTCCTATTTTGATGCCTTTTATCTTTTTTTTTTCCTTGTCTAATTGCTCTAGCTAGAACTTCTAGTACAATGTTGAATAACAATAGTGACAATGGGCATCCTTGTCTTGTTCCTAATCTTAGAGAAGAAGCTTTCAACCTTTCCCATTTGAATATGATGTTGGCTGTGGGTTTTCATATATGCCTTTTATCATATTAGGGAATTTTCCTTCTATTCCTATCTTTCAAAGTACTTTTATCAAGAAAGGATGCTGGATTTTGTCAAAACTCTTTTCTATGTTGACTGAGATGATCATGTGTTTTTTTTCCCTTCAATTTGTTAATGTGGTGTACTACGTTGATTGATTTCTTATGTTGAACCAGCCTTGCATACCAGGAATAAATCCCACTTGGTCATGATGTATAAGTCTTTTGATATGCTGTTGGATTCAATTTGCAAGTATTTTGTTGAGAATTTTTATAACGATGTTCATTAGAGAGATTGTTCTGTAATTTTCTTTTCTTGTAGTGTCTTTATCTGGCTTTGGTATAAGGGTGATGTTGGCTTCATAAAATGTGTTGGGTAATTTCCCCTCCTCTTCAATTTTTTGGAAGACTTTAAACAGGATTGATGTTAATTCTTCTAACATGCGTGGTAGAATTCATCTGTGAATCCATCTGGTCCTGGACTTTCTTTGTTGCAAGGTTTTTTTTTTAAGTAGGTACAGGGATTGAACCCAGGACCTTGTACATGGGAAGCAGGCACTCAACAACTGAGCTACATCTGCTCCCCTGTGGGAGATTTTTGGTGACTGATTCAGTCTCTAAAATGTGATTGGTGTGTCATGTTCTTGTATTTCTTGTAGCATCAGTGTATGTTGTTTGTGCATTTCTAGGAATTTGTCATTTCATCTAGGTTGTCTAGTTTGTTGGCATACAGTTTCTCATAATATCCTCTTATGTTCCTTTTTATTTATGTGGGGTCAGTCATAACTCCTCCCTCCCTTTCATTTCTAATTTTATTTCTTTGCATCTTCTCTCTTCTTTTCTCTGTTAGTCTAGCTAAGGGTTTGTCAATTTTATTGATCCTGTCAAAGAACCAGCTTTTAGTTTTGTTGATTTTCTCTATTTTTTGTTCTCAAGTTCATTTATTTCTGCACTAATCTTTATTATTTCTTTCCTTCTGCTTGCTTTGGGAATGGTTTGCTGTTTTTTTGCTAGTTTCTCCAGTCATTCAGTTGGATCTTTAATTTTTGCACTTTCTTCTTTTTTAATATAGGCATTTAGGGCTATATATTTCCCTCTCAGTACCGCATTCACTGTATCCCATAAGTTTTGATATGTTGTTTTCTCATTTTCATTTGTCTCAGTATATTCATTAATTTCACTTACATTTTCTTCTTTGACCCACTGATTGTTTAGGAATGTGTTGTTCAGCCTCCACACATTTGCAAATTATCCCCTTTCCCATCTATTATTGATTCCTAGTTTCATTCCATTATGATCTGAGAAGGTGCTTTGTATAATTTCAATCTTTTTGAATTTATTGAGAACTGCATTGTGCCCTAACATGTGGTCTATCCTGGAGAAAGATCCATGGGCACTTGAGAAGAATGTATAACCTCTGAGTTTGGGTGCAACATTCTGTATATGTGTGTTAGTTCTAACTCATTTATCATATTGTTCACATTCTCTGTTTCCTTGTTGATCTTCTGTCTAGTTGTTCTATCTAATGATGTGAGTGTTGTATTGAAGTCTCTGACTATTCTAGAGATGTCTATTTCTTCCTTCAGTTTTGCCAGAGTTTGCCTAATGTATTTTGGGGCATGATAGCTATGTTCACAGATATTTATGGCTGTTTTTTTATTCCTGGTGGATTTTCCTTTTTATTAATATATAATGGTCTTCTGTATCTTATGTAACTTTTTTTCATTTAAAATTTGTTTTGTCCCATTTCCAAAAAAAGAGCACGGGTATAGCAACCCTTGCTCTTTTTTGGTTTCTGTTTGCATGGAGTATCTTTTTCCAACCTTTCACTTTCAGTGGCTTGTATCCCTTTGTAAGATAAGTCTCTTGTAAGCAGCATAAGGATGGCTCGTGGTTTTTTTATCCATTCTGATTGGCATATATTTTTAAAAAATTTTTTTCTTCTTTTTAATTTTACCGAGAGGTCCCGGGGATCGAACCCAGGTCCCTCCATATGGCAGACGGACGCCCAACCGTATTTTTGATTGAGGAGTTTAATCCATTCACACTCAATGCTATTACTGTAAATGCATTATTTACTTCCACCATTTCATTCTTTGATTTTCATATGTCATATCTTATTTTGTCTGTCTTTTTACTCTCTCTGCTATTCTTTCTTCTATATTCTCTTCCAATCCTCTCTCTTCTGTCTTTTCCTTCCAAGCTAAGACTCCCTTTAATATTTCCTGCAAAAGTATATTCTTTTTTACGAACTCTTTTAGTTTCTATTTGCTTGTGAATGTTTTAAATTCACCTTCATATTCGAAGCCCACCTGGGAGAGAGAGGAATTAAGGTAGAGAGGAGCTGGAGACAGGCATCTAAATAGCCCAGCTTGACAAACTGTTAGAAGCCTAACCCGCCTGAGGGAAAGAGCAGAGATAGAGCCAGATAAGCTTTCTAAAGGCTGCTTAATCTTTGGAGCTGGTGTAGCTCAGTGGAGAAATTCCTGCCTTGCAAATACAAAGACCCTGGTTTGATTCCTGGGTCTCTTTAGAGAGGTGATCAAGGACAGGATCCACCAGGTTATCAGGCACCCAGCTGGTACCTTATGTCAGAGAACATATAGACAGAATTTTTTTGTGTTTATGTTTTCTTGGATCTGTTATTCTTTAATTTTTTAAAAACAATTTATTGAAGTATATCATTCATACATGAACATACACAAACTATAAGTGTTCAGTAAACCTTGTGAACTTACAAAACAAACATGCACAACATCATGCAGGGCTCCCACACATCACCCCACCACAAATACTTTGCACTGTTGTGAAACATTTGTTAACAAATTATGAAAGAGCATCGTTCGTGAAAGTATTAATACTAACTAGAGTCCGTATCTTACTCCCCTATACATTTTTTAAGGATTTATTTACTTTTACCCATTTTTACTGCCCCCCCCCCAGATTTTGCTGTTTTTGTGTTCATTCGCTGGGCAACTTTCTGTGTCCATTTCCTGCCCACTCTTCTCATCCTTCTCCTCCTGTCTTCACTGGGATTTGATCCTCAGAAACTCCAATGTGGCAGAGAGGAGTCCTACCGCCTGTGCCACCTTAGTTCCTGGTTTTTCGGTGCCTGTTGTCTTGGCTCTCCCTTGTGTCACTCTCCTGTTACATCATCATCTTGCCGTATGGCTCGTGGGGCCTGACGGCTCACCCACATACAGGACCTGAAGGGCTCACCCGCTCGTGGGGTCTGGTGGCCCACGTGCCTTCTATATTTTTCATTTTTTAATTTTTCCCGGGAGGTCCTGAGGATCGGACCCAGGTCCCTCCATATGGGAGATGGATGCCCAACCATTTGAGCCACATCTGTCCCCCTGCTATATCTCTTAAGATTGACCAAAGATACCTAGAGTTATAGTCTTTTCCCATAGAGGATGGTCATATAATAAATCAGGCTTAGTTTATCACCAGCATTCTAGACACATGCATGGTTTTTAATATAGCGAATGTTTAGCCTACCGTGATTATCACAAAATCAGGACAGCGAGATACTCGCATGTGTTATTCTTTATTTTTAAATTTTGTATAGGTTCCTTTTTTCTTATTATTATTATTTATTTTATTTGCTAAAATCGGGTACACCAGGAAGTGGCTGTGGCTCAGCCAACTGAACTTCCGCTTTATATATGGAGTACCCAGTTTGATCCCTGGGACCTCCTGGTTAAAAAAAAAAAAAAGAAAAGAAAAAAGGTGTTCCAGACCTGTGTAGTGCACAGCATGGCAAAGAGAGGCACAGTGATACACCAAAAATACAATGACGCAACCAGATAGAAAATAAAAAAATAAAATAAAATAATAAAATAAAATAAAATAAAACCAGGTTCACCACCTGCGGAGGGCACGCTGAAGGGTGATTCACTAATGAGCACTGACAGCCTGAGAAGCTCCTACACTCCTTAGGAGCTTAATAGGGAAGGCTGTTTTGCCTGGGTTGTGTGTTTTTATTGTTGTTGTTTTTGTTTTCTTTCTTTTTTGTTGTCTTTCCCCTTTCTTTGTTTCCTTTATCTTTTACTTAGTTTCTCTACCTACTTTATTTTTTTTCTTTCCTTCACTTTCCTATCTTCTGTTTTCTGTTGTTTTTCTTTCATTCCACCTCTTTTTTTTAAAAGATTTATTTTATTTATGTACTTCTCCCTCTTCCCTCATTGTTTTCACTCACTGTGTCAGTTTGTCTTCCTTGGTTTTTTAGGAGGCACTGGGAACTGAGCCCGGGACCTCCGATGTGGGAGGTCCCGGGCTCCTACCCAATTGCTTGAGTCAAGCACCCAATTGCTTGAGACACCTCTGCTCCCTGCTTCATTGTGTCTCTCATTATGTTTTTTCCTCCTTGTATCTCTTGTTGCATCATCTTGTTGTGTCAGCTGGCAGTGCCTGCCTGTCTCACCAGCTCACTGTCTTCTTTAGGAGGCACTGGGAACCCAACCAAGGACCTTCTGTGTGGTAGGCAGGAGCCCAATTGCTTGAGCCACATCTGCTTCTCTCCTCCTCTTTTTGTCTGGCCTTCTTTTTTTTTTTTTTTTAATTCTCTCTCTCTTTATTTTTCTTTTTCTCTTTTCCTCTCTTCTCATGATTCAGGCCTTGTAATTAATTTTATTTTTTTCCCTATTTTGTTCCTTCTTTCATTTTTCTATTCCACTTTTTAAATTCTTATTCCTTAGTACTTTTTATTTATTTATTTATTTATTTATTTATTTATTTATTATTTTTATTATTTATTTATTTATTTTTACCGGGAGGTACCGGGGATCGAACCCCGGTCTCTCCATATGGTAGACGGACGCCGAACCTCCTGAGCCACATCCTTTTCCCATCTTAGTACTTTTTAAAAAAAGTTTTTACTCATATTACTTGTTTATTTTCCTAGCTCTTGTATGGTTTCTCTTCTACCTCTTAAAAATTATTATTATTACTATTATTCTTTTTCTCTTCTTATCTCTTTCCTTTTCTCTGGTCCTAATAATTTTTCTCAAGGGAACACAGACAACCGCAAGGATATAGAATAAGAAGAACCAAGTGTCAAAAAGGAAACTTACCACACACACACACAAATAACAAAAATAAAACCCTAGAGTAGGAAGGAAAGCTTACCAACCAAATAAGCACATAAAGATAAACAGATGCTTAGACACCAACAAAAAATTACAAGCCATACTAAGAAACAGAAAGATGCAGCCCAGTCTAATGAACAAACTGAAAAACAAGGAGGAGATGCAGGGCAGAGAACAACTAATCAGGGATGTCCAAACAAATATCATGAATCAACTTAATTAAGTGAAGAAAGAGATAAAGGATATTAAGAAGACACTGGTCATCACCCACAGCCTATAACACACACAAGTTATGTCCTTGGGCACACACCATTTGATAGATTGTTGTCCTATATCATGGGAACTGAAGCTCAGATTTCAGAAACAAAACCTGCTTTTGAATCTAAACTGCACTCATTCCTTTATCTCCCTTTCCTGATTGAATTATCTCCAAAGTAAAATTTCTTTGGCTGCAAAAAATTCAGTTTTCAAAAATTTGTATCTTAAGACCCTTTCCTAGCAAGCAAATTCGTCATCGTGTAAAGGTATTAACTAATAGGTAATGTTTCCTTTTTTTTGAGATATAGGCTACTTCTCTAATATATGGTAAAAATTAATTTAGACTTGTTAATTCAGAGCTTTTGATAATGTAGGTATGAATAAATTTACATTATAACTTTCCATGAAAAAAATAATAATAAAGTCTATTTCATCAAAAAAAAAAAAAAAAAAAAAAGACACTGGGGAAATATACTGAAGAAATTGTAAACATGCATAAAAAGATAATGGATATGATGGTGATGAATGGCACAATGCAAGAAATAAAAAATACACTTGAAACACATAACAGCAGATTTGAACAGACAGAGGAAAGAATTAGTGATGTCAAATATAGTATATCTGAAATCAAGCAGATAGTAGTACTGATAGATAAAAAGATAGAAAAAACCCAGCAGAGACTTCAGGATTTAAATGACAAAACAAAATACACAAATATACTCATTATAGGCATCCTAGAGGGAGAAGAGAAGGAAAAGGAGGCAGAAGGAATGGTGAAGGAAATAATGGCTGAAAATTTCCCAACTTTTTTGAGGGATATAGACGTATATGTCCAAGAAGTGCAGAACACCCCAAACAGTTTAAATTGTAACAAACCTACCCCCAGACACATACTTGTCAAATTGCCCAATGCTCAAGACAAAGAGAGAATATTGAAAGCAGCAAGAGAAAAGAGATCCATCATGTACAAGGGAAGCTCAATAAGATTAAATCCTGATTTCTCATCTGAATCCACTGAGGCAAGAAGGCAGTGGTATGACATAGTTAAGATGCTAAAAGAAAAAAAACTTCCAGCCAAGTATTCTCCATCCAGTAAAGCTGGCATTCAAAAATGAGGGAGAGTTCAAAATATTCACAGATAGGCAGAAATTAAGAGAGTTTGTCAATAAGAAATTTGCCCTTCAAAAAATACTAAAGGTAGTTCTGCAGGTTGAAAGGATAAAACAGGAGAGAGAGGGTTGGAGGAGAGTGTAGAAAAGAAGATTATTGGTAAGAATAACTAAAAAGATAAAAAGAGAAATAAAAACAACATATGGCATATATAGACCTAAAGAAAATATGACTAATGTAAGTAATGCCTTGACAGTAACAACATTGAATGTTAATGCATTAAACTTTCCAACCAAGAGACACAGAATGGATAAGGAAATATGACCCATATATATGCTGTCTACAGGAGACTCACCTTAGACCCAGGGATACAAAGAGGTTGAAAGTGAATGGTTGGAAAACAATTTTACATGCAAACAATAATGAAAAAAGGGCAGGAGCAGCTATACTAATATCGGACAAAATAGACTTTAAATGCAAAACTATTTTAAGAGACAAAGAAGGACACTATATATTAAAAAAAAGAGGTAATCTTTCAAGAAGAAACAATAATCATAAGCATTTATGCACCTAACCAGGGCAACTCAAAATACATGAGGCAAACATTGAAAAAACTAAGTGGAGAAGTAGATGCCTCTACAATTATATTGGGGACTTTAATACACCATTATCACCATTAGACAGAATATCTCAATGGAGGATCAATCAAGAAACAAGACCTTGAATAATACATTAAAGGATCTAGACCTCATAGACATATACAGAACATTACATCTAAATACAGCAGGATATACATTCTTCTCGAGCACACATGGATCACTCTCCAGGATAGACCACATGCTAAGTCACAGAACAACTCTCAATGAACTCAGAAAGATTGAAATTATACAAAGTAATTTCTCTGACCACAATGGAATGAAGCTGGAAATCAGTAAGGGACAGAGAACCAGATTAGGCACAAAGATATGGAAGTTAAACAACACACTCTTAGGCAATCAGTGGGTCAAGGAGGAAATTGCAAAAGAAATCAGTAACTACCTTGACATGAATGGAAATGACAACACAACATATCAAAACCTATGGGATGCAGCGAAAGCAGTGCTGAGAGGGAAATTTATAGCCATAAATGCCTATATTAAAAAAGAAGAAAGAGCCCAAATCAAAGGCCTAACTATACACCTGGAGGAATTAGAAAAGGACAACAAACTAATCACAAAGCAAGTAGAAAGAAGGAAATAATAAAGATTAAGGCAGAGCTAAATGTAATTGAAAATAATAAAGCACTAGAAAATTTTAACAAAACCAAAAGCTGGTTCTTTGAGAAGAGTAATAAAATTGACAAACCCTTAGCTAGATTAACAAAGAAAAAAGAGAGAAGATGCAAATACATAAAATAAAAAAATGAGGAAAGGGATATCACCACTAACCCCACAGAAATAAAGAGTATCATAAGAGGATACTTTGAAAATTTGTGTGCCAACAAGATAGATAACTTAGATGAAATGGACAAATTCCTAGAAACATACAAGCAGCCTACATTGACAAAAGAAGAAATTGATTAACTCAACAGACCAATCACAAGTAACTGGATTGAATTAGTCATAAAAAACCTCCCAACTAAGAAGAGCCCAGGACCAGACAGTTTCACAGGTGAATTCTACCAAACATTCCAGAAAGAACTAACATCAACCATGTTTAAACTCTTCCAAAAAACAGAAGTGGAGAGAACATTGCCTAACTCATTCTATGATGCCAACATCACCCTAATACCAAAGCCACACAAACACACCACAAGAAAGGAAAATTATAGACCAACCTCTCTAATGAAACTAGATACTAAAATTCTCAACTAATTACTTGCTAATCATATTCAACAACACATCAAGCAAATTATACACCATGACCAAGTGGGTTTCATCTCTAGTATGCAAGGATAGTTCAACATAAGAAAAATCAATCAATGTAATACACCACATTAACAGACTGAAAGAACGAAAGCACATAATCAACTCTATTGATGCAGAAAAAGCATTCCACAAAATACAGGACCCTTTCCTGATAAGAGTTCTGGGGAGCACAGAATGTAATTTCCCCACTCAGCACTTTTTCCCTTCTTCCTTCCCTAAACTCTAAAGTCTCTTCCAGACTCCACATTCTTCAAGCCTCTCTTCATCTGTAAATGTATTCATTCCTGCTTTCATTCACCTCTTTACTTATTAATTCACTTATTCCAGGATCCACTTATTCAACATCCACCAATATCTAGAGAATCACTCATTACCAAGGGGTCATCTGGATTTTTAAGATCCTCAGGTGGTTCTTAGTATAAGACTAGCCTGGTGGAGATAAGGCCTGGTGGAGAAGAGCCCAGGCTTTAGGGTCAGGCCAACAGGACCCAGGGGGAGCTCCATCCCTTTCACGACTTTGGGAAAAAACATTGAACCTTGATTAGGTAGAGTTTCCTCACCAGAAAATTATTGAGAATTACATATGGAAAAGCCTGTTACATACTGAGTGTGCTTAAATGATGGCTATTAGGTTAATTTGTGAGTAGCCAGGAAGACAGAGGTAGAAGTTGAGTTACAGAAGTTACGGGATTTGTCCAGGGTCACAGAGCAAGAAAACTTGTCTAAAATATGATAAATGTCAATATCTCACTACCCAGGATTTCTGAAAATATAATTAAGCAATTTTAAAAGTGGTTTAAGTAGAATTTTTTTCCCTTTATTAGAGAAGTTATGGGCTTACAGAGCAAAATGCATAAAATACAGGATTCTCATACACCACCCCACCACCAACACGTTGCATTGGTTGGAACGTTTGTTATAATTGATGATAGCACGTTTTTATAATTGTACTCTTAAATCAAGTCCATAGTTTAACTTAGGGTTCACTGTTTGTGTGGTATAATTCCATGGATTTTTAAAATAATTTTTATTCTGTTACCATATATACAATTTAACATTTACCTTTTTAGCCACCTTCAAATATATCATTCAGCGCTGATAATTAGAATCACAGTTTTGTGCTATTATCACCATCAAACATTTTCAAGTCAACCCAAACAGAAATTCTGTATAATTAAGAATTAACTCACGTGAATATTCTCGCTCTCCTAATTTTGTGATAATCAGGGTAGGCTAAACATTTGCTATATTAGAAACCACGCATGTGTCCCCAGACCTAGTTTTTCTCCCTAGGTCTGGTTTTTGAAATCCTGGTGATAAACTAAGCCTGATTTATTATATGACCATCCTGTATGGGAAATGACTGTAACTCTAGGTATCTTTGGTCAACCTTGGGAGATGTGGGGGGACGGATGTGGCTCAAATGGTTGGGCATCTGTCTCCCATATGGAGGGACCTGGGTTCGACTCCCGGGACCTCCTGGTAAAAATTTAAAAAAGAAAAATATAGAAGGTGTGCAGGCTGCCAGGCCCTGTGTGCAGGTACAACACCAGGTCCCATGCATGGGTGCACTGTCAGGCTGCATGCACAGGTGCACTGTCAGGCCCCATGAGCCACGCAGCAAGATGATGACGTAACAGGAGAGTAACACAAGGGAGAGCCAAGAAGAGATGTGCCGAAAAACCAGGAACTAAGGTGGCACAGGCAGTAGGATGCCTCTCTCCCACATTGGAGTTTCCAAGAATCAAATCCCAGTGAAGACAGAAGGAAAGGGTGAGAAAAGAGGGCAGGAAACAGACACAGAGAATTCCCCAGTGAATGGACACAAAAAGAGCAAAACCCAGGGGGGGCGGGGGGGGATCGGTAAAAATGGATAAAAGTAAATAAATAGATAAATAAATCCTTAAAAAATGTATAGGGGAGTAAGATACGGCCTCTAGTTAATATTAATACTTTCACGATGCTCTTTCATAATTTGTTAACAAATGTTTCACAACAGTGCAAAGTATTTGTGGTGGGGTGATGTGTGGGAGCCCTGTGTGATGTTATGCATATTTGTTTTGTAAGTTCACAATGTTTACTGAACACTTTATAGTTTAAGTATGTTCATGTATGAATGATATACTCCAATAAATTATTTAAAATAAATAAATAAATGAAATGAAAAAAAAAAAAAAAAAAGAATTAACTCCCCATTCCCTAACCCCAACCCTGTCTCTGGTCACCTATATTCTAGATTCTACTTCTATGAGTTAATTTTAATTAACTCATATCAGTGAAATCAATATTTGTCCTTTTGTGTCTGGCTTATTTCATTCAACATGATGTTTTCAAGTTTCATCCATGATTTTGTATATATCAGTACTTCGTTCTTTTTTTACGTCTGAACTATATCCCACTGCATGCATATACCACATTTTAGTTATCCGTTAATCCATTGGTGGACATTAGGGTTGCTTCCATCTTTTGGCAGTTGTAAATAATGCTGCCATGAACATTGATGTGCAAATATCTATTCGAGCCCCTGCTTTCAACTCTTTTGGAAATACCTAGTAGTGGGATTGCTGGGTTATATGGTAGCTCTATACTTAGTTTCCTGAGGAACTGCCAAACTGTCTCCCATGGCAACTGCACAATTTTACATTGCCACCAGCAATGAATGAGTGTTCTTATTTCTCTGTATCAGCTCCAACACTTGTCATTTTCCATTTCTTTTTAACAGCAGCCATTCTAATGGGTTGGAATGTAACTCACTGTGGTTTTGATTTGCATTTCCCTGATGGCTAATGATGTTGAACATCTTTTCATGTGCTTTCTGGCCATTTATATATTTTCTTGGAGAGATGTCTGTTCAAGTTTTTTGCCCATTTTTTCATCAGTTTGTCTTTTTGTTGTTAAGTTGGAGGATTTCTTTATATATACTGAATATTAGTCCTTTATACATATGTGGCTTCCAAAAATTTTCTCACATTGTGTAGCTTGTCTTTTCACTTTCTTAATAAATTCCTTTCAGAAACAAAAGTTTTTTATTCCGTTGAGGTCCCACTTATCTATTTGCTTTTCTATTGTTGCTTATACTTTGGGCATTAAAGTGTAAGAAACCATTGCCCAAAACAAGGTCCTGTAGATGCTTCCCTATGTTTTCTTCTAGGACTTTGATAGTTCTAGCTTTTATATTTAGGTCTGTAGCCGTTTGGCAGTTTGATGTAATTATGAATTCCAAAAATATATATTGGATCATGCTTGTAAACTAGTCTGTTAATCTGGGCATGATTAAGTTATGATTAGGGTGTTGACCGGGCAAGAGGGCGTTGAGCCCCACCCCTTGGTGGGTGGGGTCTCCAAGATAAAAGTCACAGCAAAGGACAGTTTTGAGTTGAAGTGGTTTTTTTTTTGTTGTTTTTTAAAATATATATTTTAAAAGATGCTTAGATTACATAAATGTTACACAAAAATTACAGGGATTCCCATGATGATGAGTTGAAGTTTTGATGTTGGAGTCTTGTGCTGGAGCCCTGGGAAGTAAGAGAGCTTGGTCCTGAAGAAGGAGAGAAGGCCCTGGGATAGAGACAAGCCATTCACCTGATAGTCTACAGCTGGCCTTGTGGAGAGACACAAAGTCTAGAGAGCCTCGTAGTCTACAGCTGACCTTGTGGAGGAAATAGAGGAGCTAAGCCCGGAGAGAAACGCAGCCCTGGGAAGAGAGGCATCCAAGAAGCTTGAACCCTGGCAAACGTCGGCAGCTGTCTTGCTCCAACATGTGGCAATGGACTTTGGTGAGGGAAGAAACTTATGTTTTATGGCCTGGTAACTGTGGACTTCCACCCCAAATAAATACCCTTTATAAAAACCAACCCATTTCTGGTATTTTGCATCAGCACCCCTTTGGCTAACTAATACAAGGTCTTAGATACATTTTCAGTTGATTTTTGTATATGGTGTGAGGTAGGTGTCCTTCTCCCTTTTTTTGCAAATGGAGATCCAGTTTTCCCAGCACCATTTGTTGAAGAGACCATTCTTTCCCAGTTGAGTGGTCTCTGCAACTTTGTCAAAAATCAGTTGACCATACATGTGAGGGTTGATTTCTGAACTCTCAATTCTATTCCATTGGTCTATATATCTGTCTTTGGGCCAGTACCATGCTGCTGTGTTGTGTTTTTTTTTTTACAAATCAATTATATTGATACATATTAGTAAAACATGCATTCATCCAAAGTGTACACAGTCAGTGGTATTTTGCTTAATCACATAGTGTGCATTCACAACTTCAATCATCATTAGAGCATTTTCATTATTTCAACAATAATAAAAACAACCAGACAAACAAGCAAACAAGAAAATTCTTCACCTCTCAATCTCTCTATGCTTCTTGCTGTACGTAGCTGTTATGTCTGACAATTGTTGTACAATTATTTATTTATATATTTATTTATTCAGCAGTTTTATTGATATATATTCATATACCATGCAGTCTATCCAAAGTTTATAATCAATGGCTTTTAGTATAATCACAATGTTGTGTGTTCATCACTACAAAAAATTTTAGAATAATTTCATTACTCCAAAAAGAAAAACTTCACATCCCTTAGAGACCCTCCCCAGCCCTACATAACACTAATCTAACTTCATCTTTATAAATTGATCTACATTTACATTTTATATAAATGGAATCATACAATATGTAGTACTTTGTGTCTGGTTTCTTTCACTTAGCATAATGTATTTTTTTGTCTGTTGTTAACATCTTGTAGTATTAACATACATTTGTTCAGTTTCAAAGAAAAAAGGTCTTATATATACAATTTTACTCAAATTCATATTTCACATGTGGTTTTACTATGCTACACAGTTCCATGTTACATTTTTTAGCTTTCCCGTTAGTAATATACATGATCTTACAGCTTCCCTTTAAACTACTTTCATACCCACATAATAGAACTGCTAGTTACAAACATTATGTTGGACATTTCTATTCATTTCCAAAGATTAACACACATCCTTTTCACCAATTCTGCACAAGTTAACCCTCAGTTTTCCATTCTCTAATCTCATTCTATTTTCTGGTGACCCATATACAATTTATTAACTCCATTAGATTTCACAATATATTTAGTTCATAGTAGCACAATCATACAGTATTTGACCTTTTGTGTCTGACTTGCTTCACTCAACATAATGTCCTCCAGGTTTATCTATGTTGTCATATGCTTTATGATTTCATTCCTTCTTACAGCTGCATAATATTCATCATGTGAATACACCACAGTTTATCCATTCATCGGTTGTTGGACACCTGGGTCGTTTGCATCTTTTGGTAATCGTGTATAATGCCACTATGAACATCAGTGTACATGCTGTTTTGGTTACTGTAGCTTTGTAATAAGTTGTTTGTTGTTGTTTTTAGGTACTGGGACTGAAGATTGAATCTGGGACTTGTGGGAAGATGGCGTTCAACCACTGAGCCACATCTGCTTCCTGTAATAAGTTTTTTTGTTTTTGTTTTTTGTTTTTTAAGGAGGTACCAGGGCTTGAACCCAGGACCTCCTGGGTGGGAAGCAGGCACTCAACCACTTGAGCTACATCTGCTCCCCTGTAATAACTTTTATTCTTTTTTGTTTGTTTCTTTATCATTTATTTTTTCTTTTTTGTGTGCTTTTTTTTCTTTGTAATAACTTTTAATATCAGGAAATGCAAGTCCCCCAACTTCATTCTTTCATATAAAGTTGATTATTGGCTTTTCCATTTCTGCAAAGAAGGTTGTTAGAATTTTATTGGGATTTCACTGAATCTATAAATTGCTTTGAGTAATACTGACTTTTTAGAACAACTCAGTAAAATAAAATCCTGGTTTATTGTTGGATAACATTGTTTCACACATACATCAAACAGGCAAAATAAATAAATAAGAAGCAACTTCATAGACAAAAAAAAAGGGAAAAAAGAAACCTTTATCTTTGGCCCTTTAAACCCATCTTTTAAACCATCTCATACAAACCAACTACTTATTGTACAGCTAAGTACATACACAAAAAAAGTTACTGGAATGTTCGGAATAAGATTGTATTTTGTTGTTATTGTTGCTTTTCTTACAAGGTTTTTTTTTCTCCTTTGAGATTATAATGAACATGATCACACCACAAGTCAAGTCAGAAGTAGGACAGAGAACGCTCTGAAGGCTGGTTTGGTCATCTGAGATCATTAAAAATGAATGGCCTACCCCTAACAATATGTACAAAACTATAAAATGTAAATAAAAAATACAAACAAATTTTCCTTTTTAAAGTACTTTTAAGAAAAAAACCACAGCCTTAAAAGCTTTGGTTCTTTATTCCTCCCCTGCTGCAAATTCACGTTGTGGTTTTGATTGGGTGGTGGAGAGCACGTGCCATCTGCGGGGGATGCTGCCCCCGGGGGATGGGCGGGCGGCTCTACTCCAAGGTAACCCGGTTTAGATTCTGAGACAGGAAGTGGAGGGTGAATAGGTCACAGCGGCCTTTTCTTTATATATATATATATATAATTTTTTTTTTTTAATAAAAAAAGGTATTTAGATGACATAAATGTTACATAGGTCTTTTCTTTTTAAGTTTAATTTTTCCTCTTTTGCTGTCTAGTGATTCTCGTCGGTCTTCTGCTTCTTGGCGTCCACATCGTCATCCTCATCTTCAGCTGCCGGTTTGCCCGTAGCTGCCTCAGAGCCCCACTAGCTGCTCGGAAAAGCCATCTTTGCATTGTTCCCGGGTCCGGCTCCCCGCTCGCCGCAGCCACCTCCACCGCGCGCCGCCGCCGCGGACACCGGCAGCTTTACTGCCAGAGTCCCCGAACTCTCGCTTTCTTTTTAATCCGTTGCATCGGATCACCGGCGCTCCCCACCATGTCAGACGCGGCCGTGCACACCAGCTCCGAAATCACCACCAAGGACTAGAAGGAGGAGAAGGAAGTTGAGGAGGAGGCGGAGGACGGAAGAGACGCACCAGCTAATGGGAACGCTAATGAAGAAAACGGGGAACGGGAGGCTCACAACGAGGTAGACGAAGAAGAGGAAGAAGGTGGGGAAGACGAGGAGGAGGAGGAAGAGGAGGAAGAGGAAGGAAATGGTGAGGAAGAAGATGGAGATGAAGATGAGGAGGCTGAGGCAGCTACGGGCAAACAGGCAGCTGAAGATGATGAGGATGACGATGTGGACACCAAGAAGCAGAAGACAGATGAGGATGACTAGACAGCAAAAGAGGAAAAGTTAAACCAAAAAAAAAAAAAAAAAAAGGCCGCCTTGACCTATTAACTCTCCACTTCCCGTCTCAGAATCCAAACGTGGTCACCTTCCAGTAGACACGCTCTCCCCGCCACCGCGGGCAGCATCCCCGGCAAATGGCACGTGCTCTCCACCACCCAACCAAACCCACAACCTGAATTTGCAGCAGGGGAGGAATAAAGAACCCAAACTTCCAAGGCCTGCTTTTTTTTTTTTTTTTTTTCCGTAAAAGTACTTTAAAAAGGAAAATTTGTATTTATTTTTTATTTTTTTTTATTTTTTTTTATTATGGGTAAAAATCAAAATTCTCACAATACAAACATTTGCAAAATGATATATAAATATATATGCATATATGTGTATTTGCTTACAAAGATGTTATTTATATATATATACATATATTCTAAGAGGTGCTTAGATTACCCAAAATATTACACGGAACTCACTGGGATTCCCATGTTGCCCACCTCCCACCACATCCCACACAAACATCTCCCACAGTGTGGCCCACCACCCTCAATGAACTTACACATCCTGGAGCCTTGCCACCAACCATAGACCACAGTTCACACTGTAGACCACACTCTCTCCCACTCAGTTCTGAGTGGTGTGTGCTGATTTAAAATGGCCTACATCCGTTGCCACAACAGTACTCAGGATAACCTCCAACTCCCA
>JAKSZT010031676.1:829771-853703 GCA_026826555.1 Tolypeutes matacus | reverse complement strand
TGAAGCAAGCCAGACACAAAAGGACAAATACTGTATGAATGCATTACTATGAACCAAATATATTGTGTAATATATTGTTTGATTAAAAAAAAAAATTTACATGTATCCATTACATTTAATTGAGAAATGAATATTTTTATTGATCTGTGTTTACTTTTTAGTTTTTAATTGTTTATGTTTTCAATTATTAAATGTACAAAATAAAGTTAAAAAAAAAAAAGTCTATCATCTGAGACAGACCATATTCCACCATGAACTTTGAGTGATTAGTTGGAACAACATGGCAATCAAGGAGGGAGTTGTTAAGTTCTTGTATTTCTTGTAGTGTCAGTGTAGGTTGGTTGTGCATTTCTAGGAATTCGTCCATTTCATCTAGGTTGTCTAGTTTGTTGGCATATAGTTTCTCATAATATCCTCTTATGGTTCTTTTTATTTCTGTGGGGTCATTTGTAACTTCCCCCTTTTCATTTCTGATTGTATTTATTTGCATCTTCTCTCTTGTTTTCTTTGTTAGTCTAGCTAGGAGTGATCTTCTCAAAGAACCAGCTTTTGGTTTTGTTGATTTTCTCTATTGTCTTTTTGTTCTCATTTTCATTTATTTCTGCTCTAATCTTTATTATTTCTTTCCTTCTGCTTGCTTTGGGATGGGTTTGCTGTTCTTTTTCTAGTTTCTCTAGTTGTTCAGTTAAATCTTTGATTTTAGCACTTTCTTCTTTTTTAATATAGGCATTTAGGGCTATGAATTTCCCTCTTAAGACTGCCTTCACTATATCCCATCAGTTTTGATAAGTTGTGTTCTCATTTTCATTGTCTCAATATATTTACTGATTTCACTTGCAATTTCTTCTTTGACCCACTGATTATTTAGGAGTGGGTTGTTCAGCCTCCACACATTTGTGAATTTACATTTTTCCTATTATTGAATTCTAGTTTCATTCCATTATGATCTGAAAAGGTGCTTTGTATAATTTTAATCTTTTTATATTTATTGAGGGCTGCATTGTGCCCTAACATGTGGTCTATCCTGGAGAAAGATCCATGGGCACTTGAGAAGAATGTATAACCCGCTGAGTTTGGATGCAGTGTTCTGTATATGTCTGTTAGGTCTAGCTTGTTTATCATATTGTTCAAGTTCTCTGTTTCCTTGTTGATCTTCTGTCTAGTTGTTCTATCTAATGATGTGAGCGGGGTGTTGAAGTCTCCAAGGATTATTGTAGAAATGTCTATTTCTCCCTTCAGTTTTGCCAGAGTTTGTCTCGTGTATTTTGGAGCACCCTGGTTAGGTGCATAGATATTTATCACTATTATATCTTCCAGGTGGATTGTCAAGGACAGAGTTCTTGGTGTAGGCGTTGACAATGCCAGAAGAGACAATTAGGAGCATGGCCCACTGACTAAGGATTGCTTTAGAGAGAGTGTTTAGTTCAGTTAGCACAAGTATGGTCTGCTAAAGTGAGGATTAGAGACCATAATAAAAATAATATAAAGAACATGAAGTATATTACCCAAAATACTAAGACAATTAATGACAGTCAGATCTCTCTCATTAAATTCAATCGTTCCTTTGAAATTATTTCTAGTTTCATTCTCTTGGGTTAGCATTTCCTCCACAGAAGTCTTTTGCTTTAGGGCCAGACTTTCTGGAAATCTGTATCAACCTCTGATAGGTGGAATCATACAAATGGTAATTTATGGTGGCAAGATCAGAGTCATGAGTGTATTTCCTGTTAGTAAATTATGGTAGGGGAAAGTAGCTGTGGCTCAATCAGTAGGGCTCCCCTTTACCATATGGGAGGCCCCGGGTTCGGTTCCCGGGTCCTCCTGGTGAAGGCAAGCCCGCCCGCACGGCGTGGTTAGCTGACCCAGCGAGCACAAGCAGCAAGGGGGGGATAAATGAATAAATAAATAAAAAATCTTAAAAAAAAAAAAAATTATGGTAGGCATCTTTAGGCAAACAATAGGGGAGATTAGAAATCACCTGCTGGCTCTCCCTGCCTAGAGAGGCCCACACCAAATCCTGGTGTGTATTTCAGTCTTTCTCTCCCATTTCTCAGCAAGCTCTATTCTTTCCCCCATTTCCCAAATAAATTCTTTTTACTGGCCTAACTGAACATGTTCATAAATTCTTTTATGCATCATAGCCAAGAACTTAGCAGAATCCAACGTTTCTCCATCTTCATTTGGCAGGCCAGCCAAGAGAAAGATAAGTGAGTCATGCTCCCTGACCCCTGCCAGAAACTGGTGAGTTTTAAGGCCTGTCTGTGTCCTCTTTTGGTTCTGTTTTAAAGGGGGTTAATGGCTAAGGGGTTCCTGGATAAGCTCCCAAAGGACATAAACTCGGTCTGCTCAGACTTCCGGTTCCCTCTCCTGAGGTAGTAGGGGCCAATCCCCATGCTGGGCACATCTGAGGAAGTTCTGGGTGGCAGGTGAAACTTCCCTTGAGACCTGACTGGGCACATGGCCTAAGTGGAGTAGGAGTCCGCAGGGAGTTTACCAGACCCTTTCTATTTTTTCCATTCTTTTCTCTCTCTCTTCTTTTCTCTCTTGAATTTTAGCTGTTCTGTCTTCAGTATCACTTATTCTTTCTTCTATCATTTCAAGTTTGCTGTTGTATGCCTCAGATGTGTTTTTGACCTCACCTACTGTGTCTTTCATTCCCATGAGCTCCATTACTTTTCTGTTCAGGATTTCAAATTCTTCTTTGCATTTGCTCAATGTCTTCTTGGTGTCATTTATCTCTTTAACTATATTGTCTTTC
Organism: Tolypeutes matacus; assembly: GCA_026826555.1. Taxonomy (NCBI): domain Eukaryota; kingdom Metazoa; phylum Chordata; class Mammalia; order Cingulata; family Chlamyphoridae; genus Tolypeutes; species Tolypeutes matacus. The sequence goes on along the minus strand of JAKSZT010031676.1, from coordinate 850,945 downwards.
AACTTATTAATTTGATTTTGGAAATTTGTGCTCATCTCACTGATTAGTTCTCTCAAATTCTGCATCTCTTCTGGGACTTTGATGTATTCCTTTTCTTGGGCCATGTCTTCTATTTTCTTAGTATGGCTTGTAATTTTTTGCTGGTGTTTAGGCATCTGGTTAGGATGTAGTTTACTCAGATGCTCAATCTCTTTCTCTTTTATAGGGATTTAGTCGCAGGAGGCTGCGAATTACCACAGCTCTTTGATTTTTGGCTTGACCTGGATTGTTAGGATTGTCTTGCTGGTTGCTCAAAACTGGGCACTGGACCCAGTAATTGGTTGTAGAGTCACTTCCTAGGGCCTTGGGCACGGAGGCTATAGAGGCCAGGAAAAGCCTCTCCTACTTTTTTATTTTTTTTTATTTTAAAGATTTATTAGATATAATGCAAGCTTATTTTATCAAAAATATTGTATAAATTTAGAGAAGAACATGCACAAATAGAATAAAATTGTGTTTTTATTATACTTTACATTGTTAATTTAGAAGGCATTACTGTTTCTATTTTACTACTTATTTTTAATTTTCTTATGTACACTTCCTTGGTCTGCCAGGAGATGGCGCTTGTTGGCAGCTCTCAATTCAATGCCTGGTCGGAGTGTATTTGTTGTGACACAGACCAGATCAATGTGATAGAGCTTCCTGTCTGGAGGCTAAGAGCCTTGTAATTAAAACTTTCTGAGACAGTTCTCCAGTCTTCTCTGGCAGCCCCCTCCCTTTTCCCAGCTAGGAAATATTTCCACTCCCCTCTGAGTCCTCAACAATCAGTCCCTGTTAGTAGAGGAAGAGATTGGAAGGTTTGTATATCTTTAGCCCCTTGCAGGCTCCAAAGCAAACAATGGCGCAGTGCCACCTGGCCTGGAAGGGCTCTCGGGGCATGGCAGACCAAACCTGTGAGTCAAAAGCCGAGAGTCAGCCCCAGGCTCTCTCTCCCCTCTCCTGTGGAGTCCTCAACAATTAGTCCAGGCTAGAAGAGAGGTAGATCGCGAGGGTTGGATTTGTCCAGTCCTTCACTGGCTCCCAGGGCAAACCACCACGTGGTCCCACCTGGCCTGGAAAGGCCTGTGGGGCACCACAGCCCAAATTTGTGGGTCAGAAGCTGAGTCAGCCTTAGGCTGCGTTCCTCTCTCTCCCCTTTCCTGGGGTGGTAGATCTCTGGAGCCCCTTTTGTCTGTAGTTGCAGGCCCAGACCCCTGAGAATTCTAAAGTCTTTAGTGTGGGGGAGGGTGCCAGCAGCATCAGCCACTGCTGGTTCCTACTCACAGTTCTGTCATCACAATTTCTCTCTTTTGTCCCTCTCTCCTCTGGATGGTATGCAGCCTTCACCTGCTGTCCTAAACCCTAGAAGATCTTCTTCGGGGCTGTTTCAGAATGTCCTCTAGCTATTTCCCTGGAGAAGATATTCCCACGTCTTACTAGTCCGCCATCTTCCCGAAAGTCCTACCAGACCCTTTCTAAATTTAGAATGCTATCACCTGGTATATTGTTAACTTAGATCGGCTAATTAACTCCTTTTAATTAAAGTTGCCTTTGATCTTCCAACTACTGCTGTCCTCATTTCTGGGTCTGTGAGATGCTTTAGAATGCCTTAGAAACTGAAAATGCATTTATTAGAGCCAGGCCTAAGCCCCACCCTCAGCAGTGCCTGGAGGCCTTGCTCCTTCTCCACCCTCAAGAGGTCTGGAGATTGTCTGCGGTGGAGGTCTGGAGATTGTCTGCGGTGGACGGAGGGTCCCTGAGGGTGTTTGTGGGCAAATCACAGGACAATTAGTCTCTAGTTTTTTATGGGCTTTTACTGTCAGGTTTAACTGGGAACTTGGCCCCTGGAAGTGGCTATGGGGTGAACTCACTCGTAGCCAGCTCCTAAGACTGATACAAAGTAGGCAAAAGCGTTTAAAGGTCCCTAACCAATCCCTTTCCTAGCAGAAAACCCCGGCTTGGGTGTTTCGGACTGGGAACCAGACCCAGATGCCCCCAAGTCTTCTATGGCTTTGTGGACACCCAGAGACAAAACTCCCAATCCCCAAAATGGGACAGTGAGCAGGGCTCCCAATTTCCAGGACACTGGTTCAGTGAGCAACCCCATTTCATCAGGACAGCGGTGGGACGCCCCCAAACTGACAAACCCGTTTTCCTCCCCTAGGATAAAGGGCGGCTCTTAAACTGGGACAACCTGCCTAGTCTAATCTTTTCCTGCCACACCATGTGAGAATGGGCTCTGTGTGGGACCCTGAATTCCAGTTAAACCTGTGTAAGAGAGGAGAGGACAGATGGATCTGAGGATCAGAGACCACAACCACAACCACGTGGTCGTGTCTCCTTAAAGCAGGAGTTCTTAACAAGGGGTCTGTGGAACAAAAAAAGGTTGATAACCCCTGTCTTAAAGGGATGAGGAAATGCACTCTAATTACTAAACCTCTCTCCTGTAGAATAAGGAACCTCCTCTTGTGCCATCAATTATGATTAAAAGATTTCTGGCTTTCCTAGCTCCCTATTTCCTTGTAACACTCCAATCCTTCCAGCAAAAAAGGCTTGCAGGGTTTCACCCCTTGTAGGACTAATAGAATGCAGCCCAATTCGTGTCTCATCAGGGGCAGGGCTTCTCTAGACCCCTTAGTTCCATATCTAGCAGCTGCCCAGGGATTTTCCTGGAGGAATGAAGCTGGAGGGTCCTGCACGAAGTTTCTGCCATGGACAGACATTGGGAGCTGTGCGTCCAGGTGATTCTAAAGTCAAGTCTTTCCCTAAGCTAAGTGCAAAATTCTCTCTTCTGTTCTAACCTGTGCTTGCTTTAACTTTGTTAGTCTGCTGGTGCCTAGAAACTCATAAATAAGATTTAGGGTTTGCCTGTTACAAAGTGGATAATGATCAAAGGTAACCTAAAAAAAAGTGAGTCTTTAAATGTCAATACCATCTTGCAATTAAAATTGAGGTATAAAGAAATCACAGTTGGAATTAATTCAACTGCAGAAAAAGAAAAACTTAGCAAAGTTGTTACTAATAAAATTATTCTAGTTGCTTAATGAATGGAAGTGCTCGAATTGTTTTTAAGTGAAGACTTACTACAAACTGTAACACTAAAAGTTAAGATCATTATATAGATGCCTTTATATTATAAAACAGCAGAAAAATAGTAACTGAAATTATTATAACTGGGTAGATGTAGCCTAAATTTAGCTATTGTAATGATAAACTAAACTCGCCTTTGATTATAGTTATTTTGTAACTAACTTCACCTAGCCCTTAAACTTCAGCTATTGTGGTGGTAATTATAAACTGAGTTTGCCTTCAAGTCTAGCTTCACTCATTGCCTTTGCTTTTGGTTATTTCATGACAGCTTCTTCCCCCTACAGCTCAGGGGAAAGTAAACTTGAGACACCCCTATCTACTGTCGTTGCACTGGTATTAGTGACCCTGCTTTCAATCATGGCTCCAAGTGTGGACTAATTTGCTGCCTGGTGGAATTCTCGACCCTTGGGGTTGAAAATCCACTCTTCCAGTCCAGTGGCCACCAGAATCCTGTTATCTCCAAGGACTGGGAAGTGAGGGAGGCCTCCTGCCTTAACTGTTAAAGGTTCCTAAAAGCAGCAATTCATGAAAAAAAAAAAAAAACAGTTTGCCTGAGGTTTCAATAGCCTCAGTGAGTATACATAGAATTAGTCTTGCTCATCCAAGGTCTGCTAAAGTCAAAGTGGGAAATAAGCAAAGTTCTGAAGCAAAGGAAAATTGTATTAAAGCATTGGGGACATTTTGGTTATAAACCAATAATTAAGGAATGAAATTCTTGTACAAAACTTCATGGTCACAGTGCAAATTGGAGGGGAAAAAAGCCTTCAGAGAAATCTTTCAAATGTTATTTTACAGTTAAGCTTATTTTGTAAAAGAATAAAAGTTTTAAGTAACTTTAGTAAGTTGTGTTTCTGTGTCAAACTCATCATGTCTGCCTATTTGCTCAGTGCATATCTTCATACATCGGGATGATAACATCAAATTAACAAATAAAAATTCTTAAAAGAGCTCTGTTCAAATTGTTAAAAATTAAATATGCAGTTATATATGTGACTATTACTAGAGCCCAAATTAGGCTAAGCAGGATGGAAAGGTCATACAGAAATCTAAATATAGGAACTATTGCAAAAGGGAAAAAGATTTTTCCCTTTTCCTGAGCTCTTTGACCTTCCCATCCCCCAGGACCTTCTCTTTGCAAGAGCTCTGAGGAAGGGGCTAGGTGTAACATTAAAACTCTTCTAGCCAGGGGCAATTAACAATCATAGCTTGTCCTGTAATTCCCAAATTTAAGCCTTTTAACAGCCTTAAAATAAGGGTAGTTAGTAGTTCTATAAGTAAAAGTCCTTGAAAGTTATGAAAAGATCTTTTCTAAATTATAATTAAAACAAATTAAACAAATGTAATATATTCAAGAACTTAGCAGTCAGTATGCTTTTAAGATTATTCAGTTTTAGAATTTTATTTAAAAAAAAGTTTTAGCCTTCTGTAAAGGAAGGAAAAAGAACATTCCTTGCATCAACTACAATGGTTTCAACTGACATAGCTTGGGTGTTATCTCTTTGGTTTATAGAATACCAAGTAAATAAATTAACATTATATGTATTCAATATTTAAAATGATGAAAATTGTAAGTTCATGTTTAATAAAATTAAGCTAAAGAAGAAAATGTAGATCTGCCTCTCTTAAATGGATAAAGTAAATTTCATTGGTTGCTAACTCTAATTTAATAAGCTTATCTTAAGGTACATGTAACAAGTCTTTGTGGTTATGGTTAATTAAACTGAAGCATTTAAATGACTAATTCCAAGCAGCCATTTTTAATTAGAAACCTAAACTGATATTAATAGCAAAAAGTAACTTCATAACAGGAAAACCTGTCAGAGGCCACCTCAATCTGCATGTTAAAGTGGTGGTAAGGAAGGATAATCTTAATTCCACTGGGATTCATCAGTTTTCATAAAACAACTGAGAAAGTTAAGTTTTCCTGTGCTGCTAAAATAAAACACCTGTGTAATTAACGTCATCATGGTAAAAGTATAAAAGTAAAAAGCAGAGTAAGAAGTGTATAAAAATAAAAAAAACTTCAGCATTGTCAAACTCTTGTACATTCAAACTAGGCCTTCAATACACTGCATTTTGCCTCTCCATTGGAGTTATTGGCTAGGTTGGTCACTGACCCCTAAAACAATAAAGGTACCCACTACATGTCTGGTTGTGCTCCTGAAGTGGATGGAGAGTACGATGCAGTTTCAAACTCCTGCAGCAGCCAGCAATGGCTCGATATGGCCAGATGCACAATGGACATTGCCTCCAGACTGGTACTGTTTCATAGTGCCAAAGGGTGCTGTGCACCAGGCTGGTGGAATACTGAAGCTTACTTTCCTAGCTTCCCCCTAGGGTTAATGGCGCTGCAGCATGCTGGCTGTGTGAAGGTCATACCAAGGGGTGCAGTGATCACCAGAGTGATGTAAGTAGAACTTAAATACAATTGGCATTATAGCCTGCTCCCATGGAGGGACAACATGTATGGTATTGCAAACCTGGAGCTTAGCTATATTAACTGCAGCTCAAAGAGACACTTGTGCATTGGGTAGTTCATCAATTAGTACCAAGTACTGTACCTATATCTCTTCTATTCTAGATATATGCCTGATGATTACAGTGATATCTTTCCTATTCTAGATCATATGCAGAGGGATATTGAACATGTTGAAAGTCCTGGTAAACTTCATTTTTTAAGTAAATAAACATACCTATAAGATAAAGGAATAGCCACCTTGCCTGAGAGCAGTGGGGCAATAGCCCTTTTAATTAAAAAAGGCCACCAAATTAACTTGGGAGTGACCTCTCACAGTCTTCACCCCATACCAGGTGAACGACGTGCTTAATGCAGGTCTCCCTCCTAGTCCTTATTCCATCTCCTGGGGAGGACTGGCACACCCACATGCCATCCTGCCAGGGCTAAGTGTTTTCCAACAAAAAGGAAAATGGCAAACGAGGTAGCTAGGGCCCACTTCAGCTTAGCCCCTTCAAGGTGGTCTATGGGTAACCTTTCCTCACCCAGGACATGAAAACCAGGTTCTAATCAAAACCTGGCAGGAGAACAGGCCTCACTATCAATTAGAACCAAAATGGAAGGGACCTTATTCATGGTTCTGATCACTCCTGCAGCTATTATAGTTAAAGGACTTACCGGCTGGGTGCACTTATCCTAAGTGAAGCCAGCTGCCCAAGGAAGTGCCAGCTCACCAAAAGCACCTGATGGGACGTACATGTACCAGTCATCGGACAGCCTGAAACACCTCTTCAAGAGACAAAGCTGAGTAGTGTCTGTGTCAAGGCCAGCTTTTTCCTCCAACTCTAGTCCAAATGCCTATTGCTAAGGGGAAGGCAAGCCAAACAACCCTTAAGAAACCTTGTCTGTTTCCATTTCCTGTGGTTTCTCCTTGTACAAAAACTAAAAGGGAAATGCCTCTTCTCATCCCCCTCTTAGCTGTCTTAAGCGTAACCACCATCACAAAAAACTGGGATTGGCAATTTATACCAAACCCCATTATCTATTAAAATCTCTCCCTAAAGCTGACTAACAGCATAGAAAAAACTAGCTGTGCTTTAGAAGTCCTAAAACAGCAAGCAAACTCTCTTGCTGCTGTAGTACTGCAAAATCGCAGAGCCCTTAATATGCTACAGCAGCATGGGTGTGGGGGGGCAGCCTATTTCTCAAGAAAAATGCTGTTTCTATATAAATCACTCAGGAATAGTCCTAAACAGCATTCGAAACCTGCAAGATGAAGCCCATCAACTTCAGGGGAATGCAGCCTCTGAAGTCACCTGGCCTTTCTCACTCTCATGGTCCAGTAGGTCATGGCTGACTCCCCTTTTTGGACCCAATTACCACCATCTTCTTTATCCTTTAGTGGGGCCATATATCTTCAAAATTCTAACTAAGTTTATTCTTCCAGAATCAATGCCTTCTAAAACAAGATATTAGTCACAGGGGTATTTCAGCCAGTTCCAACCAGTGTCGGACCCGTCTTCCCTCAACCTCAATAGAATGGTCAGAGAGGTTTGCGACTGTCAGGCAGGGACTACTGCCCTAACCAGCAGGAAGAAACTACAGAAGAATGATCATTGCCCCTCAGCACCCCATTTAAGAATAAGGGTGTGAACTCTCTGAGGGGGGAGTTGAGGCAGGTTAGTACAGGGTAATGGAGGAGAAGATGACCTACAACATGGCTGACAGACCTCATGGCCAGCAGACAACATGGCTGTAAGACCTTGCTGGGACCTTGAGTTTAACCTTGAGGTCCAAGTTTCTTTTTCTGGGACTTCCTCTTGGCCCTGGAAATTCCAAACTGTCCTCACCATTGGTCCCACCATAGGTGGGGTAACCAATAACCACTGGTGCCCATCCACTTATCATTAGCAAGGGGGTGGAATAAGTAACAGCTTAAAAAGTAACCACACAAGGCAGAGCTCGCTCTTTCTGCCTAGAGAGGCCCACACCAAATCTTGGTGTATATTTCTGTCTTTCTCTCCCATTTCTCAGCAAGCTTGGTTCTTTCCCCCATTTTCCAAGTGAATTCTTTTTACTGGCCTAACAAAAAAAAAAAAGGAAAAAAAGAAATCACCTGCTGACATTACTAAGTGCCTGGTCACTCTATCACAGTAACTCCAATACCAGAATGAAAGAGAGATGAATTTCCATTGGAGTGTAATGCATAATAGCACAGACATATTGGTGACTGCTGTAGTTTATGAGGTCTCAGTTGATGACTAATTTGAGGAGAACATATTGTTAAAACTTGGGGCAGAAGAGGGGGATAGGGAGAGTTAGTCTTCTTAACTTATTTAATAAAATATACTACTTCATGTTAAGAACAGGCTGTATATTCAAAGACCATTTTTCGTATCACCAACTGTACTGGAATAACTAGTGTCCCCTGAAAATTCATGCCCACCCAGAGCCTCAAAATGTGACTTCATTCAGAAATAAGTTCTTTCCAGATGTAATGAGTAAAGATGAGGTCACACTAGGTAACAGTGGGCCCTGAATCCAATGACTGGTGCACTTTCAAGAAAACAGGAACACAGAGACATGCACAGGGAGAACACCATGTTCAGACGCAGATATTGGAGTGATATGTCTACAAGCCGTGGATTGTCTGCAACCACCAGAAGCTTGGAGAGAGGCATGCAACAGTTTCTCCCTTAGGAGCCTTCAAAAGGAACCACCCTTGCTGACACCTTGATTTCAGGCTTCAAGCCTCCAGAGCTGAGAAAATAGACTTCTGTTGTTTTAAGCCCCCCAGTTGGTGGTAACTTGTTATGCAGCCCTAGGACACTAATATAGTAACCACTATTATTTAAACTTCAAACTTCACTTCTTAAAACAGAAGTATTCTGAAATAGCAATTCTGGAATGGCAGAATAAGGACATTTGAAAATCTGCTCCTCCATAAAAGCGACAAGAAAACTGTAAAGTTGTCAAAATCAACTTTTTCAGAACCCTGGGAATTAACCAAAGGCTTTCAACAATCCAAGAATTTATTTTTTAAAAATGCCTGAATCTCAGTAAGAACAGTAAACTTTGAGGCATTTTGGACTTGCTTCATTCCCATCCTCCTCCCCCACAATGCCACAGTAGGCTTCAATGTCAGCAGCCTCACAGCTACAGTAGCTATGAAAACCAGCAGCCTAGTAGACACTGGAAGGGCTGAATGAGTTTGGAGCTTCACAAAAAGACTCATCCCTAGAGAATTGTCACTATTTGACCTCTCTGGCAGCTGCCTTTTAAAGCCCCAACCTCAGGGCTAGTCTTTATTTGACCTGACTCAAAGCTACTCAGTGAGAAACTCTACTCTTGGGATGTTTGTCTAAACAACCAGCAGAAAATTGTTTAACATTGCAGCTGCCTGAGGTGGGAAAGCAAGTTGGGGCAAACAAGATGCTGGCAAAAAAAACCTTAAAAGAATATCTGAGGAGTGAGATGTCCACAGGGGCCTCTGAAAGGTCTAACATATCCCTGGGGATCTATGTATAAGTCTACACACACTTGCCCAGGAAATACCTGAGAAGGTCCCAATCTTTCAACTCTGATGACCTTGAAACCCTGTACAAGAAGGAAGTAAGGCTACCGTAGAGTAAACTGCCAGAAGATTGATGTCTTAGACCAAGTAACATATAGGGTCCCTTGGCAAAGAGTGGGAAACTTATTGATTAAAAGCATTCAGAAAATTTTGTCTGATCATTAGCTGACCACTAAGCTAACTGGGCAGAAACTTTGTTGACCAAATATACAAAAGAAAACAGACTTTACAGAATTAGTCCACATAAGTCATTAAACAAACAAACAAACAAATAATAGCAGCAACAAGAACAACAAACTCATGGAAGGGTGTGGGATCTGATTCTCAGAGTTGTCACATTATGTTATTTATAATATCTGATCTAAAAAAAAATTATGAGAAGAAACAGGAAATTAGGGCCCAAACACAGGGAAAAAAAGAAAAAAAAAAAAAAAACTGTTCCTAGTGTGCTAGATGTTGGACTTACTAGACAAAGACTTTAACTCAGCTATTATATTGTAAATATGAACTAAAGGAGATCATGTCCAAATAATTGAAGGAAAATATGAAAATTATGTCTCACTAAAAACACATCATTGAGAAATTATTTAAAAACAACCAAATAGAAATTCTAGAGTTGAAAAGTAAAAAAAAAATTAAAAATTTACAAGAGGTATTCAACAGCAGATTTGAACTGGAGAATAAAGAATCTGTAACTTGAAGATAGAAAATAGAAGTTGTCCAATCTTTTTTTTTTCCTCTCCCCACCCCCCACTTGCTTTCTGTGTCCATTCACTGGGTGATCTTCTGTGTCTGTTTCTTGCCTTCTCTTCTCATTATTCTCCTCCAGGCTTCACCAGGATTCAATCCTAGGGACCTCTGATGTGGGAGAGAGGCACCATGTCACTCGCGCCACCTCAGTTCCTGGTTTCTGGCATGTCTTGCCTTGACTCTCCCCTGCATCTTTCTTTTGTTGTGTCATCATCTTGCTGCGTGGTTTGCTGCGTGGGCCTGGCTCGCCATGCGAGCCCAGCTCGCCTGCTTGCCTTTTTTACCAGGAGGCCCTGGGGATCAAACTCGGGTCCTCCCATATTGTAGAAAGAAGCCCAACCACTTGAGCCACATCCACCTCCCAAATTATCCAGTCTTAAGACTGAAAGAATGAAGAAAAATGAGCTCAGCCTTAGTGATGCATACCAAAATATACATAATGTGAGTCCTAGAAGGAGAGGAGAAAAAGTGGAAGGCACAATATTTCAATAATTAATGGCCAAAAAATCTCCCACATTTGATGAAGACATTCATCTACACATCCAAGAAGCTCAATGAATTCCAAGTAGGATCAATTCAAATAAATCGACACCTAGACACATCATAGTCAGACTATCCAATGACAAAGATAAAGACAAAGGCAAACAAAAGAGAACCATGAAAGTGGCAAGAGAGAATCCAGTCATTCTGTACAAAGCATCCTCAATAAGCTCAAAAAACTAAGGTCTCATCAGAAACCATGAAGGTTAAGGCAGTGGGATGATATTCAAAGTGTTAAAAATAAAAGACCATAAACCACTAATTCTAAAACCAGGAAAAGAAAAAACTTCAAAAAATGTAGAAGAATGCTTGCACAATATTGTGAAGGTAAGTATAATTATATACTTAAAAATGGTTAAAATGGCAAAATTTATGTTATATATGTGTTAACACATAAAATTAAAAAGAACAGTGTTAATTTAAGAAATAAAGGAGAAATTAAGACATCTCTAGATTAAAAAAAAAAAACTGATCAAATTTGTTACTACCAGACCTGTCCTAAAAATATACTAATGAGAGTCCTTTGGGCTGAAATGAAAGGATACTAGACAGTAATATGAATCCAGGTGAAGACATAAAGAACAATGTAAATGTTACTACATTAATAAACATAAAGTGCAATATAAATGTACTTCTATCAGATGTTCTTCTATCTAATTGAAAAGATGATTTGAATAAGGTAATGATTATAAAATTTTGTTGATAAGCTTAAAAGTATAAAGATGTAATTTGTCTGGCAATAATAGCTCAAAAAATTGAGAGGAAATGGAGCTATCCAGGAGCAAATTTTTTGTATACTACTGAAATTAAGCTGTTATTAATCTGAACCAGATTGATATAAATTAAGATATTATTTGTAGTTCCCAGAGAAACCATTAAGAAAAAGATATATATATTTAAAATTTATGAAGGAAGGAAATGATACACTAGAAAATATCTATTAAACATAAAATAAGGCAGTAACATTATTCACGATTGCCAAAAGTTGGAAACAACCCAGGTGTCCATCAACAGATGAATGGATAAACAAACTGTGGTCTATTCACACGATGGAATATTATGCAGCTGTAAGAGGAGGTGGAGTCATGAAGCATATGGCAACATGGATGAACCTGGAGGACATTATGTTGAGTGAAGCAAGCCAGACACAAAATGACAAATACTGTATGAATGCATTACTATGAACCAAATATATTGTGTAAAATATTGTTTGATTCACAACAAAAACAAAAACAAACAAAAAAAACAAACAAAAAACAAAACAACAAAATTTACATGTATCCATTACATTTAATTGAGAAATGTATGTATTTATTCATCTGTGTTTACTTTTTAGTTTTTAATTGCTTATGTTTTCAATTATTAAATGTACAAAATAAAGTTAAAAAAAAAATAAGGCAGTAAAGGAGGAAAAGAACAAAAAACATAAATATATAAAACAAATAGCAAAATTGCAGATGTAAACCCTATTCACCAGTAAGTACATTAAATGTAAATGTATTACACATTCTAATCAAGAAAAAGAAATGACACACATGCAAAAAAAATTTTAATCAAAATACAGAGATTGACAGAATGAGAAAAAACATGATCCAATTGAATGCTGTCTACTATGGATCTATTTTTAGATCAAATTGGTTGAAAGTGAAAGGATGAAGAAAAGATAAAACATGAAAACAATAATCAAAGGAGATCTGCAGTGTTTATAATAACATTATACAAATAGACTTTAAGAAAAAAATAGCTATGATAAACAAAGGAAGTCATTTCTCCCCAATGGGAAGAGTTTACCCATTGGGAAGACATAACAATTAGAAACATAAATGCACCTAACAGCAGAGTCCCAAAATACACAAAATAAAAACTAACGGTATTGAAGGGAGAAACATACAATCCAACAACATTTAGAGATTGCAATGCTTCACTATCAATAATGCAAAGAATAACTATGCAGAAGATCATCAAAGAAATAGAACAATACTATAAACCAACCACACCTAGCAAACATCTATGAAACATACCACCAAACAACAGCATAATATATATTTTTCTCAAGTGTGCATGGATCACCATATATGCAGCAATAAATCAAGCACTAATAAATTTAAAGGAATTAAAATCGCACCAAGTATATTTTCCCACCACAAATAATTGAAATTAGAATCCAATAACAGAAGAAAATTTAGGAAATTCACAAATTAAACAACACACTCCCAAATCACCAGTGCCAAAGAATAAATCACAAGGGAAATTAGAAATACTTTGAGGAAAGTGGGTATAGCTCAGTGGTTGAGCACCTGCTTCCCATGTGTGAGGTCCTAGGTTCAATACCAGGTACCTCAAAAAAAAATTTTTTTTTCTTTGAGGTGATTGAAAATGAAACAGATACCAAAACTATGGGATGTAGATAAAGCAGCACTCAGAAATAAATTTATAGATGTAAATACCTATATTGAAAAAGAAGAAAGAGGTTCATGGTAGATGGCATCCGAGTAGGCAGGCAGGGCTCAACTCTATCACAAAAACAGTGAGAAAAGAGCCAAAAGTTGTCCAAGTGACCTGCTTTGGGGGTCAGCAGACCAGGACAGTTCCAAGCAACCCCCAGGAGGGTGAGGGACAGAGAGACAAAGAACCAAAAAAAAAAAAACCAAACATGAGTTACTAAACCCATGTGACAGGCCGGGAAGTGCACCATCCCCTACCCTCAAGACCTTAAGCCTGTATAAAACCCCTAGCTCACTGAGAGGGGAAAGAACATCTTACCCCCTGGATAGAAGGAGGGCTCATCAGAGGATGGAGAGTGATTTCTCTTCAGTGAATTAGGCCAGCAGAGCCCACTTTGAATCTTGGCTTGGCCAAGATTCAGATCATCAGCAAGCAAAGGTTGAAAGAAACACCTCTGTGGAAAGGTTCACCAACGAGCACCATCTGCTGGCCAGCCATGAAACTGCAAGGAGAAAAACTTCCTTTAGACCTCTCCTAACCTAAACCCCATGGGAGAAAATCTGCACCCAATTAATGAGTCCCTGGCCCGATTTTTATAACTTAAACTAGATAATTTTAAAGACTCAGAATAAGTTGAACCAAAAATCAAAGAAGCTGTGAAAAAAAAAAAAACAAAAACTGGGGAAGAGAGATTGACCATCAGAATAAATTCACCAACATATTCAGATGCTTAATCATTAATAAAAAATTACAAGCCATACTAGGAAAAAGGAAGAGATGGCCATCCAAAGAAACAAATCAAATATCCTGATGAGATACAGGATTTAAGACAACTTAATCAATGATAATCACACAATTCTTCTAAATCGATTCAAAGAAATGAAGGAAAATATGACTAAAGAGATAAAGGATATTAAGAAGATACTGGGTGAGCATAGAGAACAACTTGAAAACCTGTAAAGAAGAGTAACAGAGCTCATGGTAATGAAATACAAAATGGTTGAGGTTAAAATTACATTAGAGGGAAGGAGATGTGGCTCAAGCAGTTGGGTACCTGCCTACCACATGGGAGGTCCTGAGTTTGGTTCCCAGTGAGAAGAAAGTGATATGATGTGTTTAAGGCAATGAAAGAAAAAAATGCCAGCCAAGAATTCTGTATATGGCAAAACTGTCCTTCAAAAATGGGTGTGAGTTTTTTGTTTTGTTTTGTTTTGTTTTTTAAGGGAGTAAAGAGTTTATTTAGAAACAAGAAAAGAAAAACAGCACACAAACTGAGACATGAATTGTGGGCATGCTGCATGGCATGTGGACCAAGGTTAGGCCTTTTAAAGACATTTTCATCTCCCCTCTCCTAATGTTGGGGAGGGGTCCCAGTTGTTTGCTGTTCTGCTTTGTTGCCCCACCTGTTAGCTCTCAGGGGGCCAGTGGGGAACCCTGTTGTTTGGGTGTATCCAGGACTTTCCCTTGACCCCAGAAGGTCTTCCAAATGGGACCTCATGGCCAGGGTCTCAGCGGGGTCTTTCTGGCTTTGTTTTTAGTAGCAGCCTTCCCCTCAGGGTTTCTGGGAGGAGCCTCATGGCCATGATATCTGCCATTCCTTCATTATACTAACATGCCTCAACTTCTCCCTCAGAGAGTTTACACTCTTATTCTTAAGGGGAAGCTGAAAGGCAGTGGTCATTCTTCTTTAGCTGCTTCCTGATGGTTAGTGGGAGTAAGCTCTGCCTGACAGAGTGTAAAACCCTCTGGCTATTCTATTGAGGGTGAGGGAAGACAGATCTGGCACTGTGGTTGGAACTGGATAAAATCCCCATGTGGCTTATATCTTGTTCTGGAAGGCACTGATTCTGGAAGAAGTAAACTTAAGTTAGAATTTTGAAGATACATGGTCCTACTAAAAGAATAAAGAAGATGGTGGTGAGCGGGTCCCAAAGGGGGCAAACTATGACATACTGGACCATGAGAGCAAGAAAGCCCAGGTGCCTTCAGAGGCTGAATCCTCCCAAAGTTGATGGGAAACAGCATTCTTCCTTGGGTTCTTTTATGCTGTTGGTTAACTCTAGGAGAGATTGTGTTAGACAAGCTGGGTTTGGTATAAACTGCCAGACCTAATTCCCATTGAGGTAGCTATGCCTAGGAATGCTAGAAGAGGTATGAGGAGAAGCACTATCCTAGACAAAAACTCATAAAGACAATACAGGCAACAACAAGACAAGCATATGGCAAGCAAAACAAAGACCATATTCAAGACAGCCATTCTTTTATCATATAGGTACATCCATTAATTGCTTAGAAAATGAATTAAGTTTACCAAGACTTTAGTATATTCAATATCCTCCAGGATATGATCTAGAATAGAAGAGATATTATCATATTCAAATGCATATAGGTACAATACTTAATACTAATCAATGCACAACTTCCTCTTGGAGCTACAGTTAATAGATCTAAGCTCCAGGTTTGCAGTACCATACATAGTATCTCTCCATGGGAGCAGGTCATAATATCAATTGTGTTTAAGTTCTACTCACATAACTCTGGTAATTTTTGCTCCACTTGATATGTCCTTCACAAAGCCAGCATGCTAAAGCAATGTTGATACTTGGGAGAGGCCCCCGTGTTTCACTGTCCTGGTATATAGTGCCCTTTGGTGCTATGAAACAGAGCCAGTCTGAAGGCAATGTCCATGGTAAACCTGGCCATACTAAGCCATTGCCAGCTACTGCAGGAGTCCAAAATTGCAATGTACTCTCTATCCACTTCAGGAACACATCCAGATGTGGTAGATACTTTTATTGTTTTAGAGGTCATAATGACTGACCTAGCCAATAACTCAAGTGGAGAGGCACAATGCAGGGTATTTGGGTCTGGTTTTACTGCACAAGAGAGTTTGACAATACTGAAGTCTATTTCTTAATTGTATAGACTTTCTAAATACTTCCATTGCAATATGTAACATATTAAATTATCTTAACTATTTTTAGTAGTTTACTTTTTACTTCTACATTTTTTTACCATGATTATGTTAACATGTATTTTGTTTTAGCAGTACAGGAAAAAACTATTTTCTCCATTATTTTATGAAAACCGAAGATTGCCAATGGATCAAGGTTATCTTCCCTTAACACCACATTAAAATGCAGATTGAGGTAGCCTCTGACAAGTTTCCCTATTATGAAGTTAATTTTTGTTATCAATATCAATTTAGGACTTCTGGGAAGATGGCGGACTAGAAAGACACAAGACTCTCTTCTCTTACAGAAAAAATAGCTAGGGGACAGGTTGAAATGGTCTGCAAAAAGATCTTTTAGGGTTTAGGCAAAGGCTGGACACCACCCAGAAAAGAGACAAAGGAGGGGAATTGCAACTACAAAACTCTAGGGCTGATTTTTGAAGACATACCTACAAGGAAAGGGCAGAGAGAGGGTCACAGGCTAAGGCAGACTCTGTTTTTGACCCACAAATTTGGTCTGCTGTGTCCCAGGCCAGGTGGGGTCATGCCATTTTTTCTCCTGGTTGTTGGCAAGGGACTAAAGAGATCCAACCCTCCATATCTCCTTCTCTACTAACCAGGACTGATTTTTGAGGACAGAGAGGGAAGTGAATTATTTCCTACCTGGGAAAAGGGAGGGTGATGCCAGAGAAGGCTGGAAAACTGTCTCTGAGAAAGTTTGAATTGCAAGGCTCTTAGCCTCCAGGAAGTAACCTCTATCACATTTATCCAGTCTGTGTTGCAACAAACACACTCCGACCAGGCATTAAACTGAAAGGGCTGCCAAAGAGTACCATCTTCTGACAGACCAAGGACATGCACGTGAAAAAATTAAAATTAAAAAAAGTAAGAAAGGCTTTCTCTGGCCTTTATAACCTCCCTCTTCAAGGCCTTAGGAAGTGGGTCTGCAACCCATTACTGGGTCCAGAGCCATTTTGAGCAACTAACAGGGAAACATGCTAACAATCCAGGTCTAACAAAGAATCAAAGAACAGCAATAACACAGAGCCTCCTGCCACTAAATCCCTATGAAAGAGAAATAAATCGAGCATCTGAGTAAACTACCATCCTAATCAGATGCTTGGACATCAGCAAAAAATTATGAACCATACTAAGAAAATGGAAGACATGTCCCAAGAAAAGGAATGTATAAAAGCCCCAGAAGAGATGCAGGATTTGAGAGGACTAATTAACAAGATGCACACAAATTTCCAAAATCAAATTAATGAGTTGAAAGACAACATGGCTAAAGAGATAAATAACATCAAGAAGACATTGAGTGTGCACAAAGAATTTGAAAACCTGAGTAGAAAAGTAACAGAGCTCATGGGAATGAAAGACATGATAGGGGAGATCAAAAACACATTAGAGAGAAGCAGCTGTGGCTCAATCAGTAGGGCTCCCGTTTACCATATGGGAGGCCCCAGGTTCGGTTCCCAGGGCCTCCTGGTGAAGGCAAGCCCGCCCGCACGGCGTGGTTAGCTGACCCAGCGAGCACAAGCAGCAAGGGGGGGATAAATGAATAAATAAATAAAATCTTAAAAAAAAAATAAAAAAAAAAAACATTAGAGGCATACAACAGCAGACTTGAAATGATAGAAGAATAAGTGATACCAAAGACAAAACAGCTGAAATTGAAGAAAGGAAAAAACAGAGAGAGAAAAAAATGGAAAAAATTAGAAGGGGCTCAGGGAGTTGAATGTTAACATGAAACGCAACAACATATGTGTCATGGAAGTTCAAAAGGAGAAGAGAAGGGAAAGGGGGCAGAAACAGAATATGAGGAAATAATATCTGAAAATTTTCCAACTCTCACAAAAGAAATGAACTTACATGTCCAAGAAGCTCACCATACCCCAATCAGAATAAATCTGAATAGACCTAAACAAGACAAATACTACTCAGCATGTGCAATGTCAAAGATAAAGAGAACATCTGAGAGCAGCAAGGGAAAAGCAAACCATCACATACAAGGGATGCCCCGTAACACTTAGTGCGGATTTCTCATTAGAAACCATGGAGGCGAGAAGACAGTGGTATGATACAATAAGGACACTGAAAGAGAAAAACTGCCAGCAAAGAATTCTTTATCTAGCAAAATTGTCCTTCAAATATGAAGGTGAGTATAAAATACATACACACACATACAAAAAAAAACAGAAATTAAAAGCGTTCATGAAAAAAAAATCCACTTTTGCAGGAAATATTTAAGGAAGACTTTGAGCCTGAAGAAAAAGACAGGAGAGGCTTGGAGGATAATATAGAAGAAAGAATAGCAGAAAGGATAAATAGTAAAAAGACAGATGAAAATATGATGTGACATTTGAAAACCGAAGAATAAAATGGTGGAAGTAAATAATGCTTTTACAGTGATACCATTGGATGGGAATGGATTAACCTTGCCAATCAAAAGATATAGGCTGACAGAATGGATTAAAAAAAAAAACATGAGCCATCCATGTGCTGCATGTGCTGCTTACAAGAGACTCACCTTAGACCCAGAGATACAAACCGGCTAAAAGTGAAAGTTTGGAAAAAGATGCTCCACACAAATAAAAATAAAAAAAGAGCAGGAGTAGCTATATTAATATTGGGCAAAACAGACTTTAAATGCAAAAAAAGTTATAAGAGATACAGAAGGCCATTATACATTAATAAAAGGGACAATCCACCAGGAAGATATAACAGTCATAAATATCTTTGTACCTAACCAGGGTGCCCTAAAATACATGAGACAAACTCTGGCAAAACTGAAGGGAGAAATAGACAACTCTATAATAATCATTGGATTCTTCAACACCCCATTCACATCATTAGATAGAACAACTAGACAGAAGATCAACAAGGAAACAGAGAACTTGAACAATATGATAACCATGTTAGACCTAACAGACAAATACAGAACATTGCATCCAAACTCAGCAGGTTATACATGCTTCTCAAGTGCCCATGGATCCTTCTCCAGTATAGAGAGCACAATGCAGCTCTCGATAAATATAAAAATATTGAAATTATGCAAAGCACTTTCTCAGATCATAATGGAATGAAACTGGAAATCAATAATAGAAGGGATAGGGGAAACTTTGCAGATGTATGGAGGCTGAATAATACACTCCTAAATAATCAGTGGGTCAAAGGAGAAATTGCAAGTGAAATCAGTAAATATATTGAGAAAAATGAAAATGAGAGCACAACTTTTCAAAACTTATGGGATACAGCGAAGGCAGTCTTGAGAGGGAGAGTTATAGCCCTAATGCCTATATTAAAATAGAAGAAAGGGTTAAACTCAAAGATTTTAAGTGAACAACTAGAGAAACTAGAAAAAGAACAGCAAACCAATCCCAAAGCAAGTAGAAGGAAAGAAATAATAAAAATTAAAGCAGAAATAAATGAAATTGAGAACGAAAAATATATAGAGAATGAAAATAAACAAAACCAAAAGCAGGTTCTTTGTGAAGATCAATAAAATTGACAAATCCCTAGCTAGACTAATAAAGAAAAAAAGAGGGAAGATGCAAATAAATATAATCAGAAATGAAAGGGGATGTAACAGTTTGATATTGTTTATGAATTCCCAAAATAGATATGTTTGTGAACTGGTCTGTTCCTCTGGGCATATTAGAGTGGATTGGATTCAGAGGTTTCAATTTTACTTGATTAAATAATGATTAAGGCTTTGATTGGGCCATGGCAGTAGGGGGCAGGGACTCACAGAGAAAACAACAT
Organism: Tolypeutes matacus; assembly: GCA_026826555.1. Taxonomy (NCBI): domain Eukaryota; kingdom Metazoa; phylum Chordata; class Mammalia; order Cingulata; family Chlamyphoridae; genus Tolypeutes; species Tolypeutes matacus. Next base: position 831,355 of record JAKSZT010031676.1, on the reverse strand, counting down.
GGCAGAAGAGAAAGTTGGAGTTTTAATGTTAGAGCCCCAGGAAGTAAACATACAGAGATGGGGGGCGGATGTGGCTCAAATGGTTGGGCATCTGTCTGCCATATGGAGGGACCTGGGTTCAATTCCCAGGGCCTCCCAGTAAAATAAAAAAAAAAAATATATATATATATATATATATATATGGCAAATGGGCTGCCAGGCTCTGTGTGTCTGTGAGCTGCCAGGCCCCGGGAGCCATGCAGCAAGATGATGACGTAACAGGAGAGAGACACAGGAGAGAGACAAGACAAGATGCTCTGAAAGCTCTGGAAACCAGGAACTGAGGTGGCACAGGTGGCAGAACACTTCTCTCCTACATCGGAGGTCTCCAGGATCGAATCCTGGTGAAGACTGGAGGAGGAGGAAGAGAAGAGATGGCAGGAAACAGACACAGAGAATTGACACAAAACAGCAAATGGGGAAGGGGGGGTTTAAAATGGACAAAGTAAATAAATAAATCTTTAAAAATAAATAAATAAATAAATAAATAAAAGGTAACAGATTTCTGGTATTTTGCATCAGCACCCTTTTGGCTGACTAATACAACACCTATTCAGGCTAGGCTAGGCTTGCCTTTCTAGTTTGTCGTGCAGATGTAGTACATGCATGGGATACCCGGGTAAAGCAGCTTTGCCACATTTCCAGGTACCGAGATGACATCTCCTCTGACCAAGGACCCCATTTTACTGCACAGTCCACTGAACAATGAACCCAGACTCACAGAATTAGATGGATCTTCTGTGTCACCCACCACACACAGGCAACCAGCATTGTGGAGAACTTTAATGGCCACCTGTATTAATCAGCCAAATGGGTGCTGATGCAAAGTACCAGAAATCTGTTGGCTTTTATAAAGGGTATTTATATGGGGTAAAAGCTTACACTTACAAGGCCCTAAAGAGTCCAACTCAAGGATACTTCCTCACCAAACTCTGTTGCCATGTGTTGAAGCAAGATAGCTGGTGAAATCTGTGAGGGTTCAGCCTTCCTCTTTGCTCTTAAGGCTCCATGGGCCCAGCTTCTTCCAATCTCAGCTGTAGGCTGGGATACGGCTCAGCTGCTCTGTTCTTTTTTTTTTTTTTTTTTTTTTTTTAATTTATTTTTATTGCGGGTAAAAATCAAAATTCTCACAATACATACAAACATTTGCAAAATGATATATAAATATATATGCATATATGTGTATTTGCTTACAAAAATGTTATTTGTATATATATATATATACATATATTTTAAGAGGTGCTTAGATTACCCAAAATATTACATTGTACCCACTGGGATTCCCATGTTGCCCACCTCCCACACCTCCCACCACATCCCACACAAACATCTCCCACAAGTGTGGCCCACCACCCTCAATGAACTTACACATCCTGCGGCCTTGCCACCAACCATAGACCACAGTTCACACTGTAGACCACACTCAGTTCTGAGTGGTGTGTGCTGATTTAAAATGGCCTACATCCGTTGCCACAACAGTACTCAGGACAACCTCCATCTCCCAAAGAAGCCCCTGTATTTCAACTGCTCATCCCCTCCCTACCC
>JAKSZT010031676.1:746672-824771 GCA_026826555.1 Tolypeutes matacus | reverse complement strand
GACTCAACTCTGAGTCACCCTAATGACGTGGTCAAATCAAGGCCCTAATCATAACATAATTTAATCAAAGACATCTGTATTAGTCAGCCTAAGGGGTGCTAATGCAAAATACCAGAAATATGTTGACTTTTATAAAGGGTAATTATTTGGGGTAAAGGCTTACAGGTTCAAGGCCTTAAAGAGTCCAACTCATGGTACCATAAAAAGTACTTCCTCACCAAAGTCTGTTGACATGTTTTGAAGCAAGATGGCAGGAGATGTCTGCAAGGGTTCAGCCATCCTTCTTCCTCTTAAGGCTCCATGGTCCTAGCTTCTTCCAATATCAGCTGTAGTTTGGAGGGTTTGTTTCTTTCTGGGATCAGCATTTCTGGTCTCTTCACAAGGTCAGCTGTAGACTATCAGGCAAATAGCTCATCTCTCTTCCTGGGGGCCTCTGCCATGTCTATGGAACTGTCTCTCTTCCTCTGTATCTTCTCTGCATACCTACTTCTGTGTTCTTGATTGAGCATCCATTTATATAGCCCACCAAGGGGGCGGGAACTCAACCCTGCATGCCCTAATGATGTGGTTGAATCAAAGCCATAATGTTGATTTAATCAAGTAAACATAAAGCATTTGAATTTAACACAATCAAAGTGTATCACGCCCAGAGAAACAGACCAGTTTACAAACATAATCAATATCTCCTTTTGGAATTCATAAATAATATCAAACTGCCATAATACCTCATCTGAATCTAATACAAATGGTATTACACCCAGAAGAATAGATTAGTTTACAAACATAATCTCTTTTGGGGGTTCATAAATAATCTCAAACCACACTCTAGCCTCTGAACCCCAATAACACATTACAATGTACAAAAAAAAAAAAAAAAAAAAAAAAAAACCTTAAATGAGTAACAATACTAAGTACAAAATCATATTACAATCAGTTTAAAGAAATACAGTTTGTCTTGGGGCAAATTTCACTCTGGCTGAAGACCTGTGAAACTTACAAAACAATTTATATACTTCCAATATACAAAGGGACAGATGTAAGATAGACATTACCATAAGGAGAATTTGGGAGGGAAACATGAGTTACTGGTCCCCTACAGTTCAGGAAACCTGCAGGGCATACTCCATTAAATTTCAAAGTCTAAGAGTCATTCTTAAGATGATGGTTTCTTCTCATCTTTGGGACCTCATGGTGGCCTACCCTTTCCACAGGCTTGCCCAGTTACCATTTTCTTGGTTCCACCCTCATCAAACATCTGGGTGGCAACCAAATGCTCCAGACTTCACCCTCCAAGAACGTTGGGGTGATGGCCACACTTCACCCAATCTTTGGGGTAGAGTCTCAACCCCCTTAGTTCAGTGAGGTGGAGGCAACATTCTCCCTAATCTCTGATGTACAGGCCCAACTCTCTTAGAACAATGAGTTGGTGACCTGGCCTTCCCTAATCTATGGGGGCAGGCCCACCCCTCTCAGGTCTAAGGTGGGGAATGTGCTCCACCTTCTCTGTAGCCTGGGGTGGCAAAACTCTCCCTGAACAGTGGGCTAGAACATCCATCCTCTTCAACTGGGGAGGCAAACTCATCCTCTCTGTACACATGTGTGGGGTTCCTTTCTTGGCCTAAGGAGATGTCTTCATTTCAGATCTCAGCTTCCATGGTTTTCCTCTTAAAGCCATTATCCCTTTCATCTCTCCCCTCCATGTCCTTTTTAGTCCAGGCCTACAGTGGTTTTGTTCATACACCTCTCACAGAAACCTTGTTGTTTTAACATGCTAGAAGCAGGGGTCCAAGCCATCAGACAATAAACTTTCTACAAGTCTTTCCTGGATAGCTGCATTTCAATCCTGACTTACAAGTTCCAAGTTTAGTTAATTTCTCAAATGGGGCACTATTGTCTGGGGGCTTGGAATTTCCACAATCAGTTTCTGTTTTCTTTGTGCCCAACAATTCAGTTATCAGCTTATCTCTTTCCTCTAACATTTTGCTATAAGCTGCAAGGAGAAGCCAGGCTGCATTGTCTACATTAAGTTTGAAAATCTCCTTGGTTAAATGTCCAGGCTCATAGTTTTCAACTTTTGCCTTCCATACAACATCAGGAGTCAATCTTACTAACTTCTCTGCAACTTTAAAACACAGATAGCCTTTCCTCAAGTTTCCAATAATAGTTTCATCATTTACTTCTAAGACCTCATCAAAACTCTAGTGTCCATATTCCTGTCAACAGTCTCCTCAAAGCAATCTAGACCTTTTTTTTTCAAGCACCTCACAATTCCTCCATAAAATACCCCTTACCCATTTATTTTTTATTTTTTTATATTTATAAATTAAATGTAATGGATACATGTAATTTTTTTTTAATCAAACACTATATTACATAATATATTTGGTTCATAGCAATGCATTCATACAGTATTTGTCCTTTTGTGTCTGGCTTGCTTGACTCAACATAATGTCCTCCAGGCTCATCCATGTTGCCATATGCTTTATGACTTCATTTCTTCTTCTTCTTTTTTTTTTTAACTTTATTTTGTACATTTAATAACTGAAAACATAAGCAATAAAAAAACTAAAAAGTAAACACAGATGAATAAATATATACATTTCTCAATTAAATGTAATGGATACATGTAAATTTTTTTGTTGTTTTGTTTTTTGTTTGTTTTTTTGTTTTTTGTGTGTGTGTGAATCAAACAATGTATTACACAATATATTTGGTTCATAGTAATGCATTCATACAGTATTTGTCCTCTTGTGTCTGGCTTGCTTCACTCAACATAATGTCCTCCAGGTTCATCCATGTTGCCATATGCTTTATGACTTCATTTCTTCTTACAGCTACTTAATATTCCATCGTGTGACTAGACCACAGTTTGTTTATCCATTCATCTGTTGATGGACACCTGGGTTGTTTCCAACTTTTGGCAATGATGAATAATGTGGCTTTGAACATCGGTGTGCAGATGTCTGTTCGTGTCACTGCTCTCAGTTCTTCTGGGTATATACCCAGTAGTGGTATTGCAGGGTCACGTGGCAAGTCTATATTCAACTTCTTTAGGAACTGCCAAACAGTCCTCCATAGTGGTTGTACCAGCCTGCATTCCCACCAACAGTGAAGAAGTGTTCCTATCTCTCCACATCCTCTCCAACACTTGTAGTTCTCTGTCTTTTTAATAGTGGCCATTCTGATAGGTGTGAGTTTTGATTTGCATTTCCCTAATCATGAGTGATGTTGAGCATTTCTTCATGTGTTTTTTTGCCATTTGTATTTCTTCTTTGGAGAAATGTCTATACAAGTCTTTGGCCCATTTTTTAATTGGGTCATTTGTCTTTTTATTGTTGAGCTGTAATATCTCTTTATATATCCTGGATATTAAACCCTTATCAGATATGTGATTTCCAAATATTTTTTCCCATTGAGTCGGCTGCCTTTTCACCCTTCTGACAAAGTCCTGTGAGGTGCAAAAGTGTTTAATTTTGAGGAGGTCCCATTTATCTACTTTTTCTTTTGTTGCACGTGCTTTGGTTGTGAAGTCCAAGAAACCACCACCTACTACAAGGTCTTGAAGATGTTTCCCTACATTTTCTTCTAGTAGGTTTATGGTCCTGGCTTTTATATTTAGATCTTTGATCCATTTTGAGTTGATTCTTGTATAGGGGGTGAGATAGGGGTCCTCTTTCATTCTTTTGGTTATAGATATCCAGTTCTCCCAACACCATTTGTTGAAGAGACTGTTTTTTCCCCATCAGCGTGGGCTTGGTAGGTTTGTCAAAAACCAGTTGACTGTATAGGTGAGGGTTTATTTCTGGATTCTCAATTCTATTCCACTGATCCATATGTCTATCTTTATGCCAGTACCATGCTGTTTTGACCACTGTAGCTTTGTAATATGTTTCAAGGTCAGGCAGTGAAATTCCTCCCACATTGCTCTTCTTTTTTAGAATACTTTTGGCTATTCGGGTGCACTTACCCTTCCAGATGAATTTGGTAATTGCCTTCTCTAATTCTGTAAAGTAAGCTGTTGGGATTTTGATTGGTATTGCATTGAGTCTATAAATCAGTTTGGGCAAGATTGACATCTTCACGATATTTATTCTTCCAATCCATGAACACAGAATGTCTTTCCATTTGTTTAGCTCTTTTTAAATTTCTTTTAGCATTGTTTTGTAGTTTTCTGCATATAGGTCCTGTACTTCCTTGGTTAAATTAACTCCTAGGTATTTGAGTCTTTTTGTTGCTATTGAAAATGGAATTTTCCTCCTGATTTCCTCCTCAGATTGTTCAGTACTAGTGTACAAAAACATTACTGATTTTTGCGTGTTGCTCTTCTATCCTGCCACTTTGCTGAACTCATTTATTAGTTCAAGTAGCTTTGTTGTAGATACTTCAGGATTTTCTAAATACAGGATCATGTCATCCGCAAACAGTGAGAGTTTTACTTCCTCTTTTCCTATTTGGATGCCTTTAATTTTTTTATCTTGTCTAATTGCCCTAGCTAGAAATTCTAGTACAATGTTGAATAACAATGGTGACAGTGGGCACCCTTGTCTTGTTCCTGATCTTAGGGGGAAAGCTTTCAACCTTTCCCCATTGAGTATGATGATGGCTGTGGGTTTTTCATATATGCCTTTTATCATATTGAGGAATTTCCCTTTTATTCCTATCTTTTGAAGTATTTTTATCATAAAAGGATGTTGGATTTTGTCGAATGCCTTTTCTGCATCTATTGAGATGATCATGTGGTTTTTTTCCTTCAATTTGTTAATGTGGTGTATTACATTGATTGATTTTCTTATGTTGAACCAGCCTTGCATACCAGGAATAAATCCCACTTGGTCGTGATGTATAAGTCTTTTGATATGCTGTTGGATTCAATTTGCAAATATTTTGTTGAGAATTTTTGCATCTATGTTCATGAGAGAGATTGGTCTGTAATTTTCTTTTCTTGTGGAATCTTTATCTGGCTTTGGTATTAGGGTGATGTTGGCTTCATAAAATGTGTTGGGTAATTTTCCCTCCTCTTCAATTTTTTGGAAGAGTTTAAACAGGATTGGTGTTAATTCTTTTAGAAATGCTTGGTAGAACTCACCTGTTAAGCCATCTGGTCCTGGACTTTTCTTTGCTGGGAGATTTTTGATGATGGATTCAATCTCCTTAATTGTGATTGGTTTGTTAAGTTCTTGTATTTCTTGTTGTGTCAGTGTAGGTTGGTTATGAATTTCTAGAAATTTGTCCATTTCATCCAGGTTGTCTAGTTTGTTGGCATATAGTTTCTCATAATATCCTCTTATGATTCTTTTTATTTCTGTGAGGTCATTTGTAATTTCCCCCCTTTCATTTCTGATTGTATTTATTTGCATCTTCTCTCTTTTTTTCTTTGTTAGTCTAGCGAGGGGTTTGTCAATTTTATTGATCTTCTCAAAGAACCAGCTTTTGGTTTTGTTGATTTCTCTATTGCTTTTTTGTTCTCATTTTCATTTATTTCCGCTCTAATCTTTATTATTTCTTTCCTTCTTTTTGCTTTGGGATTGGTTTGCTGTTCTTTCTCTAGTTTCTCAAGTTGTTCAGTTAAATCTTTGAGTTTCGCTCTTTCTTGTTTCTTAATATAGGCATTTAGGGCTATAAATTTCCCTCTCAAGACTGCCTTTGCTGTATCCCGTAAGTTTTGATATGTTGTGTTCTCATTTTCATTTGTCTCAATATATTTACTGATTTCACTTGCAATTTCTTCTTTGACCCACTGAATATTTAGGAGTGTGTTGTTCAGTCTCCACACATTTGCAAATTTCCTTTTTTCCTGTCTGTTATTGATTTCTAGTTTCATTCCATTATGATCTGAGAAGGTGCTTTGTATAATTTCAATCTTTTTATATTTATTGAGAGCTGTATTGTGACCTAACATGTGGTCTATCCTGGAGAAAGATCCATGGGCACTTGAGAAGAATGTATAACCCGCTGAGTTTGGATGCAGTGTTCTGTATATGTCTGTTAGGTCTAACTTGTTTATCATATTGTTCAAGTTCTCTGTTTCCTTGTTGATCTTCTGTCTAGTTGTTCTATCTAATGATGTGAGAGGGGTGTTGAAGTCCCCGACGATTATTGTAGAAATGTCTATTTCTCCCTTCAGTTTTGCCAGAGTTTGTCTCATATATATTGGGGCACCCTGGTTAGGTGTGTAGATATTTATGACTGTTATATCTTCCTGGAGGATCATCCCTTTTATTAATATATAATGGCCTTCCGCATCTCTTATCACTTTTTTGCATTTGAAGTCTGTTTTGTCTGATATTAGTATAGCTACCCCTGCTTTTTTCTGTTTACTATTCGCATGGAGTATCTTTTTCCAACCTTTTACTTTCAGCCGACTTGTATCCTTGTGTCTGAGATGAGTTTCTTGTAAGCAGCATATGGATGGCTCATGTTTTTTTATCCATTCTGTCAGCCTGTATCTTTTGATTGGAGAATTTAATCCATTCACATTCAATGATATTACTGAAAATGCACTATTTATTTCCTCCATTTTATTCTTTAGTTTTCATATGTCATCTTATTTTTGTCTTTCTTTTTACTCTTTTGGTTATCCTTTCTGCTTTTCTTTCTTCTATACTCTCCTCCAAGCCTCTCTCTCCTGTCTTTTTCTTTCAGGTTCTAAGCTTCCTTTAATATTTCCTGCAGGGAAGCAGCTGTGGCTTAATCAGTAGGGCTCTCGTTTACCATATGGGAGGCCCGGGTTCGGTTCCCGGGGCCTCCTGGTGAAGGCAAGCCCGCCGGCCGGGCGTGGTTAGCTGACCCAGCGAGCACGAGCAGCAAGGGGGGGATAAATGAATAAATAAATAAAATCTTAAAAATATATATATATATATTTCCTGCAAAGGTGGATTCTTTTTTGCAAACTCTCTTAGTTTCTGTTTGTTTGTGAATACTTTATATTCACCTTCATATTTGAAGGACAGTTTTGCTGGGTAAAGAATTCTCGCCTGGCAGTTTTTCTCTTTCAGTTTCCTAATTGTATCATACCACTGTCTTCTTGACTCCATGGTTTCTGAAGAGAAATCTGCACAAAGTCTTACTGGACGTCCTTTGTACGTGATCGTTTGCTTCTCTCTTGCTGCTCTGAGCATTTACTCTTTATCTTTTACATTTGACATTCTGAATAATATGTGTCTTGGCAAAGGTCTATTTGGATTTATTCTTATTGGGGTACGGTGTGCTTCTTGGACATGAAAGTTCATTTCTTTCGTGAGAGTTGGGAAATTTTCAGGTATTATTTCCTCAAATACTCTTTCTGCCCCTTTTCCTTTCTCTTCTCCTTCTGGAACTCCAATGACACGTATGTTCTTGCGTTTTGTGTTGTCATTCAACTCTCTGAGCCCCTGCTCAATTTTTTCCATTCTTTTCTCTCTCTGTTCTTTTCTCTCTTCAATTTTAGCTGCTCTGTTTTCAGTATCACTTATTCTTTCTTCTATCATTTCAAGTCTGCTGTTGTATGCTTCAAATGTATTTTTTACTTCACCTATTGTGTCTTTCATTCCCATGAACTCCGTTACTTTTCTGTTCATGATTTCAAATTCTTCTTTATGTTCGCGCAATGACTTCTTGATGTCATTGATCTCTTTAACTATATTCTCTTTCATCTCATTAATTTGATTTTGGAAATGTGTGTTCATCTCACTGATTAGTTCTCTCAAATTCTGCATCTCTTCTGGGACTTTGCTGTATTCCTTTTCTTGGGCCATATCTTCTATTTTCTTAGTATGGCCCGTAATTTTTTGTTGGTGCTTAGGCATCTGGTTAGTTTGTATTTTACTTAGATGCTCTATCTCTTTCTCTTTTATGGGGTTTAGTGGCAGGAGGCTGTGAGTTACCACCGCTCTTTGATTTTTGTCTCAACCTTGATTGTTAGGATTGTTCTACTGGTTGCTCAAAACTGGGCACTGGACCCAGTAATTGGTTGTAGAGTCATTTCCTATGGCCTTGGGCAGGGAGGCTATAGAGGCCATGAAAAGACTCTCTTTCTTATTAATTTTCTTATGTGTACTTCCTTGGTCTGCCAGGAGATGGCGCTTGTTGGCTGCTCTCAATTCAATGCCTGGTCGGAGCGTATTTGTTGTGACACAGACCAGATCAATGTGATAGAGCTTCCTGTCTGGGGGCTAGGAGCCCTGTGATTCAAACTTTCTGAGACAGTTCTCCAGACTTCTCTCGTAGCACCCCCCTTTTCCCAGCTAGGAAATATTTCCACTCCCTTCTGAATCCTCAACAATCAGTCCCTGTTAGTAGAGGATGAGATTGGGAGGTTTGTATATCATTAGCCCCTTGCAGGCTCCAAGGCAAACAATGGCGCAGCCCCACCCAGCCTGGAAGGGCTCTCTGGACAGGGCAGACCAAACCTGGGAGTCCAAAGCAGGGTCAGCCCCAGGCTCTCTCTCCCCTCTCCCGTGGTGTCCTCAACAATTAGTCCAGGCTAGAAGAGCGGGAGGTTGCGAGGATCGGATTTCTCCAATCCTTTCCGGGCTCCCAGGGCAAACTGCCGTGTAGAAGGGTCCTTTCCAGGCTCCCAGGGCAAACCGCCGTGTGGAAGGGTCCGTGGGGCTCTGCAGCCCAAATTTCAGGTCCGAACCTGAGTAAGCCTAAGGCTGTGTCCCTCTCTCTCCCCTTTCCGGGAGTGGCAGATCCCTGAAGACCCCTTTGTCTGTGGTCGCAGGCCCAGGGGCCCAAGAATCTGAAGAGTGTGGGGGAGGGTGCCGGCAGCAGCAGAAGCTGCTACTTGCAACTCACAGTTCTGTAGTCGCGATTTCCCTCTTCTGTCCCTCTCTCCTCTGGGTGGTGTGCAGCCTTCACCTGCTGACCTAAACCCTAGAAGATCTTTTTTGGGGCTGTTTCAGCTTGTCCTCTAGCTATTTTTCTGGAGTTCATTTCTTCTTACAGCTGCATAATATTCCATCGTGTGAATAGACCACAGTTTGTTTATCCATTCATCTGTTGATGGACACCTGGGTTGTTTCCAACTTTTGGCAATGATGAATAATGTGGCTATGAACATCGGTGTGCAGATGTCTGTTCCTGTCACTGCTCTCAGTTCTTCTGGGTATATACCCAGTAGTGGTATTGCAGGGTCACCCTTACCCATTTATAAAACCATTCCAGGATTTTGGTAATTGCAAAAGTACGACCCCACTCTTGGTATGAAATTCTGTATTAGTCAGCCAAAGGGATGCTGATGTAAAGTACCAGAAATCTGTTGGCTTTTTTTTTTTTTTTTACTGGGAGGTCCCGGGGATCGAACCCAGGTCCCTCCATATGGGAGACGGATGCCCAACCGTTTGAGCCACATCCATCCCCCTGTTGGCTTTTATAAAGGGTGTTTATTTGGGGTAAAAGTTTACAATTACAAGGCCATAAAGAGTCCAACTCAAGGTTACTTCCTTCCCAAACTCTGTTGCCATGTGTTGAAGCAAGATGGGTGGTGACATATGCTAGTGTTGAACCTTCCTCTTTCCTCTTAAGGCTCCATGAGCCCAGCTTCTTCTGATCTCAGCTGTAGACTGGCATAGTGTTCAGCTGCTCTGTTCTCTTCAGCTGCAAACTATCAGGTGAATGGTTCGTCTCTCCCCAGGGCCTCAGGATCAAAGTCCTCTTCCATGTCTGTGAAGCTCTCTCTCCTTTCTTGCATATCTTTTTCTATGTTCTCCTTGAGTGAGTGTCCTTTTATATAGCCCACAAAGGGGGTTGGGACTCCACTCTGAGTTGCTCTAATGATGTGGTCAAATTAAAGCCCTAATCTTAACGTAATTTAATAGACATCTCAGCTGAATCTAATACAATCAAAGGGTATCACACCCAGAGGAATAGAGTAGTTTACAAACATAATCTCTTTTGGGGGTTCATAAATAATCTCAGCCTTCTGGAAGCTGAACTCAACAATTCCCCAGAAAGGAGACACGACCTTATCCTGCTTCCTAGGACAGGGAGGGATGAGGGTCAGGGAGGAACCCAGGCTTTGCTGTACATCTGCCCTTAGGATTGGCCCTCAAAGGGGAACCAGAGACACACCCATGGACCTAACACTTGCATGTAGGAAGATAGTGGGTGATGCCTACCCCTGGTTAGTCCACCAGTCTGCTTGGGAATGGTCACAGGACACCATAAAAGAGACCTGACACACCCCATCTTTCAGTATGGATGGAAGTGGGCTGGAAGATATAGGCAATGCACTGAGATCAATAGAAAAGGTGTGAAGTATAATTCAGGACAAGGGGCAGACAGACTGCATGGCCTTAAAAGGAAACAATAAGTTATTGCAAATAGACCAAAAAAAGTTCCTCCCAGAGGATATGGTTGCATGACCACCCTGTCAGCGCTAGATACTGCTCCTCTCTTCATATCTGACCCAGCATCAACCTGGAAGGAAAACACCTTTGTCCAGCTGACCCAGGATATCATGGCAGCAGGAATTCTGACCGACTACTGGATCTACCAACTGATGCCTCACTCTCTCTCTCCTTTTTCACAAGCCCAGATTGACACTCAATAAGCCAATATTCCCTGCCTCGTGTGTGAAACAATACCAGGAAGTCCTTCATCTATGCACTCTGACAAAGCTAATGGCACAGCCATTGGCTATGCACTCTTCTTCTCCACACCAATGCAGAACGCGTCAGGATGGAACAATTTCTGATGTAATGAAACTGGCAAATGTCTCAGTCATCTTTCCAATTTAGTCACCAATAAGCACATGATACACAGTCTGTCAGCCACCTTGGCTAAGCAGAAATCATTAGACATTCCAGCCAAAACAGTGTTTAATAATCATATTGCCTTTGACTTCCTAGCCTAACAAAGAGAGGTATGTGCTATTGCTAATACCTCCATGTGATGGTTAGGCTAATGTGTCAACTTGGCCAGGTAATTGTGTCCAGGTATTAGGTCCAACAAGCACTGGGCTAATTGTAATACAAGAGCATTTATGGACTTCGATCACCAGTGAGTTTACTTCATGGATGGCTGATTACATCTGCATCAGTCAGGGAGATTGCATCAGCAGTGGGTGATGCTTTTATCCAATCAGTTGAATGCCTTAAAAAGGGAAGTGATTTCAACATTAAGAGAGAATTTCCCAGCTCATCATTGGACAGGCAACTTCTCCCAGAAACTCATCAAGGACCTTTCATTGGACTTTCATCGGAGCCCCTGGTTTGCAGCCTGCCTGCTTAACCTGGACTTGTGCATCGCTATGGTCATGTGAGAGACTCTTAAAATCTCATATTATTAAAAAGATATCTCCTGTTGATTCCGTTTCCCGAGAGAACCCTGATAATACAGCTTGGTACCGGGAGTGGTTTTTGAGGAACAGAGTCTTAAACATGGGATGTCTAAGGTGGTTCTGGGACTTTTGTAATTGGCTCTCTACTCTATTTGGACTCAAGGGTACTAATGACTCCCTTTTCCAATAATGAAGAGGTTGCTAACAGTCCATGGCGTGAGCTGGCAATAGAGATACGCAAAATAGCATCACTGGATTCCTCTACTTCCATGCTTATAAGAAGCAAGGATCTGGGTGAGAGTGTTTTCAACAACTCAACAGAATTTTGTGGAGTCAAAAAGTATAATGATGTTGGCTGGCTCCTCCTAGATACTCTGGATACAGTTACAAAAGAAAGAGATGAGCTAAAGTCTTCAAATTTGAAACTTAAATGCCACATGAATGATATGAAAGTTTCTACGTGTGCCTTGAAAGAATATCTTGTCTCCTGTAGCCACAGACTTGAGATATCTGAGAAACCCAGACTCTCAATGTTGAGTAGCAGAATTACAGAGGAAACTGAAATCTCAACCACACAGGGTTTCTGCAATTAAAGTGAAGGCATTGATTGGAAAGGAATGGAACCCCGAGGATTGGGATGGAGATATATGGGGATGATGATGATATTGGTGGGGACATTGGGACCCTAAATTCTGCTGAGACTTTACCAGATAAACCTGTGATGGCCTGCCCTGTGGAGACCACACCTTGTCAATCTTGTATAATCCAGCCTCCAGCCTGCCCCAGGGAGTTTGGACCTCCTCCCAGCCCTGAGGCAAGTTCCAGCCAAACTCCAGCATGCATTACCCAACTTCCAGTGTGCCCTGAGGAATCTGTCTTCTAACCCCTTCCTGAAGAGATTAATCCTGTCTCACCAGAAGAAAATGCAAAGGAATGCCCTCAGGTCAGTAGCCTGCAAAACATCTCTAATCCTTCTCCTTACACACACCCCCCACACACCCTTCTTGTTTTTGAGACCCATTACTAGATTAAAATCATAACAAGCCCCAAAAGGTGAAATACAAAGTGTGACCCATGAGGAAATATGCTATACTCTGAAAGAACTGCATCAGTTTTCCAACTTATATAGACAGAAATCAGGGGAATATGTGTGGGAATGGATACTAAGGGTATGGGATAATGGTGGAAGGAATACAAAGTTGGATCAGGCTGAATTTATTGACATGGGCCCACTAAGCAGAAATTCTGGATTCAATGCTGTAGCTCAAGGGGTTAGAAAGGGCTCTAACAGATTGTTTGGGTGGCTGACTGAAGCATGGACCAGACGATGGCCTAGCATGCCTGATGTTGAGATGCCTGATTTGCCATGGTATGCAGTAGATGAGGGGATTCAAAGGCTTAGAGAGATTGGAATGCTAGAATGGATTTACCATTTGAGACCTGCCCACCCACCCCAGGAATGTCACCTTTAACCAGCACTGTGAGGAATAAATTTGTAAGACTAACTCCATCTTCTCTGAAGAGCTCTGTGGTTGCTCTTCTCTGCAGTCCAGATATTACTGTAGGGGTGGGGGGGCTGTAATGGAATTAGAATCCTTAAACATTATGGGGATGATCAAAGGCAATGTGGGCGTGGCTACCCGCAATGAAAGACAGATTCAACACAGCACACAGAATAGTCTGAGTCGCATAGAGTTATGGCGTTGGCTAATAGATCATGGGGTACCTAGAAGTGAAATACATGGGCAGTCTACTAAATTTCTTCTGGATGTGTATAAGCAGAAGAGTTCTAGGTCAAGTGAACAAAATCCTAACTCAAATTACAGACGCAGAGAATCACGGCCCCTTAATCAATTCCCAGACTTGAGACAGTTTACAGACCCAGAGCCCCTTGAATGAGGAGAAGGCCAGGTCCCCTTGGGGAAGGATCCTGTTAAACTGCCAAAAATTTATACTGTTAATCTTCCTCCCACCTTTCCCCAGGGAAACCTACAGCCTTTTGCCAGAGTAACTGTGCGTTGGGGAAAAGGAAATGATCAGACATTTGGGGGATTATTAGGCACTGGCTCAGAAGTGACATTAATTCCAGGAGACCCAAAATGTCACTGTGGTGCACCAGTCAGAGTAGGGGCTTATGGAGGTCAGGTAATTGATGCAGTTTTAGCTCAGGTCCATCTCACAGTGGGTCCAGTGGGTCCCTGGACCCATTCTGTGGTTATTTCTCCAGTTCCAGAATGCATAATTGGAATAGACATACTCAGTAACTGGCAGAATCCCCACATTGGATCCCTGACTTGTGGAGTGAGGGCAATTATGGTTGGAAAGGCCAAGTGGAAGCCTCTAGAACTGCCCCTGCCTAGCAAAATAGTAAATCAAAGGCAATACCGGATTCCTGGAGGGTTTGCAGAGATTAGTGCCACCATCAAGGATTTGAAGGATGCAGGGGTGGTGATTCCCACCACATCTCCATTCAACTCTCCTATTTGGCCTGTGCAGAAAACAGATGGATCTTGGAGGATGACAGTAGATTATCATAAACTTAACCAGGTGGTGACTCCAATTGCAGCTGCTGTCCCAGATGTGGTATCATTGCTTGAGCAAATCAACACTTCCCCTGGTACCTGGTATGCAGCTGTTGATCTGGCAAATGCTTTTTTCTCAATTGCCATTAGTAAAGATCACCAGAAACAATTTGCTTTCAGCTGGCAAGACTAGAAGTATACCTTCACTGTCCTGTCTCAGGGGTATATCAACTTTCCAGCCCTATGTCATAATATTGCCCGCAGGGATCTTGATCATCTCTCCCTCCCACGAGACATCACACTGGTCCATTATATTGACGATATCATATTGATAGGACCTACTGAGCAAGAAGTAGCAAAGACTCTAGATTTATTGGTAAGGCATTTGTGTGAGAGAGGATGGGAGATAAAGCCAACAAAAATACAGGGTCCTTCCACCTCAGTGAAATTTCTAGGTGTCCAGTGGTGTGGGGCCTGTCGAGATATCCCTTCTAAAGTAAAGGATAAGCTATTGCACCTGCCCCTCCTATGACCAAAAAAGAGGCACAACACTTAGTTGGCCTCTTTGGATTTTGGAGACAAAACATTCCTCATTTGGGTGTGCTACTCCAGCCCATTTACCAAGTGGCCAGAAAAGCTACTAGTTTTGATTGGGGACCAGAACAAGAGGAAGCCCTGCGACAGGTCCAGGCTGCTGTGCAAGCTGCACTACCACTTGGGCCATATGATCCAGCAGATCCAATGGTGCTGGAAGTTTCAGTGGCAAATAGAGATGCTGTCTGGAGCCTTTGGCAAGCCCCTATAGGGGAATCACAACGCAGACCCTTAGGATTTTGGAGCAAAGCCTGGCCATCTCTGCAGGTAACTATTCCCCTTTTGAAAAGCAGCTTTTGGCTTGCTACTGGGCCTTAGTAAAGACTGAACGCTTAACCATGGGCCATCAAGTTACTGTGAGACCTGAGTTCACTATCATGAGCTGGGTATTGTCTGACCCACCAAACCATAAAGTTGGGCGTGCACAGCAGCACTCCATAATAAAGAGGAAGTGGTATATATGAGATAGGACTCGAGCAGGTCCTGAAGGCACAAGTAAGTTACATTAGGAAGTGGCCCAAATGCCCAAGGTCACCACCCCTGCCATGTTACCTTCTCTTTCCCAGCCCACAGCTTTGGCCTCTTGGGGAGTCCCTTACAATCAGTTGACTGAGGATGAGAAAACTCGGGCCTGGTTTACAGATGGTTCTGCACAATATGCAGGTACCACTCGAAAGTGGACAGCTGCAGCACTGCAGCCCTTTTCTGGGACATCCTTGAAAGATAGTGGTGAGGGCAAATCCTCCCAGTGGGCAGAGCTTCGAGCAGTGCATCTAGTTGTTCATTTTGCTTGGAAGAAGAAGTGGCCAGAGGTGCGTTTGTACACTGATTCATGGGCTGTTGCCAGTGGTTTGGCTGGATGGTCAGGGACTTGGAAGGAACATTATTGGAAATTTGGTGACAAGGAGGTCTGGGGAAGAGCTATGTGGATAGACCTTTCTGAGTGGACAAAAAACATGAACATATTTGTGTCCCATGTGAGTGCTCACCAGAGGGTTACTTCAGCAGAGGAAGAATTTAATAATCAAATGGATAAGATGACCTGCTCTGTGGCTAGTGCTCAGCCTCTTTCCCCAGCCACTCCTGTCATTGCCCAATGGGCTCATGAACAAAGTGGCCGTGGGAGTAGGGATGGAGGATATGCATAGGCTCAGCAACATGGACTTCCCCTCACCAAGGCTGACTTGGCTATAGCCACTGCTGAATGCCCAATCTGCCAGCAGCAGAGACCCACACTCAGCCCCAGATATGGCACCATTCCTCGAGGTGACCAGCCTGCTACCTGGTGGCAGGTTGACTACATTGCACCACTTCCACCATGGAAGGGGCAGTGATTTGTTTTAACTGGAATAGACACATACTCTGGCTATGGGTTTGTATTTCCAGCACACAATGCTTCTTCCAAAACTACCATATGTGGACTTACCAAATGTCTTATCTACTGCCACGGCATTCCACACAGCATTGCCTCTGAACAAGGAACCCATTTCACAGCAAATGATGTGCGGGAATGGGCACATGCCCATGGAATTCACTGGTCTTACCATGTTCTCCATCACCCTGAAGCAGCTGGATCAATAGAATGGTGGAATGGCCTTTTGAAGACTCAATTATGGTGCCAACTAGGTGGCAATACCTTGCAGGGGTGGGGCAATGTTCTCCAGGAGGCTGTGTATGCTCTGAATCAGCGTCCTCTCTATGGTGCTGTTTTTCCCATAACCAGGATTCATGGGTCCAGGAATCAAGGGGTAGAAATGGGAGTGGCACCACTCACTATTACCCCTAGTGACCCACTAGGAAAATTTTTGCTTCGTGTCCCTGCAACCTTAAGCTCTGCTGGTCTACAGGTTTTACTCCCAAAAGGAGGAGTGCTGCCACCAGAGAACATAACAATGTTTCCATTGAACTGGAAGTTAAGACTGCCACTTAGCCACTTTGGGCACCTCTTACCTGTGAATCAACAGGCAAAGAAGGGAATTACTGTACTAGCTGGGGTGATTGATCATGGCTATCAAGGGGAAATAGGACTACATCTATATAATGGGGGTAAAGAAGAGTTTGCTTGGAATGCAGGAGATCCTCTAGGGCGGCTCCTAGTACTGCCATGCCCTGTGATTAAAGTCAATGGAAAACTGCAACAAACCAATTCAAGCAGGACTAACAATGGCCCAGAATCTTCAGGAATGAAAATTTTGGGTCACCCCCCAGGCAAAGAACCACGGCCAGCTGAAGGGCTTGCTGAAGGTAATGGGAACATAGAATGGGTAGTGGAAGAAGGTAGTGATAAATATGAACTTCGACCACGTGACCAGTTACAGACACGAGGACTGTAATAGTCATGAACCCTTCTTCCTTGTTTTGTTATGAGTATGATTGTATATGTACACAAAAAAAATTTCTTGTTTTCTTCCCCAACCTTTTCCCCTATCATATGAAAAGTTGTATTAATTCTACATCATAATATTTAAGGATGTCATGTTTAACCGTGAATATTACCCAAGGACTTGCACCCTATTCTGTGGGGAATTAATGCGTTTCTGGTTGTACGCAGGGGAGTTGAAATTATTAGGTAGAAATATATATGTATGCTTGTCTGTTATTGTTTTTACTTAGAGACTAAGTATGGTTTAGGGTCATGTGTATGACTGCCGAGTTGACAAGGGTGGACTGTGATGGTTAGGCTAATTTGTCAACTCGGCCAGGTAATTGTGTCTAGGTGTTTGGTCCAGCAAGCACTGGGCTAATTGTAATACAAGAGCATTTATGGACTTCGATCACCAGTGAGTTTACTGCATGGATGGCTGATTACATCTGCATCAGTCAGGGAGATTGCATCATCAATGGGTGATGCTTTTATCCAATCAGTTGAATGCCTTAAAAAAGGAAGTGATTTCAACATTCAGAGAGAATTTCCCAGCTCATTGTTGGACAGACAACTTCTCCCAGAAACTCGTCAAGGACCTTTCATCGGACTTTCATTAGAGCCCCTAGTTTGCAGTCTGCCTGCAGAACCTGGACTTGTGCATCCCCACGGTCGCATGAGAGACTCTTTTAAAATCTAATATTATTGACAGATATCTCCTGTTGATTCTGTTTCTCGAGAGAACCCTGACTAATACACTCCAAACCATGGTTATCCATGGTTAATATCTCAGGGGAAGTGGAAGGGGCGACTAACATCCAACAGCAAGCCCACTGCCTGCAAAGTGTACAGATTCACTGAGGGACCTCTTCAGCTGGCTCCCAGGGGTGTAGGGGAACATGGATGCAAGCATTACTTCAGACAAGCCTGAGCTCCCTGCCTGGAGTGATGATATGCATAGGTGAAACCCTCCTAATGTGCTGCAGCCACTGGTGTTCCCAAAACTTTACTGAAGACATTGTTAAGAGCCACAGGCCAAGAGGCTGGACCCGTCTCCGCCTTCATGTCCAAGGAGGGAGGTGGGTTTATATTGTGGAAGATGATGCCAAAAACTGGCTAGACCTGGTTGAGAGGCTGATTGGTGACTGCTAGGGAAGGCACTGACTCTCTTAGCAGCCATCTCCCAACCCTTGCTTAACCCCGCCTCCTCTTTTATTATTTGAGGATGTTTCAGTCTGTTTAGATTCTGCGACCCCAGGGGAGATGATACCCAATCATTTGCCCAAATGCCTCAAACAATATCCATCACAGAGACAAAATTACTGATGCACATAAACTCCCCAATCTCTGAATCAATGAATTTTCATGGTTTTTCATTGCATTCTCCACCATGAATTTTCTGGAAATCCCTCAAGGGGTTTCATACTCCTAATGAAGTCTTCTTCCTCTTATTTAATGTTTTGTGGTTATTCTTAAACTGAGTTTCCTTTTGCACACTAAGGCCTAGATTTGACTGAATGATAGTGCACAGTAATTACAGACCTAGTGTTTCACTCTTTTGGAGTTCATTCATTTAATTTAAAGGATAAATTAGGAATTGAGGAAATCCCACATTGAGTACAGGTGTAGAATTACTCACATGTGATTTCTCTGATTAGCTTATCAGTTACAGCAGTAGAAGAGGCCTCTCCAATTCATTATATTTACATTATGTGTTTTCTCACATAGTATATCATTTATCTACTAAGGGCTTTGCTATATAAATGACACACATATGGATTCTTACCAGTATGAATGTTAATAGATTATGTGAAGTAGTATGGATGACTACAGGAAATTCTGAACACATTAAAAACAGTGTTTCTTCAGACGGTGAGTTCTCTGGTATGTTTAAAGGTTAAACCTATGGCTGAAGTCTCTTAAATATGCAAAAGATTTATAGTGTGAGTTGTTACATTTAAAATAAGAATGCTGACTGATGACTTTCTCAAATTGTTGAAATTCATAGGGATTCTCTCCATTTGAGTAATCTCCTATTGCCTAAAGCTAGAAAAATTAAGGTTTTCCCATACATATATTAGGGGCTCAAGTTTTGACGCTCAGGTGGGTCCCTGCCCCTTGTTGAGTCTCAAGGCCCTGCTCTGTATAATGAAGTGGTCTCCCCACTGCGCCAGGCCACCTGTCCTTTAGGGAAGAACAGTCAGACAGGCACCTTGGGGCTGATTCAGAGAGTATCTGCGCTGGACTGGAAGCATAACATCATCAAGATTAGCAATCGACATCTCCTCAGGCCCCAACCTGAAGACTGCCCTATGACCTGGCAAAGGTACCTGCAAGGTTCTGGGCTGCAGGGAGCAGAAGGGTGGCCTCACCCTGGGCTGGGGAGAGAAACCTGAGCTGTACCTGAGTGCGGGCCCTTTGATTGTGCTCTCACATCACCTACCTTCACGGACATGAAAACTGCGGCTCCCAGGCTAGCGTGTGGAAGGGCTGGGCTTTGGGTCCCTGAGTCTGATTCTAAGCCTGGCTTCTTTCAAGCGGCAGCTGCAGGAGACAAGCTCTGGGAGGGCTTCTAGAGCCCCAGCCTGGACTGCAGATCCATTGTTCCTTCTGCGGCCACGTCTCCTCAAAGCTTCTATCTCAGCCACCCAGGAATCCTGCTTGTGCGCCTCTCACCTCCGAGCCTTTGTGCTTGCTGCACCCTCTCTATGGAAGGCTCCCCCCGCCCCCCCGGGATTTTCCACTTGGAAGCCTTCCCTGACCTCTTTGGGTTCCCACAGAACACCATAGGCTGTATTTCCTTCTATCAAAGCAAAATTTCATTGTTCTAAGAGTTACTGCTTCTCAGACCTGTTTGTGCCCATCAGACCATGACAAGGGACTCAACTTCCTTGTTGTCCCTGAGACCAGTACGTGCCGCAGACTGGGTGCTCAGACAGTACTTGTGGGCTGGCAGAATGAGTGCCAGGATTGCTTAACTTGCTGGGCCCCTCCTCTGTGCCAGCTGCTGCCCCAGGTGCTGGGGCTCTAAGCAGCACAGACACGGCCCCTGCTCTCAGGAGTGTGCCTTTTACTCAGTAAAAGCCAGACAATAAACACAGTAGGTAGATACAAGTGAAAGGGGCTAGGTTGGGTGGTTAGGAATTGGGGGGGTGGCGGTTTAGTTGAGGTCTTAGTGGTACAAAGGACAACCTGCAGAAGATGAAGGAAGAACATTCCAGATACATTCTAAGAAAGAGAATTGCTTGAGCAAAGGTTCCAAGGAGGAAAGTATGAATGGAATGGCACTCATAGATGGGGGCATGATTCAAAATAAAGTCAACGATATGGGGCAGGGCATTCTGCACCACTGAAGCAATTTGGTTTTTCCAACAAATACCATGAGAAAGCATCAAAGGGTTGAAGAGGGGGTTACCTTTTATTTTTATTTATTTTTTTTTTAAAGATTTTTTTTAAATTTATTTATTCATTTATCCCCCACTTGCTGCTTGTGCTCGCTGGGTCAGCTAACCACGCCGTGCGGGCAGGCTTGCCTTCACCAGGAGGCCTTCACCAGGAGGCCTTTACCAGGAGGCCCCGGGAACCGAACCCGGGGCCTCCCATATGGTAAACGGGAGCCCTACTGATTGAGCCACAGCTGCTTCCCGGGGGTTACCTTTTAAAAAGTGCCCATCAGGTAGTAAAATGCATGGGTAAAATGATGGTGAATAGGAATATAATATCTACTCTTCTCAAAGTATCTCCCTACAAAATTCTTATTAATACCAAAAAAAAAAAAAAAAAAAAAAAATTGTGGAAAATAGTGGCAGACACCATCTCAACCAAAAGATTAAAGTTATCACCAGGAATGGGAAAAGCCTCCATTAGGATACACTGGGAAGGATGCTGTGTTGTTTTTCGGAGGATTCTTGCTTCCTACAAAATTGACAGGGATATGTCAGACCAAAGAATGACTTGGACAAGAGCAGTTTGGCAAGTAAATGAGCTTTTATTAGGGAGTTTATGTGGGGTCCTCATCCCCATCAGAGGAGGAGAGATGGCAGTTCCGGGCTCAGTCATCCACAGCTACTGAGAAGTTGGTGGATCTTTTTATAATGGTTGCTAGGTGCAAGTGAGGGGTAAGCATAACTAAGAGAATGAAGCTTTGTGCTCAAGATTAAAGGTGCACGTGTTGGAAGGTGTTTATCAAGGCATGTAGAGTACAGGTGACTTCTACAGAATGCTTTGATTATCATCAAAGGTGCAGATGGTCATGTTGCTTAGACAAGAAGGGAATGGTCAGATAGTTATAATTCTATTGACTATAAGATTTACTGATTCTCAGGCATTTGTCAGCTGGGTCTAGCCTGCAGTTTAATTTAAGGAAAGGGCAATAAGTGTTGGCGGATGCTCCATTACCTATACTACAACCGGTCTGTGCTTTTCAAAGATGTCAAGGTCATAAAGGAACTTCCCTCCCCCATATATCCATCAGTAGGAGATGGAGTAAGATGCAATGTATACATAGGTAGACTATTACCCAGCAATTAAAAAGAATAAGCTAGATCTCAATAAGTTACTATGGAAAGATCTCAAAAGCAGTGTTCTCATAAAACATGGCAAATGAAAACTACACTGCGATGTCCTTTTTTTCCCCCCACCTATCCACTTAGCAGAAATCCAAAAGTTTGACACTACTGAGTTGACAAACCTGTAGGGAAAGGAATATTTACATACATTGCTCATTGGAGGCCAAATTGATACAACTCTGCTAAAGTTGTAACTATCAAAATTATAAATACATTTACTCCTTGTATTGTTTTTCAAACCTGCCGTAACAAGTTATAAAAAACTGGGTGGCTTGAAATAGCAGAAATTTATTCTTTCACAGTTCTGGAGTATAGAAGTCCACAACCAAGGTGTCGGCAGGGCCATGCTCCCTCCAAAGGCTCTAGAGGAGGAATCCTTCCTTGCTTCTTACAGCTTCGGTGTCTCCAGGCGCTCTTTGGCTCATGGAAGCAAAACCCCACAATCTCTTACTCTGTCTTCACAATCTCTGCCTCCATCTTCTCGTGGCCGTTCTCTCCCCGTGTGCCTCTGTGTCTGTCTCTTCTCTTCTTATACAGACACCAGTCATGTTGGATTAATGCCCACCCTACCCCAGTATGACCTCATCTTAACTAATTCCACCTGCAATGACCACCCTATTTCCAAATAAGTTCACATTCTGAGGTCCTGGGGGCTAAGACATCAACATATCTCTTGGGGGGACACAATTCAACCCATGGTATTCCTTAATGCAGCAATCCTCTTGTGGGAATTTACCCTTCAAGTATAACATCTCACTGTGTACAAGACTGTTCATTCCAGCATTATTTGTAATTAAAAAAAGGGAAACAATGCAAGTGTTCCTCCTTGATCTCCACACCAAAATCTCCACCCCACCCCACTTCTAGTGAGGAAAGGGGAAGGAAACGTTCTTCCCCACCAGGAACCCAGCAATTCATCCACCAGCCTCTGTCTCCCTTCTGTCCCTCAGTCCCTTGTGGCATGGAGTGATGGCCTTGGTACAAGGGGAAAACTCGTGCAGGAGAGAGAGCCCCAGACTAAGGGGTCAGACACCTGCTTCTTGCTCAACCCCCACCACCATCTTCCCTATCAGCCTTGGGCTAGTCCTAGCCCTTCTTTAGGCCTTTCAATTGGAATGAAAATCAATGAGGCGTGCCCCTCCCCCACCTACTCATCCCCCAAATTATTTACAAGACACAAGACACACATGGATCTGTCTATCAGAATATATTTTCAGGAGAAATCCAGGTTCCCACCTTGGATCAGGAGCCAATGACCAGGACATGGGTTGAATTTGTTGCGAGGCCCCATCATCTGAGAGGCCTGAGCTTAGCTGAGCCCAGGTCACCCAGGTTGGGTGCAGGGCAAGGGTGAAGGCTGGGCTCTGCCATCCAGATGTCCAGGTGTCAGTGGTGGGAGCCAGCTCATCAGAGGAGCCATAGCAGCCCCAGGGCAAGGCTGAGCAGGAGATGTCGGGTCCCCTGGACACAGCCCCAGCTCTCACTGCTGCCACATTTATGCCTGAGGCATAGAACCTGGGCACCTCCTCACTGGGGTTGCCCTGGGCCGGGTCAAACCACATCTGGATGCAGCAGCCGCTCCCTTGGCTGTAGTCGCTGACCTTGTAGGATTGACTCCAGAGGCCCTTGCATAGGGCGGCAGGCATGGGGAAGTAGGACTCAAATGTGTGGCAGGCAGCCCCAGCTGGATACACGTCAATCTCTAATGGAGAACACAGGACCCTTAGCTTCTGAGCCAGGCCTCATCTCTTCCAACCCCTATCCCTACTCTCATTCTATCTCCCCCCACTCCTGAGGCCTCACCTGAGGTCCAGTTCCAGCCCTTGTGCCAGTTGCTCTTGCAGGTGTAGGAGGAGTGGCAGTCCTCCCACCAGCGTTGACCTCTTTGCACAGGGGCACGTTCAGGATCCGCTCTTGGAGCCAGCTCTGGTTTGCCTGGGTGGGAGGTAGAAGGAAGGGCCCCTCTCAGCCAGGGGTATTAGCAGCCACAGCCTTGAAGGGGACCAGAGTTGGGGAAGGGGATGTTGGATACAGTGCCTCTACTGCCTTCAGACCAAAACCCCTGGACCAAGTCCTCCCTGCAAGTGGTTGGCTGGCCCTACCTCTGCTCGGGTGCATGTTTGTGGGGATGGCACTTAAACCTGCTGGATCCAGGGCCCCAGGTTGAGTGAGCACTTGTAAAGACAGATGTCCTGGAGGAAGTGGCACTTGCTGGCAGGCTCCATCTTGCCACAGTGGTTCCACCTGAATTTGTGGAGGCAGCCTTGTACAGCTCCTGGCTGGTGCTGACCGAGCAGCAGGCGATCTTCCTCCAGGGACTGCACTGGGGGCGGGCAGGGGAGGGGGTAGACACAGGACTAAATCCCTTCCCTACCACAACATCTTCTCCATATAGTTCTGGCTCCCTAGCCCCACTAGGTCAACCAGAGAAACACTTGCCAGGGAGGACCCCTCTATACCAGGCAGTGACCAGTTATCAGGAGATTTCATAGACAGAAATAAAGGCTCCTTGAGGCTTCTTCAGTCACGAGAATGTTTTTGAGCAGCTTCTGAGCAAACACTTCTATGGGATCTGATCACAGATCTGAAGTCTTCACTCATAATGATTTCAGCAACCACAGTCACCTTAGTCCCACCTCTGCACATGTATAAATACTAGTAGGACTTACCCCACCATGCCTGCAGGGTCTAAAAAAGGGGAGATATAGCCTCAACCAATGAAATTCTGGCATCATCTTCCATTAACTTCATGCCCTCCAAACCCAGATTCCACCATCATGAGCAAAGCGAGGTCTGGCTGATTTGTTCATGGTGCTAAATACTCTGCTGTCATTCCTGGTTGAATGCCAAGACCAACCTTCATCCAAGTGTCCTGAGTATCATTAATCAACGCCCTTGGTTTTCATTAAACTCTGTATGAAAGGTGCATTGATTTGCTATACCTACAACTACAGCATTGGTTTTTTCCCCCTGCTGTTCTGACCTGGAGACCATCATGTGCATACATAGCTGCTTTTGAAGGCTTTCTATCTCAGGGGCCAAAGATGATGCCAGGAACAAAATGCCTGGCCATTGCATCCCAGAACAGATGGTCAGCCCTGAGTCCCTCATGTAGGACTGCTTCTCATCATACTTTCATCCACTTATTTCAGCATCCAAGCTGGGGAAGCCAGGCTCTTGTCAAGAGTGAATGGAAACACAGTGACTCTGGTGGTGGCTGAAGATTGCAGCTAATAGTGTATGAATGTTCTTCCTTTACAAAGTATATAGTGATACATAGGAAAATTACAACTAATGTAATTTATGGGTTATAATTAACAGTAATATTGTAATATTTTTGCAGCAATGGCAAAGAAGATATATCAATTCTAAGGGACAACAATAAGGAAGTATAAGGGGGTATGGGATTTTTCCTCTTGAAATAATGAAAACATTCTAAAATTGACTGAGGTTATGACAGCACAACTCTGTGATGAATGCTGAGTGTACACTTTGAATGGGTTGTACAAAGTGTGGGACTGTATACCACAATGAATCCTGTGGTGGTTAACAGAACAAATATGAGAACATTCTCTCATGAACTATACCAAGTATATAATACTAATACAGGGTGTCATTAACTGGCTAGGTTGGGGGAAAAATACAACAAATGTAAGATATGGGCTATAGTTAGTAGCAATGTTTTGACAATGATCTTTCATAGTTTGTAACACTTGTTTCACAACAATGCAAGGTGTTTGTGGTGGGGTAATGTATGGGAGTCCTGTATGATGATATGCATGTTTGTTGTGTAAGTTCGCAACTTATACTATACACTTATTGTTTATGGATGTTCATGCATGGATGATAAACTTTAATTTAAGAAGTAAAAAAAAAAAAAAAAAGAGTGAATGGGCCAATCTCGCAGCAGCACACCGCAGTGCCATTGCCTCATTCCCTTGCACTTTGCTTTCTTTACTTAACAAGATATGCCAGAGGTGGTTCCTGATCAGTGTATAAAGATCTATGTGATTCTTTTTAATTAAATAGATGTATTGGCTTAAAATGACTTCTACTCTTTCTCTATTACAGACCATGCTGTAGTGGATGTCCTTGTATATTCATCCATCTTTGGATCTAAGAACCTATCTAGAGCATAAATTCCTAGAATTGGAACTGCTAAGTGAAGGGTAGGTACATACATTATTCATTTTAAGAGATATTATCAAATTGTCCTCAATATACATATAAACCAACAAAATGGCTGTTTCCATGTAATCTCATCAATACAAATTATTTGACCACAAAGAGTTTTAAGCAGGGGAGTGACATGATCCAATTGCAAACAGTGAATCCTAGTGTAAATATCGACTATAGTTAGTAGTACAATTTTAAAAATGTTCTTTAATGAATTGTTAACAAATGTACCACACTAATGCAAGATTGTTATTAATAGGGTGGTGTATGGGAACTTTGTATTTTATGCATGATTTTTCTGTAAACCTATAACTTCTCTAATTAAAAAAAAAAAAAATCACCCTGGTTTTGTAGGCAAAAGTTGGGCAATGTAGGCTAGTTAGGAAACTATTTCAGGAGTCCGGGCCTGGGATGGTAGTGCTTCGAACCAGAAGCATGGCAGTGGGGAGTCATTCAACAAATAAGTTTGATTAGTTATTGAGTGCCTACTATGTGCTAGGCTGTTTTAGGTGCTGGAGCTACAAAAGTGAACCGGAGTCCCTGCTCTCATGGAGCTGACATTCTGGTGTGCGTGTGTACGGGGGGTGTGAATAAACAAGTAATATAATATACCAGATGGCTATGGCTTTCTGAAGAAAAATAAGTCAGGGTAAGGAGATAGAGTGATGTGGGGCTATTTGATACAGGAAAGGCCTACGAGGTGACATTTGGGCAGAAACCATACTGAAGTGAGGGAGTGAGCCCTGTGGATATGGAGGGCTGCATGTTCCAGGCCAGGGAACAGTCAGTCCAAAGGCCTTGGGGCAGGAAGTTCTTACTACATTCCAGGAACAGATAGCTAGGAGGCCAGTGTAACTGGAGATCAGAGCAGGGAGAGAAACAGGAGCCTGTGGTCCCAGCCAGCACCTGGAGGGTCCAATGGGACAGACTAGGTAAGGACTTCGGATTTTACTCTGAATTAAATGGAAACTTTTATTTTCATTTTTTCAATATAGCAACTTCTCTCGTTCTAGGGGCAGGAGAAGCAAGCAAACAATGTAATGGTCTATTTGAACAGCCCAGGCTTGAGAAGAACATGATTTGAAACAGAGCTAGGTAGTAGCAGTGGAGGTGTAGTGAAGGGTAGGATTCTGAATGCATTTTTTTTTTAACTTTTAATTTTGAAATAATGTCAAACTTACAGTACAGTTGCAAAAAAATACAACCAAAGCAAACTATGGACAGTAACGTATAGTACTTATAAAACAAACATGCATATCAAATAATTAATAATCTTACGTTAAGGGTAAAAAACAAAAAGGAAATATACTAAGTGAAAGAAACTAAACAAAAGGTACTACATATCGTTTGACTCCATCTATACAAAATATAAATACAAATAAATTAGAGAGACAGAAACAGAATAGCAGCTGAGTATGGCAGGGAGATTTAGAGGTGATTATTAAGGGGTAGATGTTTTTGTTTGTCTGTTTTCTGTTTATTACTATTATTATTACCATCATCATTGGAATAATGAAAATGTTCTAATAATGATTGAAGTGATGAATGCACAATTCTGTGATTATACCAAATACTATTAATTGTACACTTTGGATGGATTGTGTGCTTTATTAATACGTATCAGCAAAATTGATTTTAAAAAAGGAAAAAATAATATAAACCTTATAGAGAGAACTCCAACCGACCCATCCCCCAAATATCTAGATCCACCAAATTTAACATTCTGCCACCTTTGCCATATGTTTTTTCTGTCATCTATCTATCTATCTATCTATCTATCTATCTAATCTATCTATTTTCTAACATTTGCGAACAAGTTGTACACATACTCCTTGAACACATAATACTTCCATGTATGTTTCCTAAGAACAAGGATGTTCACTTATGTAATCAACTTAAGTGCAATTATCACTCAAGTTCAAGAAATTTAACATTGATATAAATCTTACATTCTATATTCCAATTTTTTCCTATGTCCCTTTGAGCCTTTTATCTTCTGTTCTTAGATCCAATCCAGTATCATGTATTGCATTTAACTATCCTCTGGCTGCATTTTCAAGGGAGAGCTGATGGGATTTGCTGATGGATTGGAGGTGGGGTGTGAGAGAAAGGGAGGGATCCAGGATGACTCCAAGATTTTTTGGCCTGAGAGGAGGAAGCCTGGGAGTGGAATATGGCTGGAGACAGATGGGGAAAGAATTTTGGAATTGAGAGAAGTAGTGGATTCAGAAGATATTTAGTAAATAACATCCAACGGACTTGGGGGCTTTTGGGGTGTGGAGGGGGAGAAGGAGAGGTGGGGACAAAAAAACTTAGATTTCTGGCTTGTGAACTGGGGAGATGCTGATGCAATTTTCTGAGATGGAGAAAAAGGGGGAAGGTGCTGGCTGTTGCTACTGCAGGAGTTCAGGATTCAGAAATCTGGGTGGGCAGCAGCTGGAGATGATACCGTTTCTGGTCTGGAAAATTCTTCCCCCACTTCCACTGGCTCCCTCCCTCACTTCCTCAAGAATCTGCTCAAATGTCACCTTATTAGGGAGGTTTTTCCTGAACACCTTCTTTTGAACTCTGCATCCATCCTCACCTCTGCAGCCACCTAGCTTTGTCTTCGTATTTCTTACCTCTTGGACATTACTATGTGTCTGTCTCCCTCCGTACAATGTAAGCACCACCAAGGTAGGGTTTGTCCACTGCTTCATCCCCAGTGCTTAGAACAGTGCCTGGCACATGGGGAGCACTCAGTAAACATTTGCTATCTGAATGAGTGGAGGACTGCTTAGCAGAATGAGGGTGTATGAATGTGAGGGTGGCCTGGGATAGGGGCTAGGACCATTTCCAGAAGCCGCCCCTGATTTTTATTTCTTTGAGACTGTTCCCAATTTGGACTAGATGGGTTTTGGTGGACCTGACCTGTCTTTGGAGGCTGAGAGCAGAAGCAGCCATGGCAGAGGGAACAGGGAGCTAGAGTGAGGAGGAAGATAAAATAAAAATAAGTGTAAAATGAGGTATGACTTGTATGACTTTCCTAAGGGTCTGTGAGTGACGGGTTGGAAATTAGGTGTGGGAGAAAGAGAGGAATCAAGATTCCTGGAGTGCAGGGAGGGAAGTGATGAGGGGTGGAGGGGGAGGACACAGGACAATAAATGTTTGCAGTTAATGAAGTAATGAAGGACAATTTTTGTGAAAGGCTGGTAATTGGGGTGGGGGGAGGTGAGGCCTGCCAGCCTGGAAGAATCTGGGAAATGCCAGAAGGGCAGCGCAGTGGCTAGGGGGAAGTTAGGCCCTGGGGAATGTGACAAGATTGGGGGAATTTGTGAGAAGTGGTCAGGCAGGAACTAAATCTCTAGAAAATATTGATTTACTGAGTTATGCAGAACAGCTGTAGGCTGGAGGGCTCGTTTCTTTCTAGGCTCAGCTGCTCTGGTCTCTTCACAAGATCAGCTGTAGACTATCCGCTCATCTCTCTTCCCAGGGCCACAGGATCATGGGTCAAATGGGATCTCGTTTTTCCAAACAGGATCTCATGGCTGGGGTCTCGCTGGGTCTTTCTGGCAGCTTTCTTCTCAGGAGGTTTCCGGGCAAGGTCTCATGGCCATGTTGTCTGTTGGCCATGTTGTCTGCCAGGCCAGCTGCCTTCCCCCTTTCACTATACTAACCTTCCCCTCTCAGAGAGTTTACACCTTTATTCTTAAGGGGGTGCTGAAGGATGACGGTCATTCTTTTGTAGTTACTTCCTGGTTAGAGGGGCGTAAGCCCTACCTGACAAGGTGTAAAACCCTCTGGCTATTCTATTGTGGTTGAGGGAAGATAAGTCTGGCACCCTGGTTGGAGGTGGATGAAATCCCCACATGACTGATAAGGTGTTGATTCTGGAAGAAATTAACTTAATTAGAATTTTGAAGATATATAGTCCTACTTAAAAGAATATGATGGCAAGCAGGCCCAAGAAAGGGGTCAGCCATGACATAATGGACCACGAGAATGAGAAAGGCCAGGTGTCTTCAGAGGCAGCATCCTCCCAAAGATGATAGGAAACAGCATTCTTCCTTCAGTTCTTTTATGCTGTTGATTAACTCTAGGGAGACATTATGGTAGATCTGCTGGGTTTGGGTATAAACTGCCAACCCCAGTTCCCATGGTGGTGGCTATGTCTAGGACAGCTAGGAGAGGTATGAGTACAGGCACTGCCCTAGACATAAACTCATAAAGACAGTATAGGCACCAACAAGGCAGGCATATCACAAGCAGAATAAAGACAGAATTTAAGAGAGCCATTCTTTTGTCTTATAGGCACATTCATTAACTATTTATAAAATGAATTGAATTTACCAAGATTTTTAACATGTTCAATATCCCTCTACATATGATCTAGCATAGAAGAGATATAGGTACAGTACTTAATACTAATTAATGCACTAATCAATGCATAAGTTTCTCTTTGAGCTGCAATTAATAGATCTAAGCTCCAGGTTTGCAATACCATACATGTTGTCTCTCCGTGGGTGCAGGCCACAATGCCAATTGTGTTGGTTTAAGTTCTAGTTACATTAGTCTGGTAATTATTGCTCCACTTGGTATGTCCTTCACATAGCCAGCATGCTGCAGCACCGTTGATCCTAGAGAGAGAGTAGGAAGGTAAGGTTCCAGTGTTTCACCAGCCTGGTGCATAACTCCCTTCAGTACTATGAAACAGAGCCAGTCTAGAGGCAATGTTCATTGTACATCTGGCCATATCAAGTTTCTGCAGGAGTCTGAAACTACAATGTACTCTCCATCCACTTCAGGAGCATGTTCAGAGATGTAGTAGATACTTTTATTGTTTTAGGGGTTGCAGTGACTGACCAAGCCAATAGCACAAATGGAGAGGCACCATGCGGGGTATTTGGGCCTGGTTTGAATGCATAAAAGAGTTTGACAATACTGAAGTCTATCTCTTAATTTTTATACACTTTCTAAACACTTCCAATGCAGTTTATAACATATCAAATGAACTTAATTTTTTCAGTACTTTACTTTTTTACTTTTACATATTTACCATGGTTATGTTAATTAACAGGTATTTTACTTTAGTAGTACAAGAAAAACTACCTTCTCAATTATTTTATGAAACGCTAAGATTCCCAATGGAATCATTATTATCTTCCACATCACCACTTTAATATGCAGATTGAGGTGGCCTCTGACAGGTTTCCCTATTATGAAGTTACTTTTTGTTATTAATATCAATTTAGGTTTTTATTAATAATTGCTTTCTGTAATTAGCTATTTAAATGTTTCAGTTTAGAAGATGCTTTTACAGACTTCTTATAATTAAGTAGAAGTTACTTTACCTTTAAATAAACTTATTAAATTACAATTAGCAAACAATGGAATTTACCTTTATCTTAATGTCATTAAACACAAACTTACAATTTTCATCACCTTAAAGATTTAATACATATAATGCTAATTTATTTAATTGGTATCCTATAAATGACTTCATTTCTTCTTACAGCTGCATAATATTCCTTTGTGTGAATAGACCACAGTTTGTTTATCCATTCATCTGTTGATGGACACCTGGGTTGTTTTCCAACTTTTGGCAATCGTGAATAATGTTGCTATGAACATCGATGTGCAGATGTCCATGTCACTGCTCTCAGCTTAAAAGGTCTCTTTGAAGGCTATTTCTAATTACTCTAATGTGCACTGTGACCATGCAATTTTGCACAAGAGTTTCATTATTGTCTTATAACCAAATTGTTCCCAATGCTTTAAAATACAACTTAAGGGAAACGGCTGTGGCTCAATCAGTAGGGCTCCCGTTTACCATATGGGAGGCCCCGGGTTCGGTTCCCGGGACCTCCTGGTGAAGGCAAGCCCGCCCGCACGGCGTGGTTAGCTGACCCAGTGAGCACAAGCAGCAAGGGGGGGATAAATGAATAAATAAATAAATAATCTTTAAAAAAATAAAAATAAAAATAAATAAAATAAAATAAAATAAAATACAACTTATAACATTTTCCTTTACTTCAGAGCTTTGCTTATTTCCCATTTTGACTTTGACAGAACTTGGATGAACAAGGCTAATTCCAGTACACACTCACTGAGGTCATTGAAGTCTCAGAGAAACCTGGTTTTTCTCATGACTTGCTCCTTTTAGGAACATCAACGCTGGAGGTGGGAGGCCCCCCACTCCCCATTCCTTGGAGATAACAGGACTCCAGTGGCACTGGACTGGAGGAGTGGACATCCAACCCTGAGGTTGAGAATTCCATCAGGCAGCAATCTAGTCCACAACTGGAGTCACGAGAAAAAGCAGGATCATTAACACTGAGTGGAAGGACAGGAGATGGGGTTATCTTAAATTTGCCTTCCCCTGAGCCATGGGGGCAGAAGTTGTCATGAAATAACCATAAGCAAAGGCAAACTCAGTTTAGAATTATCATCACAATAGCTGACTTCTAAGGGCAAAGTGAGTTTAGTAGGCTAGTCACAAAATAACCATAATCAAAGGTAAGTTTAGTTTATAATTACCATTACTATAGCAAGCATAAACAAGGGTATGGCTAGATCTGAAGTAACCATAAAGAAAGATAAATTCCGTTTATAATTACCATTACAGTAGTAGTTCCAGGCTAAATCCACCCAGTTATAGCAATTTCAGATAGTATTCTTCTGCTGTTTTATAATATAAAATCTTAACTCTTTTATGTGTGTGTGAAGAGTTTTTTGCTTGTTTGTTTGTTTGATTAATACATCTGAAAAGAATGCATATACAAAGAATTGAGACATGAGAAAGCATTAGTTCAACACTAATGAATCTACAAAAATTAGGGTTTGAGGAAGATGGAAAAGATTACCTAAACATTAAAAAAAAAAAAAAAGGAAATTGTAACCAAAATAAGCTGATAAAATCCCTAGTAACACTTATGAAGAGTCTTCATAAGACTCTTTCCATGATTTTTATTATGCTAGAGAGTCCCAACTGGCTGCTCTAGGGTTCCTCAGACACAAAACAGAAATAAGGGGATTCCCTGGACTGGTCCTCATGTTGTTAAATGTCCTCCCCCCCACCCCCACCCCCAGCTTCTTAATGAAGCAGGCCTCTATCCCCATCACTTGAAAGAGGATGTGAATCATTCCATAGACATCTGTCTTTTAGCAACCCCTGCCCCCGTATTTCCTCTATATACCAGGTCTTCAAGTTGTGTTCTAGGAACACCATATCATATGCTATTAAGCTGCACCTCTATGCTAAGCATATTAGACAATGACTGACAGAAAAAATTTTTTAATTATGAATTCAATCCATTTGGTACATTTCAAAAGGTGCAATACTTTTCTTCATTTATCAGTAAAAGAAGTTAGAAATTAACTTCAAAAACAAAAATCAGCAAATGGCAAACATTTCCTTGAAAGTCATGGTCACATATATAGTGCATCCTAGAAAAGAGGAGGGCAAGGCAGGCTCCACCCACTTTCATCAAATCCTGGACCTATACTTAAGGGTGGAGAGAAAAGGCAACTTTCCAAAAGGAGTATGTTATTACATGAGGCATTTACTATACTCCTTCCTAAGAGCACCAGATGGGGAACATGTTTTCTAAACTACATCTAGGAAGTGGAATGTGGAATCAATCTATCCTCCTCCCATCAAGGGCTATCCACCACTGGTTAATGAATTAAAAAAAACAAGACTGGGAAGCGGCTGTGGCTCGATCAGTAGGGCTCCCGTTTACCATGTGGGAGGCCCCGGGTTCGGCTCCCGGGGCCTCCTGGTGAGGGCAGGCCCGCCCGCACAGCGTGGTTGGCTGACCCGGCGAGCACAGGCAGCAAGGGGGGGATAAATGAATAAATAAATAAAATAAATAAATAAAAATTAAAATTAAAATTAAAAAAAAAAAAAAAACAAGACTAAATAAAAACAAAGCCCCCACAAACTCCCCCTCCCCAAATAAAAAGGGAAAGGAAACAAACAAAACAAAACAAAAAAAACCCGAAACAGTAAGATGTCCCAGATTACTCTCCAGAGTAGAACCAGGGAGAGCTTCAACAATTCAAATTAGTCTGTTACAGAGTCATTCATCACAAGCATGCCTTGCTTTTAACCAAAAAAAAAAAAAAATTTTTTTTTAAACAACAAAAAAAAAACTAGTACTGATCACTTTTCTGACAATACACAATTACTCAAAATTAACTAGTGTTGGGAGGGGACAGGAGCGCCATACCTATGGGCCTTGTCTCACACGAGTGCATGTGGGTAGGTGCAGGGCATTTGTCATTATTGCAAAAATGAAATTTAATCTTTAATCTTTAGTTTGATTTATACATTGCTTTTAGTATGATGCTGACACGAGCTGTGCAGCAAGGGCTCTGGAGAGATGTTCCATAGCAGCACACACCTGAGGCTTTTCTTAGGTTCTGGAGGCTCCAGGACAGCCAATACTGCTTCATCAAATGCATTCTTTAGGCCCCTCTGTGTGAGTTCAGAACTCTACATATAAGTGACAGCCTTCAGGTACCAGGCCAGCTTTTCAGCAGTCTCCTGAGCGATAAGCTTCTGTTTGTTCTTGGCAAGTCTCTCAATAGTAGAGGGGTCATCTCTGAGATCAATTTGGGTCCCAACAAGCAAGAAAGGAGTCTTTGGACAGTGGTGAGTTATCTCAGGTACCCACTTTTCCTTCACATTTTCAAACGAAGATGGAGAGACCACTGAAAACCAGACTAGAAATACATCTGTTTGTGGATAACTCAGCAGTCCTTATCTGTCATAATCCTCTTACCCTGCAGTATCAAAAAGTCCAAGAGTATATGGCTCTCTACCAGTCATAACCACGACTGCAAAAACAGTTGTCAAAAACAGTCAGTACATACGCAGATGGAAATTTGTTTGTTGTATAGGATATCAGGAGACACGTTTTACCAACAGCACCATTGCCCACAACAATGCACTTAATTGTCTGCACTGCTGAAACAGTTTTGTATCCACTTTAAGCATTTCAAATTCCATGTTGACCCCTGCTCCTCCTACATGGCGTTGGTAGCTCTGTGCGGGGTGTCCTCTGCTGCCAGACAGGGGCACGCATCTGACCTAACTCTTACTTACAGTTTTTTGTAAGTTTTTACTTTAGAACAAATTGGGCACTTTTTTTTTTTTTTTTTAAGATTTTATTTATTTATTCATTTATCCCCCCCTTGCTGGGTCAGCTAACCACGCCGTGCGGGCGGGCTTGCCTTCACCAGGAGGCCCCGGGAACCGAACCCAGGGCCTCCCATATGGTAAACGGGAGCCCTACTGATTGAGCCACAGCCGCTTCCCTGAAACTTAAACTCATTTTTAGGTTACTTTTCACCGTTATCCAATCTGTAACAGGTAAACTCCAAATCTGATTTATGAGTTCCTAGGCATGAGCAGACTAACAAAGTTAAAGCAACACAGATTAGAACAGAAGAGAGAATTTTACACTTACATAGTTTAGGGAAAGACCTGCCTTTAGAATCACCTTAACACAAAGCTCCAAGTGTCTGTCCACAGCGGAAACCTCATGCAGGACCCTCCAGCTTCACTCCTCCAGGAAAATCCCTGGCAGCTGCTAAGTATGGAACTAAGGGGTCCACAAAGCCCTGCCCCCAACGAGATGTGAATTGGGGCTGCTCTGGGGGCTATATCCCATTAGTTACCTCCTACAAGGTAAAGCTCTGTGAGGCTTTTTTGCTGGAAGAATTAGAGAGTTGCAAGGGAATAGGCAGGGAGCTAGGAATAGTCAGGAACCTTTTAAATCATGGGCCAAAGGCAGGAGAGTTTTAGTAAATGTCATAGATCTTGATTCCCCATTCACTCCCCTCATTAGGCACAGCTAAGTTTAGAGAGGTCCGGAGTGCAGGCTAGGACTGAGTAATTGGCTCCCATGTTAAGAAATTAGCAATCTTACCTGCCACATCAAGGGTCACCCGGGGCTCCTCTGGTTGATGGTTCATACATGACTTCGTGCCCCTTCTGTCCTCCCCTGGGGCAAGGCTCCAGCAGTCCTTGTGGTGAGTCAGCTTGGGGCCAGGTTCCTACTGACATGGAGACTGGATTCATTTAACCGTGAGGTGACCGGTGCCTTTAATGGTGGCAGTTAAAAGGTGGGCCCGTCCCAGACCCTGTGCCCGCCCCTCCTTACCTTCTCCATCTCGGCAGCACAATCTCAATTGTTGAAAACTGCAAAGGCTGTTTCTAAAAGGGAGGTAATGGGAGTTTTGGGGCCCAGGGAAAGTTTCTGCAGCTTTCTACAGATATCTGATGCAGACTGGCTGGGTTTCTAGGCTCTGCCTCTGAGAAATTTCCCTGAGCTTATTTAAGATTGACCAGTTTGGTAATGCATTTCCTCATCCCTTTAAGGAGACATGACCACATGGTCTTTGGCCCTCAGATCTGTCTGTGCTTTCCTTCTCTTTTACTCAGGTAATTCAGGGTCCCATGCAGAGGCCACTCTCAGCCATACTGCAGCCACATGGTGTGGCAGGAAAAGATTAGCCTCTTTATTTTTAGACTATTAGTAAGTAGGTTGTCCCAATTAGAAGCTGCCCATTATCCTAGGGGAGGATAAATGCACTCTTCAGTCTGGGTGACATCCCACCACTAGACCTGGTTGAATGGATTGCTTGCCAAACCCAGCATCCTGCAGTTTGAGAACCCTGCTCACTGTCCCCATGTTTTGGGGGTTGGGAGCCTTATGTCTGTGGATGCCCCCAGAGCCTTAGAGGTCTTGGGAGATATCTGGGGCCCAGTTCTCAGATCTTGATCCAAACTGGGCTTTCCTGCTAGGAAAGGGAATGGCTAGGGACATTTCTTTTGCCTACTTTGTAGAAGTCTTAGGAGATAGCCATGAGTAAGCTCATCTCATGACCACTCCCAGGGACCGGGTTCTACAGTTAAACCTGACATTAAGAGGCACGTTAAAAAGCAGAGGCTGTTCTGCAGCTTATAGGCAAACAGCCTCAAGGGCCCCAGAGGTAATATTGGGGCCTCACTAATAAAAGAAAAGAGGGCACAGACAGGCTTTAATTAAAACTTACCAGTCTCCTGTGGGGGTCAAGGAGTGCGACTTGCTTCTCTGTCTCCTGGCTGGCTCACCAAATAATGTTAGCAGATGGCTCTGGTTTCTGGGCTTCTAGTTCTTAGTTTATGTCACATAAAAGATTTAAACAGGGAAGCGGCTGTGGCTCAATCAGTAGGGCTCCCGTTTACCATATGGGAGGCCCTGGGTTCGGTTCCTGGGGCCTCCTGGTGAAGGCAAGCCCGCCCGCACGGCATGGTTGGCTGGCCCAGCGAGCACAAGCAGCAAGGGGGGTGATAAATGAATAAATAAATAAAATCTTAAAAAAAAAAAAAAAAAAAAGATTTAAACACACACCATAGGGTAGGCAAAGGAGTAAAGAGTTTATTAAGAAACAAGAAAATGAGAAAAGTACATGGTCTGAGGCATGGACTGTGGGCATATTGCTTGGTGAGTTGTGCATGTGGGGCTCTAGCTCAGGGCTTTTCAGTCTTTCCTCCTCTCCCTCCATAATGTTGGGATGGCCCCCAACTATTTCCTGTTCTGATTGGTTGCCCCATCTGTCAGTTCTCAGGGGCCAATGGTGAGACCTTTTGTGTGTATCCATGGCTTTCCCTTGACCCAATGGGATCTCATAGGTCAAATGGGATCTCATTTTTCCAGATGGGATCTTGTAGCTGGGATCTTGCAGGGTCTTTCCGGCAACCTTCTTCTCAGGAGGTTCCCGGCAGGGTCTCATGGCCATGTGGTCTGCCGCCATGTTGTCTGCCAGGCCAGCTGCCTTACTCTTTTCATTACATTAACCTGCCTCACAAAGAAGGAACCAGGAGCCAAGGCATGCAGGCATCCCCCAGAAAAAACAAAGAAATGGTTTCTTCCCTGAAGGCTCCAGAAGAAATGCAAACTTAATTTTAGACTTCTGACCTCCAGAACAGTAACAGAATAAGTCTGTTGTTTTAAGTCACTAAATTTGTGGTAATTTGTTACAGCAGCAATAGTAAATTTTTTTTTTTTTTTTTTTAGCAATAGTAAATTAACACAGTGCCCAAGGTCAATGGGAGGTTGATGGTGGGTTAAGGAGTGGGATATCCAATCAGTCCGCTCTCTCAGTCAGAGCTTCAGGTCACTGTACATCTCCCTGTGTCATTATCATACCCTCATCACATGTTTTGTTTTGTTTTGTTTTGTTTCCTTTCGTTTGACCCTGACAAGAGCCTCATGGGGCAGACAGTGCCTCATTTTAAATGTAGAGAACCTGAGGTACGGAGGTGATGTATCTTGGTCAAGGTCAGAGTACACATTGAGGAATCAGTAAGCTGTGCCTTCAATCCAAGTCCTCTGCCCTTCCTTGCATGCTACAGACATGTATATGCTCAAGTAGATACATTTTTTATGTTGCATTTGGTCATTCAACAAATATTTACTGAAAACTGACTGCATCCCAGGCACCATGCTCAATGCTGAGGATACACTGCTGAACATTCTTAATGCTCAGAGACTTGTAAGAGAGATACAATTTAAACAAATAAGTGTGTAATTAAATATGTAATTTAAATTGGTGATGTGTTGTGAGGAAAAGATAAGGAGGTGTCATGGAAGTGTGCAAGAAGGAGAGCTCGCCTAGTCTGGGTCTTGATGGGGGCATCTCTGAGACTTAAAGGAAGGGAAGGAGCTGGCCCAATGAAGAAGGGGGGTGGCATTCCAAGTAGGTGGAACTACTTGCAAAGGCCCTGAGACAGGAAGAGTTTTATTAGTCTGAAGAACTGCAAGACTCTTGGGGTGAATTTGGGGTGCAGAAAGCAAGAGGGAGATTGGCTCTAGGTGAGGGCAGACAGGAAGGTAGGACCAGAACTTACCTGAAAGATTCTAGTTCACAGTCTATAAACAATGGGAAGTCAAGGAAAGATTTTAGGCAGCTGTGGGGGGTGGGGTCAAAGTGAGTGCGAGAAGCTAGTCAGTTATTGCGGTGGCACAGATGACCAGGGGTAACATTCTAGACTAGAAGGGAGTGTGGTGATGGAGAGAAGAAAGTGTGGCAGTGGGATGGGGGTGAGAGGGAAGTGTCAAGGACCAAGTCTCTTAGTTTCTAGGAGCACTGGAGTGGAGGGAGGTTGGCTGGTTGCTCCCCTTAAGTTCATTCTCCAAAATGGTGCTGTGATAGTTTCGTTCATGTGTCAACTTAGCTAGGTTATTGTGTCCAGTTGTTTGGTCAAGCAAGCTCTGGCCTGATAGTTACTGTGAGGATATTTCATGGACTTACATCATCAGTAAATTGATTGCATCTGTGGTGGTTTGGAACTGTATGTATCCCAGAAAATCATGTTTTCTTAAAGCTAATCCATGTGACAATAAACCTACTGTAAGTAGGTTTTCATGAGGTTACTTCAGTTAAGGCCCATATGGGTCTTAATCTTCTTACTGGAGTTATTTATAGATGGGATGAATACAGAGAGAGAAAGCCATGGAAGCAAGAAGCCAGAAACAAGGAACTGAGAAGAGAAGGGAGAGACCAGCAGAAGATGCAATGTGCCCTGCCATGTGACAGAGGAGTCCAAGATTGCCAGCAGCTGGTCTTCGGGGAGAAAATGTAACAATGGAACTTTCAGCAATAATTATGCTTAAAAATCATTATATAGATACCTTTATATTATAAAATAACAAAAGATTAATATCCGAAATTACTGAAACTGGATGGATTTAACCTAGACGTCCTACTATGATGGTCATTTTAAATAGGTCTCACCCCTGTTTATTGTTACTCTAAATTAGGCTCACCCTGGTGTATGCCTTCTATTGCGATGGCAACCACTCTACCTCCTGTTTAATAGCCATGTGGAAAACCTTATGACTGACTTTTACTCTATACTTTTCTATCCCAGAACTTTGATCTCTGATAATGATTGTAACTTTGTGACTCACCCTGGTTTGGTGCCCACCCTCATCCTGTCCAGTCCCTTGATTTTTTTTTTTTTTTTTTTCGGATAAATTGTATACTTTGTTGTTGTTTTTTTACTTTATTTTGTGCATTTAATAATTGAAAATATAAACAATAATTTAAAAAGAAAGCACAGTTGAATAAAAATATACATTTCTCAATTATATGTACTGGATACGTTAAAAATTTTTTTTTATCATACAATATGTTACACAATATATTTGGTTCATAGTAATGCAGTAATACAATACTGTCCTTTTATAACTGGATTTTGTCTAGGTTCTTGACTATGCTGCAGAAATGAATTTCAAGAGCATGCTACATTGATTAGGCCAGTAATTTATTAAGGTAAGGAGGGAAGAGAAATGGGAGGAAATAACAGATCATGGGTCCCAGATAAAGAGGAAGGGGCTGAAGAGTGATAAAGAGAGCTGATTTACAGATGACAATTACCCGATACAGATTATAAATGCCCAGGTTTTACTTGTGTGTTGATCCATTTGGGGGGCAAAGGCCAGAACAGGGATTCAAAGGCAAGAGAGAGAGAGAGAGAGATTTGGTCTTTGCACTTGCTTTTTAAACCATCCATTATTCCGTCCCTTTGCTAATGGCATGGGAGGAGTCCCAGCTATTTGCTGTTTTGATTGATTACCCCACCCATCAATCCCCTGGGAGGGCTCAATGATAAGGTCCCTGGTGAATATCCTGGGTTTCTCCTAGCTTCCGGAGGAAATCTCATTCTGAAAGGCAAAAATCTCGTTCTGAATGGGATTTCTTCTGAGGGTCTTCCAGCAGCCATCTTGGAGGTATTGATATCCACGTGGACTTCTTGCCAGGTTTCAGATCCATCTATTCATTACCTATTTAATAGCCTGCTACACTTTTGTGTCTGGCTTGCTTCGCTCAACATAATGTCCTGCAGGTTCATCCTTGTTGTCACATGCTTTATGACTTCATTTCTTCTTTTTTTTTTTAGATTTATTTTATTTATTTATTTATCCCGCCTTGCTGCTTGTGCTCACCGTGTCCACTTGCTGTGTATTTTTCTGTGTCTGTCTCCCTTTGTTGTGTCATCTTGCTGTGCCAGCTCACCGCACCACGCCGCGTGGGCTGTCAGTTTACCATGCCACGCAGGCCAGCTTGCCTTCACCAGGAGGCCCCAGGAATTCAACCCGTATGGTAAAAGGGAGCCCAACCACTTGAGCCACATCTGCTTCCCCGTTTCTTCTTACAGCAGCGTAATACTCCATCCTGTGAATGCAACAGTTTGTTTTATACATTCATTGGTTGAAGGACACCTGGGTTGTTTTCAACTTTTGGGAATCATTAACAATGCTGCTATGAATATCAGTGTGCAGATGTCTGTTCGTGTCACTGCTCTCAGTTCTTCTGGGTACCCAGTACTGGTATTGCAGGGTCAGTTGGCAAGTCTATATTCAACTTCTTTAGGAACTGCCAAACAGTCCTCCACAGTGGCTGTACCATTCTGCATTCCCACCAATAATGAATAAGTGTTCCTATCTCTCCCCATCCTCTCCAACACTTGTAATTCTCTGTCTTTTTAATAGTGGCCATTCTGATAGTGTGAAATGATATCTCATTGTAGTTTTGATTTGCATTTCCCTAATCATTACTGATGCTGAACATTTTATTATTTTTTTAACTTTATTTTATACATTTAATAACTGAAAACATAAACATTTAAAAACTAAAAAGTAAACACAGATCAATAAATATATACATTTCTCAATTAAATGTAATGGATACATGCAATTTTTTTTTTTTTTTTGAATCAAACAATATATTACGCAATATATTTGGTTCATAGTAATGCATTCATACAGTATTTGTCCTTTTGTGTCTGGCTTGCTTCACTCAACATAATGTCCTACAGATTCATCCATGTTGCCATATGCTTTATGACTTCATTTCTTCTTACAGCTGCATAATATTCCATTGTGTGAATAGACCACAGTTTGTTTATCCATTCATCTGTTGATGGACACCTGGGTTGTTTCCAAACAAGGTATGGTGAATAATGTGGCTATGAACATCGGTGTGCAGATGTCTGTTTGTGTCACTGCTCTCAGTTCTTCTGGGTATATACCCAGTAGTGGTATTGCAGGGTCACAAGGCAAGTCTATATTCAACTTCTTTAGGAACTGCCAAACAGTCCTCCATAGTGGTTGTACCATCCTGCATTCCCACCAACAGTGAAGAAGTGTTCCTATCTCTCTACATCCTCTCCAACACTTGTAGTTCTCTGTCTTTTTAATAGTGGCCATTCTGATAGTGTGAAATGATATCTCATTGTCGTTTTGATTTGCATTTCCCTAATCATTACTGATGCTGAACATTTTATCATGTGTTTTTTTGCCATTTGTATTTCTTCTTCAGACAAATGTCTATTCAGGTCTTTTGCCCACTTTGTAATTGGGTCATTTGTCTTTATATTGTTGAGATTTAGCATCTCTTTATATATCATGGATATTAAACACTTATCAGATATGTGATTTCCAAATATTTTCTCCCATTGAGTGAGCTGCCTTTTCACCCTTTTGACAAAGTACTGGGAGTTCCGAAAGTGTTTAATTTTGAGGCAGTCCCATTTATCTATTTTTTCTTTTGTTGTGTGTGCTTTGGGTATAAGGTCCAAGAAACCACCATCTGCCACAAGGTCTTGAAGATGCTTCCCTACATTTTCTTCTAGTAGTTTATGGCCTGGCTTTATATTTAGGTCTTTATCCATTTTGAGATGATTCTTCTATAGGAAGTGAGATAGGGGTACACTCATTCTTTAGGTTATAGAAAGCCAGTTCTCCCAGCACCATTTATTGAAAAGACTGTTTTGTCCCATTAACATGGACTTGTTAGGTTTGTCAAAAACCACTTGACTATAGAGGTGAAGGTTTATTTTTGGATTCTCAATTCTATTCCACTGATCGATGTGTCTATCTTTATGCCAATAACATGCTGTTTTTATTATTTTTTTAAAGATTTATTTATTTATTTACTTACTTTTATCCATTTTTAACCCCACCCACCCACCCACCGTTTTT
Source organism: Tolypeutes matacus (assembly GCA_026826555.1). NCBI lineage: Eukaryota > Metazoa > Chordata > Mammalia > Cingulata > Chlamyphoridae > Tolypeutes > Tolypeutes matacus. The sequence goes on along the minus strand of JAKSZT010031676.1, from coordinate 782,271 downwards.
GCTGTTTTTGTGTCCATTTGCTGGGCAATTCTCTTTGTCTGTTTCCTGCCCTCTCTTCTCATCCTTCTCCTCCTGTCTTCACCAGGATTCGGATCCTGGGAACCTCCAGTGTGGGAGAGAGGCATCCTACCACCTGCGCCACCTTAGTTCCTGGTTTTTTCAGCGCATCTTGTCTTGGCTCTCCCTTGTGTCACTCTCCTGTTATGTCATCATCTTGCTGCATGGCTCAGCGGGTCCTAACGGTGCACCCATGCGCAGTGCCTGGTGGCCCACGTATCTTCTATATTTTTATTTATTTTCACCAGGAGGTCCCAGGGATCAAACCCAGGACCCTCCATGACGGACACCCAACCATTTGAGCCACATCTGCCCCCTTCATGCTGTTTTGACTACTGAAGCTTTGTAATGTTTCAAGGTCGGGCAGTGAAATTCCTCCCACGTCACTCTTCTTTTTAGAATGCTTTTGGCTATTCAGGTGCACTTTCCTTTCCAAATGACTTTGGTAATTGCCTTTTCTAATTCTGTTAGTTTTGATTGGTATTGCATTGAATTGATAAGTCAGTTTGGGTAAGATTGACATCTTCACCATATTTAGTCTTCCAATTCATGAACATGGAATGTCTTTCCATTTGTCTAGGTCTTTTTTAATTTCTTTTAGCATTGTTTTATAGTTTTCTGCATATAGGTCCTGTACTTCTTTGGTTAAATCAATCCTAGGTATTTGAGTCTTTTTGTTGCTATTGTAAATGGAATTTTCCTCTCACTTCCTCCTCAGATAGTTCAATACTAGCTTACAAAAACATTACTGATTTTTGTGTGTTGATCTTGTATCCTGCCACTTTGCTGACTTATTTATTAGCTCAAGTAGCTTTGTTGTGGATACTTAAGATTTTCTAAGTACAGGATCATATTATCCACAAGTAGTGAGAGTTTTACTTCCTCTTTTCCTATTTGGATGCCTTTAATTTTTTTTTTTTTTTTCTTGTCTAATTGCCCTAGCTAGAACTTCTAGTACCATATTGAATAACAATAGTGACAATGGCATCCTGGTTTTGTTCCTATCTTTCAGGGAAAGCTTTCAACCTTTCCCAATTGAGTACAATGTTGGCTGGTGGTTTTTCACATATGCCTTCTATTATATTGAGGCATTTTCCTTCTATTCCTATCTTTTGAAGTGTTCTTTATCAAAAAAAGGATGCTGGATTTTGTCAAATGCCTTTTCTGCATCAATTGAGATGATCATGTGGGTTTTTTTCCTTCAATTTTTTAATGTGATGTATTAAATTGATTGATTTTCTTATGTTGAACCAGCCTTGCTTACCAAGAATAAATCCCACTTGGTCGTGATGTATAATTCTTTTGATATGCTGTTGGATTCGATTTGCAAGCATTTTGTTGAGAATTTTGGCATCTATGTTCATTAGAGAGATTGGTCTGTAATTTTCTTTTCTTGTAGAATCTTTATCTGGCTTTGGTATTAGGGTGTTGTTGGCTTCATAAAATGAATAATTTTCCCTCCCCTGCAATTTTTTGGAAGAGTTTAGACAGGATTGGTGTTAATTCTTTTAGAAATGCTTGGTAGAATTCACCTGTGAAGCCATCTGGTCCTGGACTTTTCTTTGCTGGGGAATTTTTGATAACGGATTCAATCTCCTTAAATGTGATTGGTTTGTTAAGTTCTTATATTTCTTGTAGCATCAGTGTAGGTTGTTTGTGCATTTCTAGGAATTTGTCCATTTCATCTAGGTTGTCTAGTTTGTTGGCATACAGTTTCTCATAATATCCTCTTTTTTTTTTTTTTAAGATTTTATTTATTTATTCATTTATACCCCCCTTGCTGCTTGTGCTCGCTGGGTCAGCTAACCACGCCGTGCGGGCGGGCTTGCCTTCACCAGGAGGCCCCGGGAACCGAACCCAGGGCCTCCCATATGGTAAACGGGAGCCCTACTGATTGAGCCACAGCCGCTTCCCTGTCAATTGTATTGATCTTCTCAAAGAACAAGCTTTTGGTTTTGTTGATTTTCTTTATTGTTTTTGTTGTTGTTGTTATTGTTCTCAATTGCATTTATTTCTGCTCTAATCTTTATTATTTCTTTCCTCCTGCTTGCTTTGGGATTGATTTGCTGTTCTTTTTCTAGTCTCTAGTTGTTCAGTTAAATCTTTGAGTTTAGCACTTTCTTCTTTTTTAATATAGGCATTTAGGGCTATGTATTAGTCAGCCAAAGGGATGCTGATGCAAAATACCAGAAATTGGTTGGTTTTTATAAAGGGTATTTATTTGGGGTAGAAGCTTACAGTTATCAGGCCATAAAGTGTAAGTTTCTTCCCTCACCAAAGTCCGTTGCCACATGTTGGAGCAAGATGGCTGCCAATGTTTGCTAGGGTTCAGGCTTCTTGGGTGCCTCTCTTCCCAGGGCTCCATTTCTTTCTGGGCTCAGCTCCTCTGTTTTCTCCACCACGTCAGCTGTAGACTATGAGGCTCTCTAGGCTTCGCCTCTCTCCACAAGGCCAGCTGTGAACTGTCAGGCAAACAGCTCGTCTCTTTTCCTGGGGCCTTCTCTCCTTCCTCATGACCAAGCTCCTCTGTGTGCTTACATCCCAGGGCTCCAGCTCAAGATTCCAGCATCAAAACTCCAACATCAAAAACTCCAAGTCTGTCCTTTGCCATGTCTTTTATCTGTGAGTCTCTACCCACCAAGGGACGGGGACTCAACGCCCTACTGACGTGGCCCAATTAAAGCCTTAATCATAATTTGATCATGCTCAGAGGAACAGACCAGTTTACAAACATAATCCAATATCGATTTTTGGAATTCTTAAATAATGCCAAACTGCCACAGGCTATAAATTTCCCTGTTCAAGACTGCCTTCACAGTATTCCATAAATTTTCATAAGTTGTGCTCTCGTTTTCATTTGTCTCAATATATTTACTGATTTCACTTGCAATTTCTTATTTGACCCACTGATTATTTAGGAGTGTGTCATTCAGCCTCCACACATTTGCAAATTCACTTTTTTCCTGTCTATTATTGATTTCCAGTTTCATTCCATTATGATCCAAGAAGGTGCTTTGTATAATTTCAATCTTTTTATATTTATTGAGAGCTGCATTGTGACCTAACATGTGGTCTATCCTGGAGAAAGATCCATGGGCACTTGAGAAGAATGTATAACCCACTGAGTTTGGATGCAGTGTTCTGTATATGTCTGTTAGGTCTAACTTGTTTATCATATTGTTCAAATTCTCTGTTTCCTTGTTGATCTTCTGTCTAGTTGTTCTATCTAATGATGTGAGTGGGGTGTTGAAGTCTCCGATGATTATTGTAGAGATGTCTATTTCTCCCTTCAGTTTTGCCAGAGTGTGTGTCATGTATATTGGTGTACCCTGATTAGGTGCATAGATATTTATGACTGTTATTTCTTCCTGGTGGGTTGTCCCTTTTATTAATATATAATGGCCTTCTGTATCTCTTATAACTTTTTTGCATTTAAAGTCTGTTTTTTCTGATAGTAGTATAGCTACCCCTGCTCTTTTTTGGTTACTATTTTCATGGAGTATATTTTTCCAACCTTTCATTTTCAGCCTGTTAGTACATCTGGGTCTAAGGTGAATTTCTTGTAAGCAGTATATGGATGGCTCGTGTTTTTTATCCATTCCATCAGCCTGTATCTTTTGATTGGGGAGGTTAATTAATTCACATTCAATGATATTGCTATAAATGCATTATTTACTTCCACTATTTTATTCTTTGGTTTTCATATGTCATATCATATTTTTCTCTGTCTTTTTACTCTTTTGGTTATCCTTTCTGTTATTCTTTCTTCTATACTCTCCTCCAGGCCCCTCACTCCTGTCTTTTTCTTTCAGGTTCTAAGGCTTCTTTTAATATTTCCTGCAAAGGTGGGTTCTTTTTTGTGAAACTCTTAGTTTCTGTTTGTTTGCATAATATTTTATACTCACCTTCATATTTGAAGGACAATTTTGCTGAATAAAGAATTCTTGGTTGGCAGTTTTGCTCTTTCTGTATCCTAATTGTATCATACCATGTCTTCTCGCCACTATGGTTTCTGATGAGAGATCCATGCTAAGTCTTACTGGGCTTCCCTTGTATGTGATGGTTTGCTTCTCCCTTGCTGCTCTGAGAATTTTCTCTTTATTTTTGACATTTGACTTTCTGAGCAGTATGTGTCTTGGAGTAGGTCTGTTCAGATTTACTCTGTTTGGGGTACGGTGCATTTCTTGGACATGTAAGGTTATTTCTTTCGTGTGAGTTGGGAAATTTTCTGCTAGAAGAATATTTGAGGAAATATTCTTTCTGCCCCTTTTCCCTTCTCTTCTCTTTCAGGAACTCCCATGACACATATGGTGTTGTGTTTCCTGTTGTCATTCAACTCTTTGAGCCCCTGCTCATTTTTTTCCATTTTTTTTTTTCTCTGTGTTCTTTTCTCTCTTCAATTTCAGCTGTTCTCTCTTCAGTATCACTTATTCTTTCTTCTCTCATTTCGAGTCTGCTGTTGTATGCCTCTAATATGTTTTTGATCTCACCTATTGTGTCTTTCATTCCCATGAGCTCTGTTACTTTTCTGTTAAGGATTTCAAATTCTTCTTTGCACTCGCTTAGTATCTTCTTGATGTCATTTATCTCTTTAGCCCTATTGTCTTTCAACTCATTAATCTGACTTTGGAAATTTGTGTGCATCTCACCAATTAGTTCTCTCAAATCCTGTATCTCTTCTGGGGCTTTGATACATTCCTTTTCTTAGGCCATGTCTTCCATTTTCTTAGTATGGCTCGTAATTTTTTGTTGATGTCTAGGCATCTGATTAGGATGTAGTTTACTCAGATGCTCAATTTCTTTCTCTTTTGTAGGGATTTAGTGGCAGGAGGCTGTTTTTTACAGCTGCCCTTTTATTCTTGGCTCAACCTGGATCGTTGCTCTAGTTGCTCAAAACTGGGCTCTGGATCCAGTAATGGGTTGCAGACCTGCTTCCTAGGGCCTTGGGGAGGGAGGCTATAAAGGCCATAAAAAGCATATCTACTTATTTTTAATTTTCCCATGTGCACTTCCTTGGTCTGCCAGCAGATGGTGCTCTTTGGAAGCACTGGTTTCAATGCCTGGTGGGAGTATATTTGTTGCACCACAGACTGGATCAATGTGATAGAGCTTCCTTCCTGAAGGCTAAGAGCCTTGTAATTCAAACGTTCTCAGAGACAGTTCTCCAGCCTTCTGGCAGCCCCCTCCCTTTTCCCGGGTAGGAAATATTTCCACTCCCCTCTGAGTCTTCAACAATCAGTCCCAGTTAGTAGAGAGGGAGATTGGGAGGGTCATATATCTTTAGCCCCTAGCAGGCTCCCAAGACAAACAACTGCATGGCCCCACCTGGCCTGAAAGGTCTCGTGGTACACAGCACACCAACTTTGTGGGTCAGAAGCTGAGTCACCCTTAGACTGTGTGTCTCTCTCTCCCCTTTCCTGGGGTGGTAGATCTCTGGAGCCCCCTTTGTCTGTAGTCACAGGCCCAGAGACCCAAGAATTCTAAAGTGTCTTTAGTGTGGGGGACGGTGCTGGCAGCAGCGGCTGCTGATTTCAACTCAGGGTTCTGTCATTGTGATTCTCCTCCTTTGTCCCTCTCTCCTCTGAGCAGTGTCCAGCCTTCACCTGGTGTCCTAAACCCTAGAAGATCTTTTTCCAGGCTGTTTCAACCTGTCCTCTAGCTATTTTTCTGGAGAAGAGAGTCCCGTGTCTTTCTAGTCTGCCATCTTCCTGGAAGTTCTGCCTTGGTGTTTATTAATGAAGGAAACTGTGTCCAGCTCCACCCCAATTATTCATTAGCACCCTGATGTTATAAAATATTAGAATTTCTGCAGATCAGAAAAGCAGTTTTGGACTATTAGGCCACTGTGCTCCTTTGCTTGGGCAACCACATAAACACTTTTCTCTTTCTGAAACACTGGTGTCTCAGAAATTGGCTTTAAAGATGCATTGGGAGAAAATAACCCGCTTTTGCTCAGTATCAAAACTATGCCCCTTTGATGCCTTGATTTGGACATTTTTCTCAGCCTAAAAACTGTAAGCTTGTGGGAGTGGGTGTAGCTCAATGGTTTGAGCTCCTGCTTCCCATGTATGAGTTCCTGGGTTTGATCCCCAGTACCTCCTAAAAAATAAACAAACAAACAAGCAAAAACAAAAAACAAAAAAACTACCTGTAAGCTTGTAAACTAATAAATTCCTATTGTTCTACAACTAAAACAAACTATGTTCAGTAGTTTATAATAATATATTAATAATCTTCCATAAAGGGTAAAAGAAAGGGGAAGCAGATGTGGCTCAAGCAATTGGGCTCCCATCTACCATATAGGAGGTCCAGGGTTTGATTCCCAGGGCCTCCTGGTGAAGGTGAGCTGGCCCGAGCAGAGCTGGCACATGCAGGAGTGCTGGCCCACGCGGAAAGCTGGCACAGCAAGATGATGCAACAAAAAGAGACACAGAGGAGAGACAATAAGAGGCACAGCAGACCAGGGAGCTGAGGTGGCACGAGAGATTGAGCACCTCTTTCCCACTCTGGAAGGCCCCAGGATCGGGTCCCGGTGCTGCCTAAAGAGAAGACAAGTAGACACAGAAGAACACACAGTGAGTGGACACAGACAGCAGACAACAAGGGGTGAGGGGAGATAAATAAATAAATCTTAAAAAAAAAAAAAAAAGGGAAAGGAAATATACTAAGTGAAAGGAACCTAGACCTTGGTGCACATATTGGCTTTCTTGGCTGAAGGCGACACTCTCTCCTCAGAGCCGCTCACTGCATGGCAGAGCCTGGTGCCACCGCCGCCGCCTGCACTGTCGCCGCCACTGCCTGTTTCGTCGCTGCCTTGGGACCGTCTGTATGATTAGGCCACAGTCTTCAATGAGTAAACATATTTCTCAGTTCTGTGGTGTCATTGGTCAAACATTTCATGTTCTTGACTGGCCTTTCGATGATGGTGCACAACCATCCAACCAGATTGTTGATAATTGGTTGTCTTGCAAAAATTAAGTTTCGTGAAGAACCTGGTTGCTGCATTGCTGTTCGTTGTGTTGCAGGTCTTGGGAGAGCTCCAGTGCTGGTTGCCCTAGCAGTGATTGAAGGTGGAATGAAATAGGAAGATGCAGTACAGTTCATAAGACAAAAGCAGCGTGGAGCTTTTAACAGCAAGCAACTTTTATATTCGGAGAAGTATCATCCTAAAATGCGGCTGCGCTTCAAAGACTCCAATGGTCACAGAAACAACTGTTGCATTCGATAAAATTGGGGTGCCTGATGCTGTTGCCTTGGAAGTGGAACTTGAGAGAGGACCTAATTTGTCGAACATGTTAGTCAACATGTTGGAGAATAACTCTAATGAAACTTCCACAGGAGCATTGAAAAGCAGTTTCACCATGCTACAAGTCTGACAGAATTGCAACATCTGTGGGTTACAGTCAGCCTATTTGGATTCTTGCTGGTCAGCATTTAAAATGGGCTTATCATTTATAAGAATTGACCTTTCCTGAAATCAGGCAGTATTAAGTTATAAATCGTCTTTAAATCTATTCCCATACCAGGATCTTATCAATATATAAAAATTTTTTGAGAGATTAGGTGCCAAAATACCCAGCACAATACTTGTATATTTTTAATATCATACAGAACTTAAAATCCCAGGAACTACGAACGCTCTAGACCTTATGTGGTTTATTCCTCCAGTCATTTCAAACATTGAAAGTAGGGCCTATATGGTTATTTCCCTCTTCACTTTATGTTTCTGTCTCCCACATTCGTATCAATATACATCAGGTTTGCGCAGCCATTGAATTTTGTTGGGATTTTTATCGAGTCTTACGGTGAGTATTTAATGTCTACAAAATCTCATTTTCTGACTTTAGAGAAAACCTCCATTTTTAAAATCTGCATTGTACAAAAGCACACATGTCTTTAATGTCTCCAGACAAAAAAAGCCTTACAGTTAATTTAATGTTTGCACTTTGGGGTGCAACTTAACCGGGAGGGCCTGACAAATGAATGGGAGGGGGCTATTAAATATTTTTAGTAAAATGTTGCTTTCATCTTGTGCAGAACATGTAGATATGCTCTTTAATTTAGTGATTATTTTTTTAAAAGGTAGTGATGCTTTGTTATGGTAGCTACAATAATTCTTAATCATAAAATTTCTGAAATTCTTGTAATTTTTTCCATATCTATTGGAAGTTGTTTACCAGCTATTTTGTTTGAAGTGATTTTTTTTTTCCTTCTCTTCCTAATCTCTTGCAAAAAAAGAAGTAGGTTTCTGCTAATGAATTCAGCAGACATCTAATATTTTATATGCCTTTTGAGCTGTGTAACTTAATATTTGGCTAGTTGATAATTTCTTTTATTATGTAATTGATAAAATGGTGATGTGTATTAATGTTAGTTCGACCATATATTTATACTGTCTGGGATTGTGTGATTATAGTTCTGTGGAAGAAATAATTTGTCAGTGTTCACCAGCTTGTAAAAACCTAAGGGAAGCAGATGTAGCTCAGTGGTTGAGTGTCTGCTTCCCATATACGAAGTCCTGGGTTCAATACCCAGTACTGCCCAAAAAAAAAAAAAAAAAAATCATTCAAAAAGCATTTCATTATAAATTATTGGGAAGCGGCTGTGGCTCAATTGGTTGGGCTCCCGTTTACCATATGGGAGGCCCTGGGTTCGATTCCCTGGGCCTCCTCACTTAAACATCTAAATAAATAATTAAAATGCATTTATCATGGAAAAAAAAAAAAAAAAAAGAACCTAGACAAAAAGTACTACATATTGTTTGATTCCATCTATACAAAATATAAATACAAATAAATTAGAGAGATGGAGACAGAATGGCAGCTATATACAGCAGGGGAAGATAGAGAGATTGAGAGGTGATTTTATTTTATTTATTTATTTATTTTTTTTTTGCTATTTTATAATTTTATTTCATAATCAACTATTAGTTTTCATCCACATTGACTGTCTGTAGGTTTTTGAAAGTGGTGACAGGTACATAGGTAACCAATGTATAGAGCTTGTTTGGGGAATCTTCATCCTCATTACGTTTTCTGGATAACCGAACACAGATACGATATGGGACATTCCTTATCCCTTTGGCCCAGACAGCTTTGTTGAGCCTTGTGTCGATGCACACATCTGGTGTTCCCATCTCCTTCATGGCAAATTTCCGGATCTCTTTGAGGGCCTGAGGGGCACGTTTCTTGAAGCCCATTCCATTGATGCGCTTGTGAATGTTGATGGTGTACTCCCTGGTCACCACCTCGTTGATGGCAGAACGGCCTTTCTTTTTCTCTCCACCCTTCTTAGCGGGAGCCATTCTATCTCGACCAGGTCGGAAAGGAAGGCGAGAGGTGATTTTAAAAGCATAGAGTTCTTTTGTTTGTCTGTTTTTTTGTTTAATATTATTGGAGTAATGAAAATGCTCTAATAATGATTGAAGTGATGAATGCACAACTATGTGATTATACCAAATACCATTGATTGTACACTTTGGATGGATTGTGTGCTTTATTAATATTTATCAACAAAATTGATTTTAAAACAAAACAAAAATATAGATTGAGGGTAGGGAATGGAGAGCTGATGCTTAATTTGTGCAGAATTTGTAAAAAGGTTAATTGTAAATGTTTGGAAATGCATAGTGGTGATGGGAGCTCAAGAGTGAGTGTAATTAACAGCATTGATATGTGAGTGTGATTATGATTGAAAGGAAAGCTTAAGTTTGTGTATGTCTCTAGGAAAAAAAGCTAGAGGATGAAACATGGGACTGCAAAACATATTGAACCCTGTTTTGGACAATGATTATGGCCAATGTACAAATATAAGCCATGAAGTAGAAAAAAATGTATGTCACTATTACAAGGTATTAATTGTAGGATGGTATATGGACAAAAATATACCTGAAACAATTTATGGACCAGCGCTAGGGAAGAATAGAGTGCATGAGAGGTGACTGCTAAGGCACTGGGTCTTTTTTCTTTTGTGAGTAATAAAAAGTTCTAAAATTTTTTAAAAAATCCTATTGTTAAAGCCAACCCATTTTATGGACTCTGCTTTCAGCAGCCTGGGAAACTAAAGCAGCATCTACAACTGATTACATCTACAATCAATTGAGGGGGTTGCCTTCAACACTGCAAGAAGTCTCATCTAATCAGTTGAAGGCCTTAAAAGAAGTGATGATTTCAGCAGTCGGAAGAGAGAATTTCCATCTCTACTTCAGCAGCAAGCTCCTCCTGGGTAATTCATCAAAAACTGTCATCAGAGTTCCCAGCCTGTGGCCTACCTTATGGAATTTGTCCATTCCCACAGTCACGTGAGCCAATTTCTATAAGAAAATCTCATAATATTTACATAATATATATTAATTTTTTTTCTGTAGGGTATGTTTCCCTAGAGAATCCCAACTAATACAGATGCCTACTCAACAGTTTTCAAGGTAGAATTTTGGTGTACATGTTAAAACTATGATGTAAAGACTTGGAGCAGAGTGAAGGCAAGACTGTGAGAAGCGTGGTCAAAGGGTGAGGTCTTTGCTCTGTGCTTTCTTCCCAGCAGCCAAGGAGCAGGCCTCACTGCTCACCCTCTGCACACACCTGCAGGCTCATTCCTCCCCACTCAGAGCCTCCTAATGACTCCAGGTCTCCTGGCCTGCCTGTGTCTGCAAGCGTATGACCGTGTGATTATAGGTCTCTCTGGGTGCAAGGACGTAGGTGTATGCCTGTGTATTAGTTTTCTATTCTCTCTAACAAATTGCCACAAACTCAGTGGCTTAAAAAATACACATTTTTCATCTTATAGTTCTGTAAGTTACAAGTCTGACTCCAGTCTTACTGGGCTAAAATCAAGGTGTAGGCAGAGCTGTGACACTTTCAGGAAGCTCTAGGGGGAATCCATTTCCTGCTCTTTTTCAGCTACTAGAGACCTCCTGCATTGCCTTGCTTGTGGTTCCCTCCTTGCATCTCCTAAGTCAGCAATGTAGCATCTCTCTGACTCCTCTTCCATTGTCATAGCTCTTTTTCTGACCTCAACTGGGAAAGGTTCTCTAGGTTTGACTCATGGAATTAGACTGGGGCCACTTGGATAATGCAGGATGATTTCCCTTTTCAAGGTCTTTAACCTTAATTGCATGAGCAAAGTCCCTTTTGTCATGTAGGCAACATATTCACAGGTTCCAGGATTAGGACATGGACATCTTTGGGGGGCCATTATTCTCCCTTCCATGACTATGTATGCTGAGCAGGTGTGATGGTGAGTGTGTATGCACGCTTCTATCCCCTCAGCCTTTGTCCTCAACACAGAGGCCTTCTTTTCCCACTTGTTTTTTTTTTTTTGTTTTTTTTTTTTTTTGAGGTACTGGGGCTAGGGATTGAACCTGGGACCTCTTATGTGGGAAGCCAGCACTCAACCACTGAGTCACTTGAGCTCCCCTGAGTTGTTTTTTTTTTGTTTGTTTGCTTACTGTTTGTTTTTGTTTTTATTTTTATTTTTATTTTTATTTTTTTAAAGATTTTATTTATTTATTCATTCATCCCCCCCCTGCTGCTCGCGCTCGCCGGGTCAGCCAACCACGCCGCGCGGGCGGGCCCGCCCCCACCAGGAGGCCCCGGGAACCGAACCCGGGGCCCCCCATATGGCAAACGGGAGCCCCACTGATTGAGCCACAGCCGCTTCCCTTGTTTTTGTTTTTAGAAGGCACTGGGGATCAAACCCGGGACCCCCGTGTGGGAAGCAGGAGCTCAACTGCTTGAGCTACATCTGCTCCCTGTCTATTTCTTTTTAAAAATTTATTTATTTATTTATCTCCCCCACCCCCTGCCTTGTTTTGTGTTCTCTGTGTGTTCTTCTGTGTCTGCTTGTCTTCTATCTAGGCAGCACCGGGAACCGATCCTAGGACCTTCCAGAGTGGGAGAGAGGCACTCAATCTCTTGTGCCACCTCAGCTCCGTGATCTGCTGTGTCTCTTATTGTCTCTCCTCTGTGTCTCTTTTTGTTGCATCATCTTGCTGCACCTTCTTTCCATGTGGGCCAGCTCTCTGCTCAGGCCAGTTTGCCAAGTGGGCCAGCTTGCCTTTCACCAAGAGGCCCTGGGAATCAAACCCTGGACCTCCTATTATGGTAGACAGGAGCCCAATTGCTTGAGCCACATCCATTTTCCCGCTCCCTGTCTATTTTTAATTTTGTCATTGTGAGCAAAATCTTGCCTGCAGTAAGCAAATATATGCAAACCCACCATGCAAATAGGGGCCTGGCCTGAGCACCTCTCCTGGGACTAACCCTCAAGGGAATTAGAAGAAAAACCACTAAGAACACTTCTAAGCATCTATCAATCCTAATCTCAGAGTCAGATCTAGAGTGCCCTCAATGACTCTTTGCTAGTCAGAAAATAAATGGAGATATCAAATGACCCCAAGGTAGAAGGAACATTAAAGCCCAGGCTGAGGGAAGAGGATGTGGCTCAACCACTTGAGCACCCAGGTCCTGGTGCCTCCTTAAGAACATGAGCAGATGCCGTCTTCCACCTCAACGAGCTAGAAAGCTGCCTCCACTCCAAGAGCTAGACTCTACCCCCACCATAAGGAGCAGAGGTCGTAAGGCAGCTGACGAAGCATCCCACTAGAAGCGGATGTGGCTCAGTCTGTTGGGCATACCCCTCTCATATGTGAGGTCCCAGGTTCAGTTTCCGGTGCCTCTTGGAGAAGGTGAGCAAACAATGAACAGACAGACAGACGAGAGAACCATTTGGGGGAAGGGGAGGATAAATTTGAAAAAAGAAAAATAAAGTAAATAAAATAAATAAATCTTAAAAAAAAAAAAAAAAAAAAAAAAGCCTAGGCTGAGGGGCTATCCCTCAGCCAGCCCACCCAGAGGAGCTCTCCAGTATCCCCCCAGCACTCCCTCCACACCCCACACTCTCCTACCTGGGCATTCTCTTTACCCACCCTACCTCCCAACACCTGCTCACCAAGCTTCCTCCCTTTGCAATGTTTCCTCTTTCTTTCCTCCTCTCTGACTCTCACTTTGAAGCAAACTTCATGGCCCAGCTGAAGTCTCCCTTGCTCAAGGAAGCCTTTCTCAATGCCTCCTCATCTTCCTCTAAGGGTGTGTGTCATCCTTTGAGGACGGGGAGGCTATCTTGGATCCTGCTTCTCCCACGGTGCCTCCCACCAAGATGGCCCTGAGTCAATTCCATGCCCCAAACACACCACCTGTCAGGCCTCTGTGCTTTTGTACATGCTGTGCCCTCTTGTCTGGAATGTTCTTTCCCAGCTTACAAGGTCTCACCTCCTCTAAGGACCCTGCCCCATGTCTCCTCCCACACATTTTCCTTCTCTTCTCAATGCTCCCACTTTTCTCAGAACTTATCTCCATTAGAGCATTCATCATATGAACTATATATAACTCAATTAGACTGAAAAAAAAAAAACCACATATTGTACAGACATTTATGGAGTGGCTACTGTGTACCAGGCACTGTACTGGGGAAATAAAGATGAATAAGACAAAGACCTATCCTCAAAGGCCTAATTATTTGCTTTATGGCTCCCCCACCAGATTGGGGGCTTCCAGAGGATTAGGTCTCAGACCTGATTCCTCTTTAGGTCTTCATCATTAAGCACAGAGTGGCCCACAAGGAAGCTTTGTGGACTGAATGCAAGACTAACATTCTTGGGTTGTAGCTTCAGCTCAGACAAGCCACTTCAATTTCCTGAACCTGAGATTCCTCATCTGCTCAATGGGGGTAGGATTCCCAGGGCTGGTGTAGAATAAGTTTGCTACATGGTGTGTTGTGGGAACACAGGCTCAGGACACAACAGGAACTTTTGGTAAATGACTGCTTTATTACATACACAGCAAAAAGGGGTCAGAGGAGCAAGGGAAGAGATCCCATTGTGGCAGGTCTCCTGGGGCCATGGGTCAATAGATGGCAGCTCTGCAAGCCCCACTTTGCACTGGAGAAGAGAGACAAATCTATGCTGTTTGAGATGGTATTTATCCAACCTGAGGGGAGGATGCCTTGCCACTAAGATTTCCTGTCTTGATTAGTATCTGGGACTACTTGTTCCCTATTTCCATGTTTAAGGTCTGGTCAGGCATTGTTATTAGACTTAACATCTCCCCCAGGTCGTGGAGTAGAAAGAGACGGAACCATAGAAGGAAGGTGGGGAAATGGCCACTAAGCATGTACCTGTGACTTCCCCAGCAGCTGGGGGGAGTATAAGAGGAGACTATAAGTGTGAAGGCCCTCAGGAGGCCAAACATGCCTCAGTCTGCAGGAGAGATGGTGACTGTGACACTTGAGGGCCAGCCATACTTCTCAAGTCTTGTGGAATGAATGAATAAATAGTTCTATTTGCAAAGAAGTCACCTCACTTGGCTCTGGCCCTTCCTGGATCCTTGCAAATTCTCTGCATAGGGCCATGGGTCTTTCTCTCTGGCCTATGGGCTCTGGATTTATTTCTAACTGTTGAGAAATCCCCATCTCCCTGCTTTCAGTTCCCAGCTGGCTTGTGCGAAACACCAAAAAATGGCAGGAAAAATCTCAGGACAAAAAGGGCCAAGCCTGGGGCGTTTCTTCCAGGGACCCACATCAGAGCTAGAACCATGGTTGGAATATTATGTTAGAGGAAACTGAAGCTTCTGGATGGGGAGGTACCTCCCTGGGGTCTCAGCAAGTCATTAACAGGGCCAAGGTGACCCAGGCTGCCCAGTTCCTATACTGTCAACTCTATCTCAATGTCAAGGCCCTTACCCATCTGGATCCCCAAAACTTTCTTCCTCATTTCTCTCTTCATTCCCAGATACCTAGTGTTTCAACTGAACTTTGAAGGGCACAGGTTAAGACAGCCGTAAAACCAAAGAACGCACTAGACAAATGGTTAGGCATGAGTTTTATTGGGACTTACGAACAGAAGAGAGACTCTTTGATGGCAGCCAGTCAAAGAATGAATGTAGTTAGTGCTCCTCAAAGAGACGAGAAAAAGAGGGGGAATATAAGGAGTCTCAGGACAAAGACATTCCATAGAGTATGAGAACAGAGTTTCTGCAAAAGTTGCAGGAGGTGCACAAATGGGGTGTTCAGTGATGTTATCTCAGGAAGGGAGTATACAGCCTTGAGAAGACCAAAGTTTGCAGTAGATCTGTTACCTTTTAACTAGTAAGTGTCCAGGTTATGCCAGGTGGCTACATGTTTGAAACTTGTGTTTCATTTAAGGGAGAGGGCATTACAGTCCCTGGGCTCCCACAAGGCACCCTCACGCAGCAGCTGGTGTTAACCATGGAACACACATTGCATTCACATGCCACAGCAAGGGTATAACAGACAACAGAATAATAAGAGGTCTCCACTAAAAGCTAGTAGACTTAAGAAGACATGTCATCAGGGCCAGGAAAGGGAACTAAACCAGTTAGATAGGGGGACAGTAGCTAATTTATCAATGTGTTGTATGTGCTCTTGCATATGATTTAGAGCTTGTGAAATATTGTGGGAGTGACCAGGAATATATACACAACATTGAACATTAATGCTTGGCAAGGAAATTATATAATTTGGGGGGTAACCACCCCACATTACAGAATCCTTCTTTTTGTCCCAAACAGACAGGGGCAACATGATTTAGGGTGATAGATTTAGCTGTTAACCATCCTAAACCATCATGTACTGTACAGCATTTCCTAATAAAGGTTTAGACTTATTCACCTGTTCCCTTACAAGGGAAAAAAATATAATTATGAGTCTCATCAAAAGACAGCAGCTGGATTTCAGTCTATTTAAGAAGGTCTTATTGCAAACTTGTTGGTGGGTTGTATTCGGCCATGCCAACCAGGTGTTTTACGCTGTCCAGTTTGTAAGAGTGACAGTGCAAGGAAGGCCAGTATCACCTGAGGATGACAGTTTTGTGCAAACCCAACGTTGGGTTTGACTGTGGGCATGAGTTATTGCTGAAGCCAACTGCAGGAAGGTATTAGCTAGGTTGCTATAGGCAAAAAGAAGATTTTTATAGGGAATAATAAGGGACACATCCTGTTAGTTTAACAGTATATAACCAATATTTCCATTAGTAGAAAACAAAGTACCAGGTAGGGGTGTTTTATGAAGAGGCCTCTAATACCACACATAGGGTACTAAATAAAATCCATCCATACCTTTCACATACTATTAAAAAAAAAAGTAGTTTAGGGCTGGTTCTGTGACTTCCCAGAGAGCTGGCATATTAAAGTTTCCAGGAGTGTCTACAGGTTGGCAATAGCCCATATCTGGATTTGGATTCACTGGCATAGGATTTGCCCCAAGGCAGAATCAGATGCTCTTCATTGGGGGGGCTGCCCACAAGCCAGGAGCCCCACTCTTTCTGCCTGCCCTTCCTCCCGCCCTGACCAGGTTCTGGGAGAGGGGCCTTGGAAAGATCAAGACCTGTAGCTGATGAGCTGAAGAGCAATGTGGACATTGATTGTCTTTATCTTTGGGACACCTGGTCAGCCCAGCCCCTCCAAGGAACCCTCTTGCCTTCACAAAGTCTGAGTCACAAGCCCCCTGTCCCCTCCTGGCTGTGGTTAGTATCCCATTCTGTGGTTGGTTAGGAGTATTAACCACCTATGTAGCTAATATTTACAATTTAGAGTATGTACAAATAAAAGACTTTAAAACTAAAAAACAAAAAACAAAAACTAGTTTAGGCATAAGAAGAGTCCACATAGATACACACAGAGCCCCAGTAGGACTAAGAGACCTCAGATTATTAAGAATTAATTATTACTGGCATTTTTTGTATAAACTGTAGTCTTATAACAATGTTTTGGGTGACTCCTATTTCCCATGGGCTTAAGATTCCCAACCAGTGAGGCTTCATAGACCAGTAACATGGTCAAAGGGCCTCATTTCCCCCAGTTTGCATAGTTTGAGGCATAAGCAACAATAGATTATTATTACTTCCCCTTGGGGTCTCTGGGGCAGCTGGCCCTTTAACTTGTATTCTCAATGCCTGCATTGGTCCTGCTGTTCGCATTTCAACTGGAGCTGGAGCTGAATTGAAATGGGTTAAGTCTGGATATAGCCTCTTAGTCCATTGTTGTAAAGATCCATTATCACCTTTTATTTGTTCCTTTAAAAGGTCATTCAGGGAGCTGATGTGACTCTGGGTTTGGATCCCAGTGTCTCCTGAACAAACAAAAACAAACAACAAGCAGAACAAATAAGAAAACCAACTCAAGGAAGCCAAGGTGGCTCAGTGGTTGAGCACCAACTTCCCATATACAAGATTCTGGGTTCAATCCCTGGGCCCCGGTATCTAAAAAAAAAAAAAAAAAAAAAAAAGCCATTCATCCTTTCTATAAGACCTGCACCAGTGGGTTTATAAGGTTATAAGGTAGGTGAAAGTCCAAATAATATCTTGGTCCATAACCCAAGACTACATGAGGTGACTGGTAAATGGAGTTCCTCAGTCACTGTCAATTTGGGCTGCCACCCCGTATGGGGCACTTACTTTTTCTAGGCAGTGAATAGTAGCCAGCTGGTTACAGGAGTCCCGTGGCAGTGTCTGTGGCAGTGAAAGCATACCTTGCCCCTTTTGAGAGCATGAGAGGACTGATATAATCCACTTGCCATAGTACTACTGGAGTCTGTGCTTGGCCAATATATCCCATCCAGTGAAATAATAGTCACAGTTGTAGGAGTGAGCACGAAGGACACTCATGTGTGATGTCTACAAACTGTTGGCGAGTAACAGGCAGCTGAAACTGCTGCCACAGGGTCTGGTAGCCACAGTATCTGCTTTTTTGATGGACCCACTCTGCTGCTTCTCTGGTTTCAACGGGATGGCTTCAGATCTTTACGAGGGCATCTGTTTCAACATTCCTGAGGGGGGTGTTAGAAGAGTGGGCAAGCATGAGATAGACAGTTACCTGTCACCGATGACATGTGTCCCAGATGTCCTTCCACAGATCTTTCCACCACAGAGGGTGGCCATGACAGTCCATTGCTTCTGTCTTATTCCCAGTATCTGTAATCCACCCCTGGATAAGGATGGCAGTCTTCAGAGTGACCAGACACTACTTGCAACAGGGCATGGTATGCTGCACATAGTTGCTTTTTAAAGGGGCTGTATCCATAATTTGGCCTCCTTCCACAATTGTGACCAAAACCCAAGGGGTATTTGTTTAGAATGTTGCCTTTGCCACAAACCCCATGCAAAACCAATATGAGTGCTGGCCACATCCAATTCACAGGGTAAGTCAGGGTCCAACCCACTTATGCTTGAGCCTATGCTATTGCCCTTTTTACGTCTTAAAGCAACCTGTTGGGGGTCCTCTCATTCCCTGCACAACATTTCCTGATTACAGGTTTTAATATTTGAGCTAAAAGAGGGATGAGGGGTCTCCAGTACCCTAACAACTCCAGAAAGGCCATTAATTGTTTTGGAGTTTGTGGTGTGGGAAAACATTGCACTTTATCAATTACAGCAGAGGGTATAGTCTTTGTCTTACCCAACCAAACAACATTTAAGAATTTGACAAAGCTGCTGGGACCTTGCAGCTTATGCCAATTGTTTGTCCACCCCAGACTCTCAAGATACCATTGTCTCTGATGCTTCTTTTAATTCTGAAAGAGAATTACTGGTTGACATAATATCATCAATATAATGAAATAGGGTTACAGCCACAGGTTTCTTCCAGTATCTTTGTCACCAGGCAAGGACAGATGGTTGGGCTATGCATATAGCCTTGGGGAAGCATTGCAAAATCCATTGTTGGACTTCTCACATGAAGGTAAATGCAGGCTGGCTTGCCTTGCCTAAGGAGATACTAAAGAAAAGTGTGAGCAAGATCTAAAACAAAGTGATAGTGACATAACTGGGTACTAATTTCTTGCAATAAACTACAATGTTTGGGACTGCTTTATACAGCAGTGGTGTTACTTTGTTTAATTCACAACAATCTACTGTCAGGCACCACCCAGCAGCAGTCCCCCCAATTGGCCATTCTCTTTATACAGCCATAGGGCTGCTTTGTCAGCAGAGGTGGGGCAAATTAGACAAATACAAGCTAAAGCATCTGCCTCTTGATTCCCAGGTGGAGAGGTGGTTTCTGTGACATATAACATCTTTAAAATAATTCCAACTATGATTAACAACATTATACTATATTTAATATTATAACAGTATTATAATAAACATTATATAATAAACATTATTAAATCTCTAGGAATTTTATACAGTTTTTAAGTATTTATATGAACATTTTACCCATACAACTTTGATTAACAGAAGTTTAGAAAACTTTTAATTTATAAGTTTCTAAACACTTCTCATTCACTTTATAACATCAATTAACTTAACTATTTTATTATTTCACTTTTTTAAAGGTGAAAGAACAAATCTTTTGCAATAGTTTGAAATAAAAAGATACTTCTAGTGTTTGACTTTGAGAAAGGAAAGTGTTCAAAGTTGTTAGGGACTTCTGGGAAGATGGCGGACTAGTAAGACACGGGAATCTTCTCCAGAAAAATAGCTAGAAGACAAGCTGAAACAGCCCCGATAAAGATCTTCTAGGATTTAGGACAGCAGGTGAAGGCTGCACACCACCCAGAGGAGAGAGGGACAGAAGAGGGAAATCGCGACTACAGAACTGTGAGTTGCAAGTAGCAGCTTCTGCTGCTGCCTGCACCCTTCCCCACACTCTTCAGAATTCTCGGGCCCCTGGGCCTGCAGCCACAGACAAAGGGGGCTTCAGGGATCTGCCACTCCCGAAAAGGGGAGAGAGAGGGACACAGCCTTAGGCTGACTCAGGTTCTGACCTGAAATTTGGGCTGCAGAGCCCCACGGACCCTTCCACA
This sequence comes from Tolypeutes matacus, assembly GCA_026826555.1. Lineage (NCBI taxonomy): Eukaryota > Metazoa > Chordata > Mammalia > Cingulata > Chlamyphoridae > Tolypeutes > Tolypeutes matacus. The sequence goes on along the minus strand of JAKSZT010031676.1, from coordinate 762,399 downwards.
CAGTGGTTTGCCCTGGGAGCCTGGAAAGGACTGGAGAAATCCGATCCTCGCAACCTCCCTCTCTTCTAGCCTGGACTAATTGCTGAGGACACCATGGGAGAGGGGAGAGAGAGCCTGGGGCTGACCCTGCTTTGGACTCCCAGGTTTGGTCTACCCTGTCCCGAGAGCCCTTCCAGGCTGGGTGGGGCTGTGCCATTGTTTGCCTTGGAGCCTGCAAGGGGCTAAAGACATACAAACCTCCCAATCTCATCCTCTACTAACAGGGACTGATTGTTGAGGATTCAGAAGGGAGTGGAAATATTTCCTAGCTGGGAAAAGGGGGGCGCTACGAGAGAAGTCTGGAGAACTGTCTCAGAAAGTTTGAATCACAGGGCTCCTAGCCCCCAGACAGGAAGCTCTAGCACATTGATCTGGTCTGTGTCACAACAAATACGCTCCGACCAGGCATTGAATTGAGAGCTGCCAACAAGCACCATCTCCTGGCAGACCAAGGAAGTACACATAAGAAAATTAATAAGTAAGAGAGTCTTTTCATGGCCTCTATAGCCTCCCTGCCCAAGGCCCTAGGAAACGACTCTACAACCAATTACTGGGTCCAGTGCCCAGTTTTGAGCAACCAGCAGAACAACCCTAACAATCAAGGTTGAGCCAAAAATCAAAGAGCTGTGGTAACTCACAGCCTCCTGCCACTAAAACCCCATAAAAGAGAAAGAGATAGAGCATCTAAGTAAAATACAAACTAACCAGATGCCTAAGCACCAACAAAAAATTACGGGCCATACTAAGAAAATAGAAGACATGGCCCAAGAAAAGGAATACAGCAAAGTCCCAGAAGAGATGCAGAATTTGAGAGAACTAATCAGTGAGATGAACACACATTTCCAAAATCAAATTAATGAGATGAAAGAGAATATAGTTAAAGAGATCAATGACATCAAGAAGTCATTGCGCGAACGTAAAGAAGAATTTGAAATCATGAACAGAAAAGTAACGGAGTTCATGGGAATGAAAGACACAATAGGTGAAGTAAAAAAGTTGTTAGGTTTGGGGGGATGGATGTGGCTCAAATGGTTAGGTGTCTGTCTCCCATGTGGAAGGACCTGGGTCCAATGCCCGGGGCCTCCCAGTAAAAAAAAAGAAAAAAGTTGTTAGGTTTGAACATTATGTCCTTTTAAAAGTGAAAAGACTTGATTTTTCTTAAACAACCAAGGACATAATAAGGTTAAAGTACAAGAAGCTATTTTGATAAAACAGACTTTCTTCTTTGTGTGCTGATTATTCCGGAGAAAAATTCTTTATAAACTTTTACTAAAACAGGTTAATGACTTAAGAAACTTTGTCACTTTAACAGAAAGAGAACCAAATTTTGGTTTTGCATTAGTATACTATTTGATACTAAGTCTTTTAAAACTTTATAGATAGACCCATTAAATCCAACTTAACTTTGACCACAAAAATTCCTTTTCCATGAACTTTCTGCACTTTCTGTATCCATTCAGCTTTTGTCCCACATTTACTCTTTCTTAATAACCAGTCATTTTTTTTTTTTTTTTTTTAAATTTTTCAATTAAATTTATTGGATACATGTAAATTTTTTTTGTTGTTTTGTTTTTTGTTTTTTTTGTGTGTGTGTGAATCAAACAATATATTACACAATATATTTGGTTCATAGTAATGCATTCATACAGTATTTGTCCTTTTGTGTCTGGCTTGCTTCACTCAACATAATGTCCTCCAGATTCATCCATGTTGCCATATGCTTTATGACTTCATTTCTTCTTACAGCTGCATAATATTCCTTTGTGTGAATAGACCACAGTTTGTTTATCCATTCATCAATAACCAGTCATTTTATCTTAGGACAAAATGACTTTCTTTTTTCTTAATAAAAAGGAAACAACACATTCTATACACCTTGTATACTTAAGTTACCAAAATGATTTTGGAACCATTTTCCAAGCAAATCTCTTACAGCATAAAATCATCATTAATACTAAACAAACTTGTCAGAATAAAATTTCAGTTTGATTATATGCAAACATAACTTTTCTACATTTCAAATACCTAGTAGCATGCAATACTAGAAACAGGGAAGCGGCTGTGGCTCAATCAGTGGGGCTCCCGTTTACCATATGGGAGGCCCCGGGTTCGGTTCCCGGGGACTCCTGGTGGGGGCAGGCCCGCCAGCGCGGCGTGGTTGGCTGACCCAGCGAGCACAAGCAGCAAGGGGGGGATGAATGAATAAATAAATAAAATCTTTAAAAAAAAAAATAAAAAAAAAATACTAGAAACAGTTTTTTTGGAGGTAAGTTGGCAGAGGAGGCTGGTTGCTATCAGGATTATGTCATGATTTAATTGCAAGCTTACAAAGCATCATTTTTCTTCCTTTCTCTTTTTTTCTTTTACTTTTATAGAGTTGTCCTGTTCAAAAGTTACTAAACTTTAACAGCACCAATTTTATCAATGCAACTATCCAGGCCCAATTAGAATTAGCATGGAAATAAAACAGGAATCATTAATGTTGCTAAGTTTTTCCTGCTTCTCCAGCAGCTAAACTAATTCTATCAGCCCCCACTAGCCCATAGTCAAACCATCAGAGGGCAAGGGGTTTGCGGAGTTGCTGCCAGAATGTTTTCCTTATCGCAATTAACTCTTTAGCAGAATATTTTCTTACAAGCATGGTTTTATTAACAGGTGCCCTATTTAGACTTCTGCTTGTGCAGGATGCTGTATCTGTGGTTTAGCATTTCTTTGCACAAGTGGTTTAACATGATTTAAAGCTTCTTGAATCACTATCTCCTTCTTATCTAATTGCTCAGAGAGACCTGTCACTAAGGTGGAGGTGGACATCTGCAAATCCTTTTCTAGCTTTAACTTTAACCATACCACCCATAGTAACGGCCAGCCCAAATGCTGTGGTAGCATGCCTGTTTGTCTTTACTAAACTTCCAAATCTTTTGTTCTTGAAGTATGGGCTCTACTCCTATCAGCCTTTTCGGGGAGTCCCTGTACTCTGTCAAGCAAGTGGGCAACCCCATATTCTCTCAGCAGTCCCCCCTTGTCTGGTGTCCACTTGGCCTGGAGGGCAGCCACCCCTCCTCATACAGACGTTGTAGAACAACTTGGGATTTCCCCCATGGATTCTCCATTCTTGGAGTTCATGCCCACCACTGCTGGTGGTCCTTTGGTCTCCTGTCTGTGGCTCACCAATTGTTTCAACCCAACTTTTTTTTTTTTTTAAGATTTTTTATTTATTTATTCATTTATCCCCCCCTTGCTGCTTGTGCTCGCTGGGTCAGCAAACCACGCCGTGCGGGTGGGCTTGCCTTCACCAGGAGGCCTCGGGAACCGAACCCGGGGCCTCCCATATGGTAAACGGGTGCCCTACTGATTGAGCCACAGCCGCTTCCCCCAACCCAACTTTTGACACAGGTTGGGGCAGGTGTCAGACCAAAGAACGCACTAGACCAGGGATTCTTAACCTTTTTTGTTCCACGGACCTCTTTGCCAGTCAGGTGAAAACCACAGACCACTTACTAAGTCCACACTATACTGTGTATAATTTAATAAATATATCACACCTGTACCAACACATCCCCACAAGAATAATGTTTTTTTGAATTTCAATTTAAGCTTACAGACCCTGGTAAAAACCCCTGCACTAGACAAATGTTTAGGCATGAGCTTTATTGGGACTTACGAACAGGAGAGACTCTTTGATGGCAGCTGGTCAAAGAATGAATGAATTTAGTGCTCGGCTAAGAGGCGAGAAAAAAAGGGGAAATATAAGGAGTCTCAGGACAAAGACATTCCATAGGGTATGAGAACAGAGTTTCCAAAAAAGTTGCAGGAGGTGCACAAATGGGGTGTTCTGTGATGTTATCACAGGAAGGGAGTAAGCCGCCTTGAGAAGACCAGAGTTTGCAGTAGGTCTGTTACTTTTTAACTAGCAAGTGTCCAGGTTAGGCCGGGCAGCTGCGTGCTTCAAACTGTGTTTCATTTAAGGGAGGGGGCACCCTGGTCCCTGGGCTCCCACCCCTAATTCTGCCCAAATGTATTCTCACTGTTCTCCAAATACAACATCTGCTTTCAATTCTATACCCTTGCACATGATGCACCTCTTTCTGTAGCCCCATCCCCCATTTATCTACCAGGTGAACTCTTCCTCAATCCTCAAGGCCCACTCAATGTCTCCTTGTATGAAACAAAATTTTAATTCTGTTAACCCAGGATCCATTCAGCTCTCCTTCCTCTATGCTCTCAAACTGCTCTGTTCACACACAGATTTTAACATTTACCACCCTCTTCTATAATTGTCTGTACTTGCCTTAGTTCTCTCTAGACTATATTTTCCTCTAGAGCAGGGATTATTTCTGATTCATCTTTCTGCCCCCGGAGTCTGGCAAAGTGTCTGGTACTCAGCTGGCACTCAATAAATGTTGACCTAACAGTGGAACAAAATGAATTTGAGAAAATTTTCTTAATCTTTCAGAGTCTTAGTTTTCTTATCTTTGAAATGAAAGGGAGTAGTAACACTTGGCAAGGATAAATGATGGAGGGGAGTGGATATAGCTCAAATGATTGAGCACCTGCTTCCCATGTATGAGTTCCTGGGTGCAATCCCTGGTACCTCCTAAAAAATAAAAAGGATAAATGATGGATAATCCATGTAAAGCATATGGCTCTACCATTGACTCAGTTACCCAAGTCCCAAAATAGAGTTGGCCAAGATTTCCATTTCTTCCTCTCTTCTTCTCCCCAGCTAACCAGTCACCATGATTTGCTAAACCTGGTTGAGGATCTTGGAAAGAAACTACAAGTCACTGGGGAATTTCCATCAAGCTACAGCTGTCAGGAAGGACATGAGGCAGGGATCCTGTAAGGAAGAGGTGCAGGAGGAGAGACTGGTGGAGACAGAGGCCACAGGAGGAACTGATGAGAGACCCAGGGGAGAGATGTCAAGCTGGGCCCTGAGGACATAAAAACTACTCAGAGCCTGCCCTCAAGTTGCTCATAGTCTGCTGGGGAAACAAACAGAAACACAATTTTATACAGAACTAGACTGTGGTGGATCACTACCTCCTTCCCTATACTTTTTCTTTACTTTGTTTCCAGGACACCACCCAACTCACCTGGCTTTCCATCTACTTTTGGCCTTCCTTCTCAGTCTTCTTTACTGCTGCTTCTAGTTTCCTCAAATTCTGAATATTGGAAGAAACAATTTTCCATCTGTACTCACTTCTCCCTTGCTGATTTCACCCAGTCTCATGACTTTAAATATTATCTACGTGCTGATGACTCCTAAACTGATATATCCAACTTAGATCTCTCCCCTGACCGGCAGACCCATGTATCCTCCTGCCCCCTCAACATGTCTACTCTAATGGGCATCTCAAACTCAGCATGCCCCAAGCCAAGCTCCAGATATCCTCCCACCCCAAACCAGCACCTCCCCAGTCTTTCCTATCTCAAAAAATGACAGCTCCATTATTTCAGTTGTTCAGGCAAAATATCTTGGCTCCTTTCTTTCTCTGATATTCTCTAACCCAATCTGTCACCAAATCCTGTTACTTCTACCCTCAAAATATATTCAAAATTCAACTCATATCTCACTGCCACCCCTGGATTATTACCATAGGCTCCTATCCCAACTGGTCTCCCCACTTCTGCTCTTGTTCCCCTGAAGTATATTCTTTTTTTTCTTTTTTTTTTTTTTTTTTTTGAGGTACCGGGGATTGAACCCAGGACCTTGTACATGGGTAGCAGGTGCTCAACCACTGAGCTACATCCTCTCTTGAAGTATATTTTTAATAGGCCAGTCAGAGTGACCCTATTAAAATGTAAATCAGATTTCATGGATCCTCTGCTCACAACCCTTTACTGGCCCCTCAGTGCAGAGTAAAAGCCAAAGTTCTATGACTTGTTAGGTGGTACCTATCTGGCCACTGCCACCTCTCCACCCTCATCTCTTTTTCTCCTCATAGGACACAATGCTTCAGCCACTGTAGGCCCTTTGCATGCTCTGTTCTCTCTGAAATGCTCCTCCCCAAATATCAGCATGGCTCTGTTCCTTTTCCTTCAGACCTTTACTCAAAAGTCACCTTTCCATTGAGGCGTTCCTTGGCCTCCCTATCCCAATAAAACACCTCCCCTGCCAACCTTGTATCCCCACATTTCTGATTTTTCTCCTCAGTATTTATCACAATCTTCAAACTCCATATTTTACTTAATTATCCTCTTTATTGTTTAACTCTCTCATTAGAATAGGGATTTATGTTTTGTTTACTCTTGTGTACCCACTACTTAGAATAGTGACCAGAATACAGTAAGGCATTCAATAGATAATATTTGTTGAATGAATGAATGAAAAGGATAGAGGTTTCCAAGTGGAAAATTTTACTTTTTTTTTTAGGAGGTACTGGGGATCGAACCCAGGATCTCATACATGGGAAACAGGAGCTCAACCACTTGAGCTACATCCACTCTCAAATTTAACTTTTTAAAAGAAAACTTTATAACAGCCAGAGATGCTTCACAACTAAATCACGGTGGATATGCACAGTCTGTTTACAGTTTAGGCATCTGTTATCAGATTCTCACATCAGCCAGGATAGGAGAAAGACTGGGCAGAGATTATGCTGCTGCTTGAAGGGGAAACCGAGTCTAGACAGGAAAAAAGGACTCGACAAAAGTCACACATCTGGCTGGGGCAGGAGTAGAACGGTAGATGATGGCTGGCCCTGGAAGAGGCTGGTGTGTGATGGAGCTTACTGGGGGTTGGGTTCTAAGGACCTCTGTTGCTGGAAGGCATAAGGATCTCTGATAGGGAGGCTGAGTCAGAGTTAAGTAGGACGGAGGCGTCAGCAAAGGAGTGGCGGAGATGACAAGGCTGATCAGTAAGGGGATTTGGCCCAGGCCAGGGGAGGGCATCTGGGTTTACAAGCAGCAGAATGCTATGCCTGAGGCTGACTAGTCATTCAAAGCAGGACAGCACATCCAGCGTCAGAACATTAAGAAACCATTGAGGGACCACGTTCATAATTTTAACCCCAGCTTCTAGAGAAAGGGCTAAAATATTTTTGTTGAAGGCATAAGTAAATGAATGAATGTGACCAAACGGGTAACGAGGCTCAGAGTGGACAGACTGGAGGGCCCTAAAATCAGCCAGCGATTCTGGATTCAATCCAGAAGCAGACTAATTTTCCTAGGGCGCAGCAGGACGAACTTCCAAAGCATTAACGCAGGCGGCCGACATAAATTTAACTGGGATTAGCGAGCAACTACTGCCTGGGTAGAGGGGCGGGGTTAAATAGCCCCGTTGGGGCGGGCCAGGCTGAAGAAGTCGATTGGCTGAGGCGCAAGGCGGGGCCGATAGAGTGTGGGCGCGGAAAATACACTTCCCCAACAACGCAAAGGAAGGTGTGTCTAACGTTACATCCGTTCCGGTGGGGCGGGAGCGGGAAACAAAAGGAGGCCAAGGCCGCATGCGTTTGGTAGGTCCCGGATTCTGGTGGGTCCTTCCGGTCAGGTAGGTGGAAGCGCTTCCGGGTCGCCGCCGGCTACTGCCTCCCGGCGCGGTAAGTGCAGACGCAGAGCTGCGGCTGCTGTCTTCTTGCTCCTTCCTTCCTTCCCCAGAGAAACCTAGTTCCCTTGATCCGTCTCTTCAGGAGCTCAATTTCAGAACCCTTTTACTCCTAAAGAGATCAAGCTCATTGGCCGCTTCCTTGAGACTAAGCCCCACCCCATCTCACAAGATCCGTCTTTCATTGGTGTAACTTCCTGTCACCAGGCATTTCTTCTAGTGGTCAATTGGCCCTACCCAGGCCCCGCTCCTTTTGCGATTAGCAACCCTGTAAGGGGAAATTCCTATCCAAGTCCTGCCCCTGCCCTCTCCCTGTTGGTCAGTCCCATAGTCATTATCATAACGAGCAAACCCTGGAAGAATGGGCGGTGGCTTTGCGGCGTTGGGCTGGCGTACGGGTCTACGTTCTCTGGCCTCTCAGTACTTCTGGGAGGTGAGGGTGGATGCAGTTTTGGCTATTGCTGGGGAGCTTAGGTCTAGAGAAAGGGCAGTGGCTGGCTCCGGGATCGGTCTAATAAGTCCGGACAAAAGTAGGAATAGACATAAATCCTTTTCTGCTCAGCTGCCCTAGTGACCGGCGCGAATCCCATCTCTGCGGGATTTTAGAGACCGAGTCTGAGCACCGACCTAGAGCCAGTAGCTGCTAGATTAATGCAGACTCTAGGACCTTTCTGGTTGGCTGCTTCAGCCGCTCAATCAGAGCTGAATTTATTTGTTCTTTTACATGTTCATCTATTCAATCTTTCATCTGTTTATCCGTTTACCAACTAACTTAACTCACGTCTTTTAGAATGTTTTACTGAACCCCTGCCTACACATGGTTGCGCCCCTCCTCCACACCCCATACCCAATTTGATTGTGGTTCATTGAGAAGATGGTTTAGTGTCCTAAATTTCTGACACTGGGTGGGTGTGGTATATATGGATCAAAATAGAGTGGCAGAAAGGTTTTAGTGTTTGGAGGAGGTAGAGGTGTTTTAGTAGAAACCTCTGCTACATCTCCTTTTGTACAATTTTGTAATAATCTGCATTCTGGATTGCTCTCTATTCTTGGTTGCCCCTCTCTTTCCTCCTTGAACAGCTTACAAACAGCTTTTCTTACCCATTATTTAATTTAATTACCAGAATACCTATGAGGGTGGTATAATTTGTTATCCTGATTTTACAGATGAGGAAATGGAGGCTCAGAGAGGTTAAGGGACATGGCCAAGGTCAAAGAGCCAGTAAGTGGCTCGTACTCAGCCACTACTCAAACCCAGGTCTTTCTGATTCTCAGAGGGAAGGGCTGCTTTCCTGATACCTTCCTTTCTACCCCACCCCCAAAATCAAATTACAACCAAATAAAAACCAAACTAAAATTACTACTACTACTACTATTACTACTAAAACCCATATCTGAGAGCTGGATTCACTTGACCCTTTCCCTCGTCTAGGAGCCATGTCAACTTTGTTCCCCTCACTCTTCCCCCGTGTGACTGAGACACTGTGGTTTAATCTGGATCGACCCTGTGTGGAGGAGACAGAGCTGCAACAGCAGGAACAGCAGCATCAGGCCTGGGTGAGTGAAGATCTAGCCTGGGAGGGGCACAGTGGTGAGAACCCCATTACTGGGCCGGAAACCAGCCTTGCTCTGGAAATCTGTCCTGGAGGAACTTTTTGCCGAGAGCTAGGAAGTCTGGGGCCCAGATTCTCATCTTTGGGACCAGATCAGAGCCCAGGCTCCTGATATTCAGCCCTCTTTTTCCCCTAACATACAGGAAATAATAATTTTGACTATTTACTGAGAACCTAGCAAGTGTCAGACTCTAGGCTGATCTTCTCTCACTTTACCCTCACCATAATCCTATGAGGAAACCAAAGCCCAGAGAGTTTAAGTAGTTGGATCAAGTGTCAGATGACAGGAGAGAAAGGGATTGGATCATCTTGACAACCAAGAGGAAGCTTCTCCTCCCTCACACTTGGGAGTCCTTTCTGGGGGCAGGGTGGGCCAGTGCTGGGTTGCTAACCTGCCCTTCTTGGGTCCTGGCCCTGCTCCGTTGCCCTTTTGGCCATAGCTCCAGAGCATCGCAGAAAAAGACAACAACCTGGTACCTATTGGCAAGCCAGCCTCTGAGGTAAGTGGCTTTAGCAGGTGGGGCCAAGTGGTGGACCAAATTCTGCCTTAGTTCCAAAGGTCCTGCCTTGATGTACTGGAACCAGAGCAGCTATGGTCTTCAGCTCTGGGTGGGTGGGGGCAGGCAGGTATTGGGGCCAGCGGAGATCTGGCCTCTTGGCCTCAGCAGTAAAGTATACCAGGCTGCTAGACCAAGGAGGGCAGGTTTGGGGAGTTGGGGGTCATTTATTGGCCCCAGAGAGAAGCTCCAAGTAGGTCAGCCCTTGACCTAGTCCAGGCAGCCCTGTAGGACCCATAGGCATTCCCCTGCCCCACCAGCACTATGATGATGAGGAGGAGGAAGATGATGAAGATGATGAGGATAGTGAAGAAGACTCAGAAGATGATGAAGACATGCAGGACATGGACGAGATGAATGACTACAATGAGTCACCTGATGATGGAGAGGTCAATGAGGTAGGTGGGGCTTTGGGGGGAGAACCTCTGCTCCTGAGCCCCTGGCCCTGACATCATTATGGCCAAGGGATACAGAAACCCTGGATCCAGCTAACGGCAGAGTGGATGAGGCCCTTGGGCCTGGGGCTGGTGGGGCGGCTAAGGTTCCTTCCCATCCACACTTAGCTTCCTCCCTAGGTGGACATGGAAGGCAATGAACAGGATCAGGACCAGTGGATGATCTAGGTAGACAGGGCGGGGGTGGCCTCAGGGAGATCCCAGGCCAGCCCAACTTGCCCTGTACCACCCACAGAACCAGCTGATGGCCCCAGTGCCTGAAGGCTCAACTTCAGCCACCTCCTCACCTGCTGTCAGGAACTGGTCTCCTTGGCCCCTCCCAGGCCATTAGCCTGCCCTTGAACCTGTAGGGCTTGAGCTAGTGCCTCATCTCATGGTTACCTTATCTGGCCTCTTTCTGACTTTCTTTAATAAAGACACAGGACTGATTGTTTTTCCCCCCATGTCTATTCCCTTTTTGTCAGTGGGTCCCAGAGTCCAGCATCTTCTCTTGACTTTTGGGGGAGAGGGCACTGAAGGGACTCCAGGTGAGACCTTATTGGCCAGGTGGACTGGGGTGGGCCAGGCTCTTATGCCATTTTCTCTGACCCAGCTTGCACCAGCCATTGCTGCAGGGCCTCTATCTCGGTATCTGTTCCCTCCTCAGATCCCAGCCAGAATTGCATGGGCTGGGTAAGGGAGGCTTTCTGAGGGCCAGAGCTGGGAGGTCCCTGGAGCTTTCTCAACCTTTCTCAATCCTTTAGTGTTAGGAGAAGGGATTAAATCTAGGGAAGGGGGGAAGGGACTCCCCTAGAGTCACCCAGTGAAAGACTAGGTTGGGAGCTCAGGCCTCTTACCACTTGGTCTATGGTCTATGGTGCTCTCTGGGAGGAGGGGGACTAGTGGGACCAAGCAGCCTGACAGAGCTTGGCACCTCAGGTCAGTGTGGAGCCTGGAGGGGGGCAGAGATGGAGGAAAGCCTCCCTAGTCCTGAGCTCAGGATGTGTCAAGCCACAAACAGGGGAGGGGCATTTCTGAAGTCCTTACTTGGGTAGATGGGTGGGAGGGTGGGGGGCAGCAATAAGTACTCTTGACCTGGACCTCAGCCAGGTCCAACATAGGTGAGTTGGGCTATGCCATCCTTGATGGTGGGGAAGTCTGGGAGGCCAGTGTGGTGGAGGCGGCAACGGTAGCGGCCACAGCTCTTGGTGTACTGCAGAAAGCGGGGTGCACCAGGGAAAAGCACATGATCAGCCAACACAGTGGCCCCCGCTGACAGTAGGGCATGGGCCTCCAGCAGCTGCAGGTCCCTCAGGTAACATCGGGGCCGGTGTGCCAGAAGTACCAGCTCTGCCCGGCTCAGCCCATGCTGGGCTCGCAGGTGTGGGATCACCTCCTCTGAGCTACCCACGATGAGCTCCACCTGTGGGGGTGGGAGGTACTAGAGGTAAGGGTGGATGGGATTGCTTCCCCATTGCAAACCCCACCAGGATCTGGCTTACTTCACACCGAGGCCTGGCCTAGGTCCCCACGAGTGTGCTCATATTTCCTCTGGCCTCAGCCCAAAAAGTCAAGATCAGTATTGTGATTCCCATTCTGCCCATGAAGAGATCACACAGCTAACAAGAAGCAGAGCTAAGAAGATATGGGCCCAAATATGCCAGATTCCAGAGACCAACCTCTTAACTGCTTTTCTGTCACTCAGCAGAAAATACGTGCAAATGACTTGGGACGGGAGGACATGACCTCACATACCCTTTAGGATTAAAGCCCCCTAAGTGGAGCTACTTCTTTCTCCCTATGTAGCATCCCCCACAGGGAAAGCCTGGCCAAGGCAAGGCCGAAGGTGGCAGAGAAGACCATATTTGGGGAGGTGGGGGACTGACCATGCGCTCATCAAAGCCAGCCAGGCGGATGAGTTTTTCAGCCACTGCTGCTGTGCGTGGGTCCCGTTCCACAGTGAGAAGGTGACCCCCAGGGGGCAGGGCACGGGCAAGAAGCAGTGTGGAGTAGCCACAGTGGGTTCCCAGCTCCAGCACGCAGGCAGGGGCCTTCTCTTCCACTAGCCGGGTTAGGATCTGACCTGTAGGAGGAGATAACTGTTGCAGAAGACCTGGGAGATGAATGCAGAGCTCCTGGTAGAGAGGGATCTTAAATGCCCACCTGCTTCACTGCTACCCCCAACCAACTGGGATCTGATTCACATGGTAAGGCAAGGGCAGATCTCAGAACTTTCCTTCATCATTTTGGGAAGGCTTCTTGGAGGAGAAGGCTAGACTACACTGACCTTTGACAGGCCCCATATGGCTCAGGTACTCGCAATGGCTGCTCCAGTGGTCCAGGGTGGTGAGGATATGACCAGGGTCCCCAGGCAGGGCATGAGTGAGCACATAGCTGAAGGCCCGCTCCTCGATCCGTAGCCCTGACAGGCAGTCTCGGAGGCTCCGCAGCAAGACCATGCGCACCAGCAGCCAGAAGTAGTGCCGATACCGCACCAGCAATGTCACCACCAGTGGCAGGAATGCCAGTGCGATGGCAGGGGACATGGTCCCCTCCTGTGCCCTAAGGTAGAAGGGAGGGAAACCCACACCCATGATTTGCCTGCCATTTGTGCAGCCCTTATCAGTAGCGGTTATTACCCTTATATTTTATAAACCAAGGATCAGAAAGGCTGTCTTTTGTCCAGAATCACACAGTAGAATTAGGATTTGAATCTGGGTTGGTCTGATCCCAAGCCCATGTACTTTCAAGGACTCCACACTGTCCCCAAACCCCTCTTCCCAGTCCTGACCTCAGCCCCATCTTCACCTTGCTCCCCTTACCTGTTTGCCCTCATGCCTATAGTCACTCCTTCAGGACTCCTTTCACCAGTTCCTCTATGGATGTCCTCTCCCCATCCCCACCCCTGCCACTTGGTTTCCTCTGCCCTATCACTGTGTGGCAAAAGAGCCCGGCTTTGTGGATCTAAATCCCTTTTACAGGGAAGCGGCTGTGGCTCAATCAGTGGGGCTCCCGTTTACCATATGGGAGGCCCCGGGTTCGGTTCCCGGGGCCTCCTGGTGAAGGCAAGCCCGCCCGCACGGCGTGGTTAGCTGACCCAGCGAGCACAAGCAGCAAGGGGGGGATAAATGAATAAATAAAATATTTAAAAAATAATAAATAAATAAATAAATCCCTTTTACTGTCACTGTCCTTTGCCTTAATAAAAAGCAATCAAAACACTTATACCATAGGGTAAGATATCCTTTTTCCCATCCCAAGTCTCTCCCTCTGTTCCTCTTCCCTGGGGGTGGAGGGAATCCTTGATTCTACATTTCCTCTCCAGTCGTATCTCCCCTCCCCTGCGTTTCTGTCTTCTCCTGGTCTCTCCTGCAGGATTCTCAGCACACGAGTGTACACTCACACACACCACATACCTTTCCCCAACTCAGCCCTCTTCTCTAGGGCCCTCGGGGATGGGTGCCCTTGACCAGTCTCTTCCTCCTCTAGATCTGACCCTTGTGAGGACCCTCGTGGTGGTGGGACTAAAAATAAGAGTGAGTATATGTGAGGGTATGAATAGGTGAGTGATGGTGAGCTTAAGCTGGTGTGGTTGGGAACCCACACTCAAAGTTCCTGCTTACCTGGACTGGAGGCTTCTGCTTGGGGACGACCAGAGCACAGGACAGGAAGGGGAGTTCTTGGGGTGGGGGAGAACTCTGAGGTGGGACGCTGGACCGGCTCTCAATTATTGATGACGAGGCTGCTGCTGTCACCCGAGACCTGCAGTTCGAGTTACTAGGCCCAGAGACAAGGTAGAACTGTCTCCTACTCTTTAGGTACTTTCAAAGAACTTAGAAAACTCTAGGGTCTTGATTTGAGGGGTAATAAGTAGGAGCTACTGGGTCAGAACATGGGGGAATGCTATGAGCCAAGGTGATGCGATGGCTGTAATTTATTCATTAACTCAAAATTCAAGTTTTCTCTAAGCATGATCACAGACAAGAATCAGATTCTGTCCTTGTTCCTGAGGAACTCCCAGTTGGGTAGAAGAGACTAACCAGGAACAGAGAATACAATACAGTGTGATCACTAGATTGGATGCTGTTGTGGGATTTGGGGCTGTTGTGTGAACTGCTACATATCCAGATAGAACAGTGTCTGACACATAGTAGACAGAAAGTATTTGTTGGGAAGCGGATGTGGCTCAAGCGATTGAGTTCCTGTCTACCACATGGGGGTCCGTTGTTCGGTTCCCAGTGCTTCCTAAAGAAGACGGTGAGCTGGCATGATGGGCAGGTGCGGCAAGCTGACACAAGATGATGCAACAAGAGACACAAGAAGAAAAAACATAACAAGAGACACAACAAAGCCAGGAGTAGAGGTTCCCCATACCACCTAAAGAAGATGAGCAAGACAGCAAGCTGACATGTGCAGGTGTGGCAAGCTGATGCAACAAGATGACACAAGAATCACAAGAAGGAAAAAACATGACAGACACAACCAAAAAAGCAGGGAACAGAGATGGCTCAAGTGATTAGGTGCCTCCCTTCCACATCAGAGGTCCTGGGCTCAGTTCCTGGTGCTTCCTAAAGAAACAAGGAAGATGAGCAGACACAGGAAGTGCAAACAACCGGGAGGTGGGGAGAAATAAATAAAATCTTAAAAAGAAAAAAATGTATTTGTTGATATAATAAATGAATAAACAAATCAGTAAATATTGATTTAATAAATGAATGTGGCACAAGAATTAAGCACAGGGAGCTGGAGATGCCCAGAAAAGGGTCAGAGAAGGTAATCAAGAGGATATTATGTTTGTATTGTCCTGAACACAGAAGGCTAGCGCGGTAGGGAGACAGTGTACCAGGATGCATGTGCCAGTCCAAGAAGTCAATCAAGAAACTGCAAGTATTTTCTATTGCTGGTGAATACCCCTGCCCCAGCATGGAGTGGGAAGCAGGTGTTAGGCTCTGCAAGATCTTTGATGCCAGGCGTTCGGGGCACAAGGGAAGACATGAGAGGGTTGCTTAAAAAATATATATATATGTATATATATATATATATATAGCATTAGAGCACTGACCCCAGCTTCAGTGTTTCAAATTACTGTTACGATTGAAGGGAAATGCTTGAAAACAGGGAGACAAGTGAGGAAGTTCGTATCTCAGCCACCAGGATCAATCGCCCTGCTTCAGATGAAGCCATAATGTCCCTTCTTCCAGTAGGTGTCAGATCCCAGGGCCAGGGTGGGAACTCCGCTGAGCGCCACCACTTCTATGTATATTCCTCGACTCTGGCGCTGGTGTTCTGGGGCCTAACTGTGTGGACCCAGACTGTGTGCTGTTAAGAGTGTAGGGCCTGGATTTTACTCGCCCCTCGCACGGCACTTAAAAGAGCATATCAGGGAAGCGGCTGTGGCTCAATCAGTAGGGCTCCCTTTACCATATGGGAGGCCCCGGGTTCGGTTCCCGGGGCCTCCTGGTGGGGGCAGGCCCGCCGGCAAGGCGTGGTTGACTGACCCAGCGAGCACAAGCAGCAAGGGGGGGGGATGGGTGAATGAAT